>VZTA01004321.1:141341-167779 GCA_013398855.1 Mohoua ochrocephala
AAAGAAAGTGAAAACACTAAAAGTGGATGGGATGACATGAAGTGCAGGGAAATGGACTGAAGCTTGCCCAACTCATCCTCACTGAAATCACAAGATTTCAAGAAATTCTTCCTTTCAGGAAAGGAAATGAAATCTTGAAGACAAGAGACAAAGTGAAACAAACTGACTAGGGTGGACTTATAATAGAATGAAATTCAATTGAAAGAAATAAAAGAAAATTCTGAAATGAAGTGATTGTAATCAAATGTAATGGGACGATATGAAGTAATCCCCTTTGCATGCCTTTTGTAGTTGCAACACCCCAGGAGGTCTGGGCTTTGTGGTTTTCTCAACCCTAACCCTAAGCAGAGGAGAAAATTCTGGTTTTTGCTGAGGATACGGTTCCCAGCATATGGGTGGTGCCAAAGAACATGGTGTGAAGGGAGCAATATATGGGCAGTGCCATACTCCCCTTGGCATGCCTTCTGTAGTCGCAGTGTCCCTGGAGATCCTTGTTGTTTTCTCAACCCTAACCCTAAGCTCAACGGTAATCCTAAATGGAGCAATAAAACAGCTTGCTGGTGAGTCTGAGGTTCCCAGAACGTAGGTTGTGCCAAGTAGAAAATTTTTGAGGGAGCAATGTTGTTGCTGTGCCACGTTCCCTGTGGCATGCCTGGACCTTTAGGCTTTGTTATTTTTTCAAGCCTAACCCTAAGCATAACCCTAACCCTGAGCAGAGCAGTAAAAGCAGCCGCTTCCTGAGGCTGAAGTTCCTAGCACGTGACTGTTTGCTACACATACATTTTTTCTTGATCATATTGACAGTGAAATCACAAAATAAAGGTCTCCTCACAGAAAAAAACAAATTCTTCTGAATACTCCATCTCTCCTCCTTTTGACAATCCCTCTGAAATTAAACTGCTTATTATAAGACTTACACTCCAGGAAAGCATGGTAAGCCTTGCAGCTACCACACTTGTTGATACCTTTAACAGAGCTTTGCTTTGTCTCTAGTTCAACTAAGAGTAGCTATGATTTTCCGTCATATTACGTGTAGGAGGATGTGGCACTTGTTCTTGATCTGTCTCAGTCTACTGATGCTACCAAAACCAGTAAAGTTAAACCATTGCAAACATAGAAGTAGAAGTCATTCTTCCGCTCTCCTAAGTCCCATCTGCAGGGCTGTTTTGAGTGGTGTATCGCAAATCCTGATTTGCATAGCCCAGAACAGCCGACCCAACCACTGAGCACAGCCAAGACCACTCCTGATTCGTAAAACCAAATCCAAAGTGAGTTCACCGAGATGGAAAAAAACTAACCGTGACTGAGAAGTTGTAATCATAACAGCACTGTCCCCAGCTGAGCTTGACCCAGGACACTCACTGAAGCAGAAAGTGCTCTGGGAAATGTTTGAACCCAACAACCTTCAAGATGAAGTTTGCCTGTGGGTTAAGATCCTCTATGGCAAGTGGAAATCAGTTAATGCCTCCTCTAGGGGAAAACAACTCCTATCCTTCCTGAAGAGACATCATTTATCCTGTCCTCAGAATGCAGCCCCCAGAACATCAGAAGGTTGTGCCCAAGGATTAAGTGGGATCAAGAGCAGCCTGACTGGACTGCCAATGAATTCCATATCTCTCCATTGTCTCTTTGGGTGGGGTTAGTAGAGGAATAATGACTCAGTATGTCATTTGTGTGCATAGGTTTCACTGGGCTACTCAAGCCATTTTATTTCTTTCATCCTCTTCCCTGTATTAATTTGTTGGATAATTAAGTGGTATGATAAGGCATAACTAGAGAAATCCTGCTGTGCAAAAGTAGGAAGGATTAAGCGTAACTCCCAAGAGGTCTCTCATGAACCTTCAGAAAATCACAGTGATGATGATATGCTAAAAAATGTGCCTGTCCTGCAAACCAAACTTCTTAAATTGCTTATCAGAGACATTAGTAACCTCAAGATACAGCCTTGTAGGACAGAAATGAGTCTAGCAAACACCTGGAATGGGAGGGAAACCTGTTCCTACCTGGGTCCTAAGGGTCCAACCTGTCCCTTTATACTATGGCACCTGGCCTAGAAACCGCAGACAGGTGTCTCAGCTACCTCCCCTGCTGCTATATGCATCATTCCTGCCCTGAGAAGTAGAAGAATGATGCAATCTCATCTGGGTTTAGATCAGACATCTGAATTTGTGGGCTTACTCTATGTTCACAAATTATTTTTGAACACCTGCTGGTTTTTTAATGCTTGTTGTTTGTGGTGCTACCACATCTGCATGGCTAACATGCCTGAGCTTTAAAAAGTCTGATTTTCAGTCATCTGTTCACGTGTTTGCGTTTCGAAAACAACGCCTATTTTAGGTGTCTTCCTAAAATGGAGGACTGCAATTCACTTCGGAAGATCTTGTGATTAGTGCCGCAAACAGCAAGAAAGCCAGGCATAGTTATTAACTTAAGTGCCCAAAGTCAGTCATGTCTTTGAAATCAGATGAGCCTGAATCTGGATAATTTATATTGTCAGGACTCTTTATTGTCAGGACGTGGGCAGTGGGACTGGGGCCACCACACACAGGGCAGAGTTCACTGCAGACACATAGATGCAGTGGCCATCACACAGGTGGGTGTGACATGTCCAGAACTGTACTTAGGGTGTGCCTGCTGGGGGGATCACCCTTCAGGTTGTGGCCTAACATGGTCTGGTTATCGTGGGCAGCACTGCCATCTAGGAATTAGATGTGCAAAATACGGTCATACTCAAGAAACTGTGAATGAAGAAGTCAAACATTCAAAAGTTTTGCTGTTACAGTGCTCTGTTACCTCCCCTTGGGAACAGAGTGGAAACTGTCCTTTTCAAAGTGGTACCACCCTGTTATGATAATGTAACAGAGAAAAGGAAAAACGTTGCAAATGCTTAATAAATCATGAGGGACAGATGAAACAGTTACTCAAATGGATGGAGAAGGCTTTCTCCATGTAAATAATGAATGGCTTCTCCTGTGAAAATGAAAGACGTGGCACGTATGTAAGAGGGAGCAATGTCACTCTAGCAGTGTTTTGTTAAGGGAGGAGAGATGCCTAAAGGCAGGATTTTGCCCTAACAGTAGAAAAAAATGCTTCCAAATGGAGCAGGAGCATGTACAGGCGATATGACATGGCACTTCCCATCAGCTTGGGAATGGTGCTGTGCAGGGCTGGGAGTTGGACTCCATGAGCCTTGTGGGTCCCTTCCGACTCAGCTTATTCTGTGATTCTGTGAATAATTGTTATTATGATGCCCACAAGTCCCTTGAAACCCATGGAAGTGGAAGGCGATTTTAAAGCTCACAGAAGCAGGAACACAGTGAATGTGTGAGTACGGAGTAAGTTTAACACAGCAAAAATTTAATGAGGCTACAAACTAGAAATTACCTATAGGGATCACTGCCCTGTTTTTCAGAGGCTAGAGGATAAGTTTGCATTTATAGTAGTAACAGCAATAACCTAAACAGAAATTTTGCTTCCATTATACATGTTCAGAAAATAAGCAAATCTCATAGCTTCTGAATAAAGCGTCTATTACTTTCTTCTTCCCTGCTTAACTCCAATATCAGACCATCAACCCTTGAAATAAAGTTTTTATAAGTATTTTTTTGCTTGAGAAAAATGAATGAAGAAACAAATAGCCTATAAAGAAGCAATAACAGTATCATTTTGAAAGCATTAGCTATAACTCATGCCGTTAACTTCTGAAGGAATAAAGCATTGTTGCTACTTGTTTTCTATGCAATGGTAAAGAAATCAATATGACCACACAAATGCTTGATAGCATGAATACTTGAGTCATTGTAAATTCTATTAAATCTATTTTCTAAAATGTCAACAATTCATCTCTGCGGGAAACTGCAACTTCTCCATTATATTCATCAACATCAATGTCATACAAAACACATTAGAACATCTTAGCCTTAAGAAAACAAGTGCTAAATTTATATTTGCTACAAGAATCTCAAAGACTTTAAGGATAATTTTTATTTGTGTTTTCTTACTATACCAGCTCTAATTTTAAAAAACTTAATGAAAGAATATTTGTATTTATCGCCTTAGAGCAGTGTTATTTAGAAAAGTTGCACTCAATGCATCAGCTTACATTTGAAATTAAATACTAAACAAGGAGAAAATATACAGTCAAAGCTGAAGTTGCAGCTCTGAGTGAGATCACTCTCAAAATTAATGTCCAATTAGCCAATTGATGAGGATGTGCAAGCCCTTTGCAGGTCTCAGCAGTGGCCTGCCAAGCAGATGGTAGTATTCATCTCACTGAAAAAGCAAGAATTACTTAAATGTAGAGAATGTGATCTAAGTTGGCTTCTCCTCTTTGCTGTTATGATGTGAAGAACTATCCATTAATTTGTTTTTCATTTTTGACTTTCCACATAGAAGATGGTTTAAATTTTGACTAATGAGCTTCCTTCTCTTAAGAGTTTACGTGTCAGTTTAAGAGTTATTCCTGATTTCTGCTGGATTTGCTGAAAGCCAGCGAATGTTGTTGAGTTCACGCCTGCCTTACTATGTGCATTTGTCTCTATGACAAAGTGGTTTTTTTCCTGTTAACCACTCTACCACCACAGGCTATTTCTAAGCTTCTGCAGCTGTTTGGTACTCATATAGAGTTTACTGACCTGGCTCTTTCTCGGTGCAAGGGTTGCAATAAACCAGTCCATGAAGAAGTGCTGGAACTCCTTCTGATGATCCCACATTATGCCATTTTGCCAATTACTTTCATCTCATAAAATATTTATTCAGATGATAGTGGAAATGTAGTCAGAAATCATTATAAGGACACAGCAGGACTCCATAATTTATTTTTTCTTTAGAGGGCTCATGTCATGATGCTTCATATTTTTTTCTGGGATGGAATCGTTTTCTCAGTCAGAAGCAGTCTTAGAGTAAAGGTTAGAGTTTCTTAGATACTTATATCTTCCCAGGATGGACTTCCAATATAAAAGGTTTTTTCCTCCATCAGTGCCCTTGCTCTTTTTCCAAAATACCCAAATGAGCTAAAAAATCTACCAAAGTAGCAACTGGATGTCACCATTTTCTTCTAATAGCCACTGCACCTTTTTACTGCAATATTGCAACTTTTGTGGATGGCCCATGAACCCAAGCTTAAAGGCAAGGCAGATCAAGATACTGCATCCCTACCAATGAGGTCCTTGGGGACTCACTTTGAAATTAAACTAAAGTAATTTTCAATATGGAATCATTTTATTGTGTGGGTGCATCTGTGCATAAAGTTTACATTGGGCTCTGAGCAGCATATAAAGGCTTGTGAGAGATAAATTAGGCTAAGTAAAGCACTCATCATTAATCAGAGTACTAAACAAGCATGAGCGCTAGAGAATGAACACAGCTGCCACTTCATTTATCTTGCTGTCAGAAGGTAACTCTCCTACAGGGAGAAGCTCAGAAGTGGTGGCTTAGGTTCTTTTGTGTCTCTCAGCTTGCAGAGAATATATATGCTCATATATATTAAGTGCATATCTACATTGCACACGTAAATGTTTTTATATTCAAAAATATACCATATATAAGCACATTTTTCTACCGGTGTGTGTAGACTGATGTTTGTGTTCTCAGTAGTCCTAAACTCTAGTTTGGAGCTCAAAAGTGAGAGATGTGCCAGTTTATTTCAATGAAAAAAATTTATTACTGATTTTTGTACACTCTGAGTTTCTGACTCCATAACAGAAATCTTTGCTACCATCTTACTGTCTAGTTATCTTCTGTGATAACTTTCACCAATTCATCCCTCATGGAGATGTGATGTGTAAGTAGCTGATATGGTAAATCAGAGTATCTTAGCTTCCATTTCAGAGTGAACATGTGATGCTGGAAGGTGCTAGAACCTATTTTCTCATTTCCTTTGGGAAAAAAAACGGAAAAGTGAAGTGCAAGTTACTGAAAGTCTCCAAGTGTTATTTTTATAGTGGCTGTTTGTCAAAGGATGTTTTGAAGACAAGCTAGCAAGCAGCTTGTCATATACTAAGTTTATAGGGCAACAGACTCTGGTGTCTGGTCTTCCTTAGTCTGACCTTTTGCATGACAGCAATAAATCAGTAGCCTTCCATGTCTCTTGTATTGTCCCAAGCTCTTGGGAAAAGGATGATTGAATAGGAAGAATTAGTGCTGCCGCATAGGATTTAGCATAATGGATAGATCATTAACCTTTTAAGTCTGGTATCCTGGCTTCCAAACTGGCCTTCCATGGCTGCTTCAAGGAAGCAAAAATCTCCATACAATAGCAGGGGTGGTTTGTGCAGGCAAGGGGAAAGATTTCCCCACCCGGAGTCATGAGAATGGGTTGCTGCGAGGCCGGGTGGCACTGCAGCCACAGTGGGACAGCACCGTGAATTACTCAGACCCAGGAACATAGACAGGGACACGTGTGGCTTTCTCCACACTGCACAACCAGAGCTAAGCACTCACTGTGCCAGTGTTGTGCTATCTCGTGGTGTCTTCTAGACCTGTATCCGAGGTACCTGAGATGCCTGTAGCAGTGTGTCTGAGGGACTGTGAAGCTCTGTGTGGGCTGCAGTAGTCAGGTGCTTTGCTTTTGGGTGCATTTTCATTACTGCTTTGCTAACAGCATCCAAATTAGCTGGCTTCAAGTCAGCCTGGGAGTGGGCACCTAAACACTGATGGTAGGACCCGCACTCATTTTGGTGGCAGTTTTCAGTTTATGTGAAAGAGGGTGTGCAATTTGCTGCACCTCAGCCAGGAACTTGCAGGAGGAAAATGCCTCACCACCTAAAAGGACAGAGATATCAATACGCAGCTCTCTGGTAGCTGATAATATCAGATACTCAGGGTACCATTTCCTTGAGTATCCCGGACACCTGCAAGGACAGATATAGAGAGACCTATGTGTTACAGGGAGGCCTGAAATCTCTTTTGCAGTGGCAGCTGAAGACCAGGCAGGATACCCTCAGTACCTAAAATGTACCTGCTTCTCTGATTTAGGCAACTACATCCTGTTCCAGATGTATGTTTACAATGGAGTCCTATTACAATTGGAATTCAATGTTGAAAATAAATAAAGTTTCTAATCTCATGTTAGATACTTGGTCTGAAAGAGGCTGCTCAAAGGTACAGATTCAATTCCGTTTGATTTGAAGTTACCTCACAGGATGTATTGCAGCACTTGAAAACATATGTCAGAGGACTCAGCTTGACAGGGCTTTCCATGAGAGAAAACAGCTAGATGCAGACAAAGCTAGATGGGTGACACATAATCAGATCAACCTCAAAAGTACCAGCTAAGCATGTTCTTAATTTCCAGTAATTTTGATGAGCCCACACTGAAAGCATGTGTCCATAATGTAGTTAAATCTATTTTAAAAAAAGATTTTATGGTCCAGGAGCTTTAATTCATGTCTTAGCAACACCCCACACTGGTCATTGCAATGCTTTGTGTGTTGTCTTGCCATCTGCCTACAGAGAGAAGTTACAGTCCCATTACATTATACTGTTGGTACTGTGCTAAAAGGTAGGAAATTATCTGAGAAGTTTTCAGCTTGATTGATGCTGTGATATTTTCTAAAATAATGGTAAAGGTAGCAAGTGTGCCAATTTGAGCTGACTTACACCTCACATTAACAATGCCATGGAAATCTCATTGTGATATTTTGTACTTCCTCATCTCTTACAGCATGTTACTGACAAGCAGCAGTAGCACAAGAAGTCAGAGCAACCATCTGACCTTAAAGGAACTGAGAACAAGCACGAACTTATTTCCAGTCATAGTAACACCTCTTTCTGGCAAATCACATGGGAAAGTGGGGAATTTACAGGTGGACCAAAGCTGGAGTCTGCTGAGGCTGCCTGCTTCAGACATGATAGAGTGTATAGCCAGCTGCTTGGCTGCCTGAATTGTGTGTGTGTTCACAAAACTCTGAATAAAACCTCTGAGCATGTATTAGGTAGAGTTTTCTCTTTTAAAAATTGGCTATTCATGCTTAACCTTGCGCACCAGGTGTTTTACTGTTATTGCCTTTTTATGGTCCCCTGGGCTTTGCTGTCATCTCGGAGCAGGTATGCTGCCACTTGCCCATTGACTGACTAATCTCACCTCAAGAAACCTTCTATTTCTGTACTCTGCTCAAGTCATGTCCTTACTGGTCTGGTTTTGCTGCTGTGCAGAAGTTTTTATTAGTTTTATTGACAGTGTAAAAGCAAATTGTTTAACTAGCAGCGAGCATCACAGAGATCTGAGCTTCTACCCGTTATCCTCTGTTACTGGCATGTGGGCTCATAGTGTAACAGGCTTCACCCTTGGGAAGTCAGATTTTCAACTTCTACATTTGTTTTGTGCTCTGCTGATTTCAGCAGATCGGGGAGGGGTCAGGAGCTAAGCTTGTCCTATAAACAAAAGTGAAAAAAAAATCAGAGTATAGAGCTAGCTGTATGGGAAAACTTCATCAGGTCTAAAATTCATAGTTCACCCACAGAAACTTCCTTGCATGGTCAAGGTGTGAGTGTCAAGAAACCAGAGGGCTGTCACATTGTCACTCCATGACTTCACCTTCGAGGAGAAGCAGAAGGTCAAGAGGAAAGCAAGGCTTTTTGCCTCTTCAGGTTTCTCTGGAAAGATCATGGATACTGTACCTAAGGGCCAAACTTGAAATGCTGATAGAGTTTTCAAAGCAATTTGCCATTTTCAAGCCTTCAAATGATAAGTTTTTCAAGGCAGCACATGTATTCTTTTGGCAACTCACAAGATGCTCTGATGTGGTCTGTTTTCTCCTCCTGTCTGCTTCCTGCAGAGGTTTGCTGGTCACCACATGGCTGCAAAATTCTATACTTCTGACAGGGCTCCATGGGGTAGGGAGACAAATGGGATTCATGCCCTGCAACATTCAGCATTGCAGCATTCAGTATTGTAGTACTTAGTTTCTAGGCATCATGCTTAGCACAGTGCACAATCTCCCCTGAATTGTGAAGTGCCTGAATTGCTGGGGAGAAGTCTCTTTCTTATTACCATAATCCCACACTGGAATTTTTCTGTGTCTTGCCTCTGTGGTTATAATCTGCGCTGTTGGCACACCCTGACTGCTGCTTTCGTGCCTTGCCTTTGCCTTCCTGGCATGCTGGAGAGCCTGGGGGGAGTCTGAAGCTGTCCGTGCATCAGGTTGTTGAAAGGGAAAGGTGGCAGGGCAGGGCTTTCCTCTCAGCCCTGTTGTTTGCAGGATCAAGAGACCATGGATGCTGGAGGGATGCTGCTGCTCCCTTACAGGTGCAGCCTTTAGCACAGTCTGAGAGGAGACTCAGACTGCTGATCCACTGCTGACAGCTGTGCAGCTCCTTGGGAGATGAGATGAGTGTCACCAAAATCGGGCTGCTGGCACTGCCGTGTATGCCAGGGGCTGTCCCAGGCCCTGCTGGGCTCCACCCAGATGGGAGCAGCCCACTTATGCAGTGGTTCAGTGCACTCCTCTGGGATGTAGGCAGTGGCATGTGCAGGGTGGGAGGGTGCAATTGGGCCATGGTAACCACCATGTTGGCTGGAGTCGCTTTCTCTAGTCTCTGCAGTAACAGGAATACAAAAAAATTTACCAGTGCAAGGAAGCACAATGCTGTGTGAGCGCCAGAAGCACTGGGTTGTGAAACAGCTTTTTTCAACTTTCTTGTCTCTGACCAAGGAAGTTGTAAGTATAATAAAAAAATACTGATTTAAACCCTTTCACCGCTGGTGTACTTTGAGTGTTTTGCAGATAATGCTTTTTATTTTTCTTGTGAGTAAACTTCAAGCCATTTGGTATTTGTATCTGTATTTATTCTAATAACTAACATTTATGTCAGGACAGAGAGGAGAATTATACATGAGACAGTGGTAGGGATGTGAAACAACATTGTGAGGTTCCAGCAGCCACAGAAAAATTGTTCCTTTTACTATAGATATCGTTTATACTACAGGTAGTTCACTTCCAGAGAACATTTCCTCAGTAGGCACAACAGGCATTACTTGCACATTTTCTGTGGACTGCAGGTTCTTTACAGGAGCCACAGCTCTTCTTTAGTTGTATACTTCTCTGTGCTTGAGGAGCCAAGTACTGTGCAAGGTAACGAGGAATAACAAAACTAATTTCACCTCAGCATAAAGTTCAGCACAGTCAAAAGTGCTGCTGCTGCGTTCAGTTCCCTTCGTACATAGTAGTGTCATTAACAGGAATCTGTGTTTACGTTACAACAGAGGTTAAAAAGTCAATACACAGCAGTGGTTTGCACATCTCAAGCTGTAGGTTGAGTGTCTACATTTTTGTTGGCCTGAGAAGTAAATGAGTTGATGTTTTCTGCTGAAACACAGAACACACTTTTTTGAGGAGAAAAAGTGAAAGTGCTTTTGTGCAAAAGTGCTGGGTTTTTTTCCCAGTAGAATAGAATAGAATCACAGAATATTCTGAGTTGGAAGGGACCCACAAGGATCATCAAGTCTAACTCTCAAGTGAATGGCCCATACTGGGATCAAACCCACAATGTTGGCATTATTAGCACCATGTTCTAACCAACTGAGTTAATTTTGGTGTTTTCTTCCAAGTAGCACAAAAGAAGGAATGGTCTTTAGTCATTCTAGGGCTGACTCAGAGAAGGGAGCTGAGCCAGCTCTCTGTTGCTGAGCCAGCCGTTGCTTCCTGCATCTTTTGGAACACAGTTTGCCAGAATGGATATTTCCCCTTGAAATAACTTGGCACTTAGGGCCCCGGCTGACCTTTAACTGCTGAACCTGTTGACTGTGATATAAACTCTGTCATTATCTTTACTGCAAAGGAAGACTTCGGTTCAAATTTGGCCTTTGTGTATTACTTTGATGATTACTTTTGTGTGATAGGCAGTATCACAGCAGTCTAGTATCTGAGGTCCTAAAATAATAGAAAAAAAATCCAGTTCCCTGCATTGCCCACAATCTTTCTGTGTAATCTTAGCAATCAATTAGTTCAAAGGGGATTGGCTGCCTGTACATCTTTACAAACACCTCTGAATATCTTTACAAACTCATTAGTGCCCTTCCCTATTTCACATGGAAACTACAAAGATAAATATATGAAAGTATTTAAAGCACTCTGAAAGTAGGGGTATTTAGATGATTAACTCCCACTGAAGTCAATAGTTTTTGAATAATGTGTTCCTCACAGGAAAATGTTTTTTCTTACCTAGGAAAGATGAGCTCTTCTAGCTGCCTTGCTGTTTAAATGACTGTGGTCTTCATGGTCCTACAAAGGTGCTCCATGTTTCAAACATTTCTCATGGTCCAGAAAGAAGGTGCACCAAGTAACCGTGCAGAAGTCCTCCAGCTTGTGCAGCTGATGGCATGGTGGAACCATGGGTGGTCAGCCTTGGTTCATGTCACCCTTTACCTCCCTACCACAACTATTTGCTGGTTCGTAAGAGTTGTAGCTCTCCGGCACTGAGACTGGTTCTTGTGACTCCATAAATGGAAAGGCTTTGTAATTCCATGCTTCAGGAGTTTATTCACTGCCACAGTTCTGTTAATTCTTCTGTCTGCATGGCCTTTTTCCTCTAAAAACGTCATGTCCCAGGAAAAAGCTTGTGTGTGAACTTTTTTCCCAATGTGTCAATGATACGGGAAATATCATTCAACTGAATCATTCAGAGATTTTTTTTTGAAAACAGAGAACTTTCCAACTGGCTGAAAGCTCAGAGGTTGGAGGCCTCCAAATGCACATCTGCAGCTGTGTGGGATGAGGGTTTCCAACTCTGGATTCAGACAGGGAAGCAATCTGCTCTGCATCTCTCCATGCTAAGATGTGGAAATGACTTCGCTGTTCCGCATACCATGGCTGGAAACATTGGAAGGATCCCGTGATGACATCTTGCTCATATATTTTCCCAGTTTCCTTGTCCCTGTCCTCAGACTGAGGACCCCAGACTTCTCTCTGCTCCTCAGGCAGAGGAAAGAGCGTAGCAGAGTAGCTCATGGTCACAGATGTGGTTAAGGCAGTGCATTACTTCCATCTTGCCACAACATGTCAGTATAATCCCATACATGGCTCAGCCGCACTTCTTTTTATAGTTCCTTGGTTTATTTAGAAAACGTTGCCTTGGGATTTGGGATTTAGCTGTTGTTCTTTTCAGCTGTAGTTTGTTTTCCGATCTGTGAAGTAATAACTGCGTGCACTGAGTAGAAATGTACCTCTTCTGAGAAAAGTCATGCAGATTTGTTTCAGGAATAAATCTCTCCTTTTTATACTTTTCTTTGAAAAAGGAGAGTTCACGCATTCATTAAAGGCTCAGTTCTGAAATGTACTTTTCCAGGACTGGCTCCTGCCAAGCTAGGTACACTTATCAATGAAAAATGAAATTATACCTTATGACCATGGTTTGATTTCTTTTTTGACTTGTACTATTTTAATTGGGATTTTCTTTACGAAGTAGTTCTGATTTTTCTCTGGTAGCGGAACATTCACATCTGGTGTTTTTATGCAGACTCTGGCTAAAATGCTGTCCCTAAGCAAGTGAACAGATGACCCGTATCATTGTGTGGAGTTAGCCTTTGGACTGTGAAAGCTGGCTCTGATTTTGGCACAGTCTGTAGCAAGCAGAGAGTCTGTCCCTACTTCTGCTTCACAGCTTCTCCAAACAACTGTGATACCACCCCAGACTTATGGTCATCCACACCCATTATGTCCAGTACCACTCACCAGTACCTGCTCAGCCCTTGCCTAAAAGCATGAGGAAATTGCTTGTGAGGGTTAAATACACAGCCCCCTGGGCCCGTGACAGCAAATGCAAAACGGCCAAGAGGGAAGAGTGAACCTCCCACTCTTTTCTCCTACTTTGCCACTAAGAAACTGAAAGTAGTTTTGGGGAGTCCTGTCTTCTCCATATCCCAAGGGTGCCCTAGGACTTGAACCCACTGGACCGTCTGTCTTTCTCTTATTGAGTTTGTCCATGCTGTTCTCCAGCTAACTGAAGCGCTTTAAGGCTGGAAGGGACATAATCTGCAAAGGTCTAGATAAGTGCCTCAAAACTTGCTTCTACTTAAAAAATATTACATTAATACAGTATGTTCAACAATATAAGCAGCTAGTTTCTCTGTTCTGTTGTGCCTGCATAACGTGGCCGTAATGTCTTCCAGTCTCCTCTTTTGGCCTGCTGGTTGTGACACTTCAGTCTTCAGCTTGCTCAAGTCTTGAAATTCATTAGAAATACTAGCACTGGTGTTTGGATCGTAAACATTAAACAGATGTTTTTGATCTTGACTGTTCATGGAGGTACATCCTGTTCTGCACTGTTCACCAGCTGAAATGAGGTGCAGAGTGGGAGTTAATACTCAGTTTGCTGCACGTAAACCTCAGTAAGCTGTTGGAACCCTCATGATTACACAGCAGAAGTTTCTTGGGTGTTGTTTTTTCTTTTCTAGCCAGCACAACAAGGAAACAAGGTGTTGTGAAGCGTAACTTGTGAAACTTGCACAATGTGAGCAGGAGCAGAGCCCCTGGAGCAGGGAAGCAGCCTGACCTGAGGCAGGGGGGATTCTTTGTTCTCTTGTCAATGTAAAGCTGACCTGTCAGTCTCTGCTGGTGAAATCACTGGGCTGTCATTAACAAGAAGCTGAGGGTGACTGGAACAACCTCAACTCCTGGAGTAAGACTGACGAGTGTGCAGAGCAATGTCCTCTTTTTGCCTCCTGCCTCGGATTACATGTGTATGCTGCATTCCTGGCAGGAGCATTTAATATTATATATTGAATTATACTGCTTTCAGAGAAATAGCACCTCACTAAAAGCATTCCCAAAGGTCACTGATTGCAGTATGAGATCTGACTGGATGTGTTAGATAAAGATTGATCAGAGCTGTCAAGGACGATTTCCATTCCTGTCCTACTCCAGGAAATTTAGACATGTCATTGGAAATCTCACAGCCTGGAAAATTAAGGACACGGGGTTTTTCCTACAGAGAAGAGAATCTTATTTTGTTTTTTCATTCAAAAACCAAAATGTTATGAATGATATTTTAATAAGTGGTATTTTTTCCTCACAGCAAAATTCCAGTTTTTCATTATAAATATTTCTCTGGGAGTGTTTTTGTTGATACTATCCACATGCATTGCAGAGGCTTATGGAAAATCAGCTGAAGCTCCTGGGGCTGTTCAGTTTGCCCTCCCCTGTTTGGCTTATTTCCCCACCTTACCCCATAACGTGACTGGCTATCCTTGGACCTTGAGAGGACATGTTTCTTGCCACAGGTCACCAGGTGTTGGTTACACCACTGCATGACTCTTCTGTTTGGTCAGGTTGATGGCCTCACTCTGAAATGTTACTTTCCCTACTTCATCTGGAAGTAGCAGAATCTTTTTTGTTGTAATGGTCAGTCATGGTACATGCAATATGAACAACACAATGTTCCTTTAGATGACCCATGGTAGTTTGAGCTGGTGCTTTCAGCTGTCTTTAATATACAGCAGGTATAAAAATTAGGGAAAGTACCTTTTCCTAGCACAAGCCATTCTGGCCAGCTTTTCTCCAATGCATCACAGATGCTCTGTTTGCACACACTGAAAGGATCACACAGCTGCTGTAGCTCTTGCTTGTTTGCATCTCTGGCTCTTTTTTGAGGTCATGGCACAGCTTGAAGAGCAAGGAGGTGTATGACTGGAACATACAGAATAACTGATCTCACTGTGTCTCCCAGCTGGATTTCCTAGTTCTGGGCATGTTCTGCTCAGTTCTTCCCATTGCTTGTGTTTGATCCCAGCCTCCTGTGTTTCAAAATCTTAAGCACCCGAAATACATTGCACTTTATATCATTGTGTCTCCTGTTATTTCTGGAAATCTGTCTTTCTGTGGCAAACACCAGTGAGGAGTAAATTGGCAAGAAATAATGTCCTTGTGTGCTCAGGGATGGCATAATGATACATCTTGTGCAGCTGAGAGGATTTTCCTATTTGTTTAGTAAGTTTCTGTACTTTTAGCATAAATTTTCATGTTATTTATGGGAGTGGAGCAATATTTCAGTGAGTGAGAGAATCAGCTTCAAGAAAGTATTCAGAATGAATGTGATAAAAAGAAGTACCAAACTGGGATCTTGGTCAATTTCTGAAGTCTCTTCACATTCATTTTCCAGAGTTTCACTCATCCTACTCCATTTTCCACAAGATCGTTCAGATTTAAAAGTGCTCATTCAAATATAAAAGTAATCATTCAAAGGCAAAGAGAAGGTCCTTGGCACTAGAAAGGCTACTGTGCCCAAGGCACCCTGCAACTCCAGTGTACACATCAACATAATCTGATCTGCATTTCATCCCCATAACCAGGTTTTCTCTTTGGATTTGTTAATGTAACCCTACAAATCACATACACGTGACTTCAGGGTCCAGTTTATACCTGGTAAATATCCTGTTAGTACATTACAGTGGTATTTCAGTGACTGGGGTAGAGCTTCAGTCACCCAAGCATAGACATTGTGTGCATGACTTCAGCTGCCACCCTCAGGGCGTGAGGGTCTCATGCAGATCCCTCACTGTATCTGCTAATCACGTATGAATTTCTCTCTCTGGCTTTAGAAATCTTCTCTGTAATGTCTCCTCTCCCTCTAAGGCTGCTGTTGAAATAGCTGAAATGGTCTCTCTGATCAGAACACATCTATGCTGTGTCCTGGTAGGTGTATCGTCTCCTCGACTATGGGCACAGAAGAAACAGTTTTGCTCCATAGAAATTCGGGTCTCCTTTTCCAAGGCAGAAACTGCTTAATGTCTGTGTTGTACGTCAAATTACTTTGCTCCCATTTTCTATGCTTGTTGAAATACACATTTCTGCTCCAATGCTGCATGTTCTCTGCTTCCCAGCCCCTGCCTGTGTGCACTTTGTCTTCTTTCCTCTTCTGTCTTTTCCAGCAGTTTCTTCTCCAGGTTTGCATCTCTGAGTCTCATTCCACTCAGCACATGATTTCACAATAAGTTTGATTCAACAAAGACAAAGCTATTGTTTGTCTTTTTGCTGATATCTTTTAGGAACTTTTTTCTTCCAAATAGAAGAATTTATATTGAGAAGTTAGCCTAGAAATAAAACCTTAGCCCTATAACAATCATGTGCTTGTCAGCTATTAAACAAACCCAGTGTCACATAAAAAGCAATGTTAAAAGAATACTTGTCTGTTGTAAGAAATGAAAAACAAGAGTTTATGGCTGTTTCTTGGAAATTGGTATGATTTGTGATTTCTTAGGCCCAAAAAAGAAAAAAAAAAGTATTAGAAAGACATTGCCTGAAATAAATAAATTAATTTAATAACAATTTTATTATGCTCTTTTGTGGGTATAACAATTAGCACAATGACTCTTCACTGTCATCCTGTTCCTGTGTTTAAAAGTAAGGACATTTCTGAAGAGTCTAGTCCTCAGTGTGATACTCCTGGGCTGCATTTTGTCATTATTAAGGATATTTAGGCAACTCAGCATCAGGGCCCCACTGCCTTAGAAAAGAGCAAAATGTTTAAAAATTTAAAACTGTCTTCAGTATTTACCTCAGATCATGGAACTTTTTCAGGTATTCCTTTCCTTGTAAGCATCGGGGCTCAAGCTTCCCATTTTTCCCCATCTCAAGCCAAAATTCTGGTAGCAAGGACTTCTTTAACTGGGTTTTCAGTGGAGTAAACAAGTAACACAATAAAACAACCAGTGACTTCATAATTTGAGGAATTACATTTAAAAGGTTTTTTTTTCTTTCCTTGGGAACATTTTACAAAAGATTCTGGAAACAAGTTGCAAAGGAGACTGTAACTTTCCTGATCATGACCACCAGTGTAATTTCTTTCCCTTCCCTTCTCTGCAGAAAGAACCCTTGTTTTGTGTCTTGTGTCCTTTGTGGCAAACTAATACTCAGGAGTTTGAGATTTCTCCTTATTTTTTTTAAAGACAAGTTTTATAGATTAGTGTCTTTGATCTTTGTAGCAAACACTGAAATCCATAGAAAACCCCACCTATTTATGATTAATTCCCTGCAGTCTGGAATACTTGATAATGTCTAACAGATCTGTGGCAAAAGCCAATGTCATTTCCCAACAGAACCCCACCCTGGGCTGTAAAGTGGTTCTTAGCTGAGACCAAGCCATGCAAGTATATAAACCTCAAGTCCACATCTGATTAAAGCAGATATATGGGAGGTATGAACAGGACTGGCCAGATGCTGCACCATATGATAAACACCAAGGCCCGTGGCATCCTATAAAACTGGGCATTTATATGGTACAGCTGGCTGTGCATAATCTTCTCCTAATTTATAAGGCTGGAGCATCTGGTTCATTGCTGTTGCTCAGTCAGCTTTTCTGGAGGCCTGTTCTTGAGTTTCTGGTAGGTGAATATTGCTCTTCTGAGTGCCAGCAGAATGGGAAGTTAAATCCATTTATAGCAGGAGATAAGCTCTTATCCTATCTGGCAGATAAGATATGTTCAAACAAAAGAAAGAAAGACGGGTAGGCCCTTGTGGGATGGGTTCCACTTCACAACAAAATCCATGACTGCAAACTCTAAAAGAAATAATATCAATTTCTTATTGGCAGGACCCTAAGCTGTGACAGAGAAGCTTGGCCAGATGAGGCCATTGTGACAGGGTGCAGGCATCCCTCAGCAACGTGGCAGGTGAGAGTTCACAGAATAGGTCCCACAAGTCCTGCTTTTGTTGCACTGCTTGATCTTTCTCTCCCGGTGCCATAGCCCTAGAAGGCAGCATTTCTCTCTTTCCTGAAACAGAAGCTGGCACTTGGTTAGAAAATGCCTGCTGTGTAAGTGACTAAAAAAAACAAGAGAAGAGTGTTTTCAGCTGGGTCTTGCAAACTTTTTGCCAGAAGGAGCCAAGCCAACAACGTGGAAGCATCCTGAACTGAATGGTGTGCATGTGCACAACCCACTGTGGAGTTGTGTGCCAGCCTGGGCAGTTCTGGAGATGTGGACCCACAGCAGGTGCTTGTGCCCATGAGGATAAAGAGAAAGGAGGGCTAGAACTCGCTTTTCCAGGTATTTCCAAACTGACTTGCCAGCTGGAAAGTCCCAGCTGTAGTTAAGAGAACTCTTTCTCCATTCCACCCTCACAGAGTTGTAAACAGCAGTGCAGCATGCAGTCTAAGGCACAATAAGATGTTTTTTAAAGTTACAGCATTGCCGAGTCTATCTAGAAGCTGTGAGTTCGGACCACTCAGCCTTTGGGGAGAAAAAAAATACAGCACTAGTCATTCTACCAAACCCTTCCCCAGTAAAATTACATGTCAGAATGGCACTGAAAGAAAATTTGCATTTCAAATGGAAAGGGAAAATTTGCTTTTGCAGAACATCATGGGGATGGCAATAATAAATCATGGTACTGTCAGAATGGAAGTGGGTTCCTGCAACTCTCGGGCTGCTTTCTGTAAGCCTGTGTTGCTGCTGAGGAAGTGAAATCTGGTTAGCACACAACTTAGCTCACAACTGTGCAAGACTTCTTCAGATCTTTCTTTCATTGTTTTTCGCAGCATACATGCTGCACATTTTTCATAATTTTATCAAGTCAAAAAACTTTCAAATTTCAAATGTCTTCATAGACCTGTAGCATGGCAGCTGCTATATTTCTAGCTAGGTCTGAATGCTTCAGGTACTCCTATGGCTCTGCCTCTTCTTTGTTCTCTCTCTTTTTTTTTTTGTAATGTTTTCTATAAAACACTTTTACCTTCTGCATCTGACGTAGCTACAGTATCTGGAAGTGTCAGAATCTGTTCTCTGAGAAAGCTTTATCTTTGTGTAACAACGGCAACACAAGCTGCCCTAAGGAGGTAAGTGAATTTGAGAAAGAACTTCAATTACTACAGATACTGTTTTCAGGCTGTGATAACCCACAACTGGATGAAGTCACCACTGCTGAAATGTAAGACAGACTATTTCTTAATAGTTTGCCTGGACTGTTTTTCTGGCCAGTGCAAGACAGGCAGCAGGGCTGTGTGGTATCTCACACTTGTCTTGGTGCTAGGTGTTGCACAGAGATTTAAAGGCTTGCTTCTCAAAAAAATCTTACCTAAATAAAGAAACTGTGAGTTTCTTATGAGTGGGCGAAGCAACTGGAAGAATTGGGTAAGGAGCAAAGAGTGGTGAAAGAAACCTGGTTTTATGGACTAGATGTGTGGATACGGCTGGATGTTGTCTGCAAACCTAGTTGTTCAAACGTATCATGTATTAGAATCAGGTGGTGGAAATATTTATTATGTATAATCACCTCTTTCATTTTGTTAAAGGCAAGAGTGACCAGCATTGACTTCCTTAAACACCACCTCTTCCCAAATGCCTACTGCCAGCATCTTGATGCAGCTCTCAGCTCTGATGCCTCCAGGAGAGGTGCTAGTGACAGACCATGAAAAATGCTTTGGATGTGGCTTAAGAGATCTCAGGGTCTGTTACTTAAACTGAATTGATCCACCTTTGTGTATGTGAATTAAGGGAAAAGTGGACAGAGATTATGCAGCTGGGATCTCCATTTTTCCCAAGGCTTGCTTTGCCCTTTTGTGCCTGGGCCACTCTCACCTCATCTCGTTTAATCTGCAATAACAGAACACGGTTAAGTACTAAGATTCTCATTACTTACAGACCTTGCATCTGTGGGAAAGCTATTTCACCTCTCCCTCCTGGCATGGCTTAGTGAGTCACTACCCGGACTTTGCCCAGGCAATTTTGTCCCTTGTAAGATGAAGGACTAAAATCATTAGAAATCACAGGTGATGGTCAGCATTCAGTCACCATTTACTGTGAAATGGCTGAAATAGAGGTCTCAGAATCACAGAATTCTTAGGGCTGAAAGGGCCCTCTGGAAATCATCCAGTCCATTCCCCCCTGCCCAGGCAGGCTACCTAGAGGTGACACAGGAACGCATCCAGGCAGGTTTTGAATGTCTCCGGAAAAGAAAACTCCACGACCTCCCTGGGCAGCCTTTTCCAGTGCTCTGCCACCCTAAATGTAAGGAAGCTCTCCCTCATGTTGAGGTGCATGTTCTTGTGTTTTAGTCTATGGCCAATGCTCCTCATCCTGTCACTGGGCACCACTGAAAACAGTCTGGCACCATCCTCTTGGCACCCACCTTTGAGATATTTATATGCATTAATGAGATAGCCTCTGTCTTCTCTTCTCTAGACTAAATAGGCTCAACTCCCTCAGACGGTCCTCATAAAAGAGATGCTCCAGAGCCCTCATCATCTTCGTGGCTCCCCACTGGACCCTCTCCAGTCACGTCTTGTCTTTCTTGTACTGAGGAGCCAGAAGTGGACACAGCACTCCAGATGTGGTCTCACTAGGGCTGAGTAGAGGGTCAGTACCACCCGCCTTGACCTGCTGGCCACACCCTTCCTGATACACCCCAGGATACCATTGGCCTTCCTGGCCACAAGGGCACTGCCAGCTCATGGTCAACTGGTCATCCACCAAGCCTCCCAGGTCCTTTTCTGCAGAGCTGCTCTCTGGGAGGTCAGCCCCATGCCTATGCCGGTACTTGAGGTTATTCCTCCCCAGGTGCGGGACCCTACACTTGCCCTTGTTGAACCTCGTTAAGTTTCTCTCCACCCAATTTTCCAGCCTATCAAGGTCTCACTGAACGACAGCACAGCCCTCTGGTTTATCAGCCACTCCCCACAGTTTTGTTTCATCAGCAAACTTGCCAAAGGTCTCTTTCCTTTAACTGTCTTTCACTGAATGGAAGAGAGCATCTTTCCTGATTTAGTTTACGTGCATTCCTGGCTAATCACCTACTGGTTTCACTGTCAGAAATATTATGTTGAGGGTACTATGAAGACACTGTGAGCATGGAAATACTCCTGTATTGTACATTTCTTACTTTAAAGAAAGGACACTTTTTAAGTTTCCTGTTGTAATCATTGTAGAAAACATAAAATATCTGAAACTTCTATTTTATAGATTATATTTTAATTCCAAGACTTAAAATACAAAACCCCTAGAAGCAATCTTAAGGATATTTCCACAAAGACTTTTTTTCATGGTTTTATTTTTATATTACAAGACTTTGAAAATGCAAATATATACCAGCATAAATTGTAATACGGGACATACAAAGAATCCTTGACCTTCACGTAGCATTAAATGATTGTGATGAATCAAATAATTTAATGCAGCAAAGGTTAGTTTAAAGAGTATCCAAGTATGTATTCCAGACATAGACAGCAGATGTTGATTTACAGCTGGACCTGTGATGGAAGGCATCTTCTGCCACTATTCCTGTAATGGGGAAGAGAAAGAGAATTGCTGCTGGTGTGTGCATTTAAGCTGGGTGGTATTAAACTGAACTGACATTCAACACATGCCATTCACCTCCATCTGTCCTGTCCCTCTGGAGGTTGTTTGGAAGTCCAGCTCTAACCTTAGTTTCCAGCTCTTTACAGTACAGGTAAAGCAAGAAAAAATGCAGGAAAGTCCCCTAGAAAGTGACTCCCTCCTTAGCCTAAACCCACTGACCAAGAGTCAAGAGACACCAATGTTATGCATCATATTATGAAACAGAAGAAAGGAAAACTTTTGTAGTTTTAGAGCAGAGAACTGAGAACAGAAGCCTAGGTTCAAACTCTGACACTTTTCCAATTTTCCTCTGTTACCCCAAATCTGAGCTTGCTAAGGCCAGTTCCAGTCAAGTCAAGTTTGGGTTAGATCTTTGTACACTCTGTGCCTTTGCACCTGCAAGGCAGGATTGATTGATAGCAAATCTTTTGGCTGGGCATATGATATGTGACAATACTCTAGTGATTGAAGTAAGTAAAAAAACAGGTTTTTCAGACCAGCTAGTGCAGGTAATTCTTGCATTTTGGCCCATGGGAACTCATGACATTTGATAATTGATTCATTTTTAAACACACTGCACCAAAGAGTGGCCATGAAAAGGGGACAGGCTCATTTTAAGTAATCCATCAGATCAATTCCTGAGCAGAACAGGCTGGCAGAGCTTGCAGGAGAATTGCATGTTAATAAAGTTGGAGGTCACTCATTTTCCTAATTAATTATTACTTGACAGAAAAAAAAATTATGAAAGCCATACTATGTATAACTATTTAACTATACTATGTATAACTGTTTAAAGAAAGGGAAGAAGCAGGTATTTCTGAAGAGAGTGCCAGCATGCAAATAATTGTCTATCCCATTCCTCTAATCATCTTGGCCTTATCATTCTTACCTGATGTGCATCTGAGATTATGTAAGAATTCCAGCTGGTATTGTCATGTGGGATGGCAGTTTCTATGACACACTTTTTTCTCTGCTTTTGGAGAGTATCTGCGTTTGGTGAGGGGATAGATCTTGACTTCCAGAGTCATGCTCAGTTTCAGCCAGTGACCTACCTGTCTCAGAGGTGCCAGCCCTGTCACTGCAGCACGGTACATTGTCTGCTGCTGTAGGCACTGCTGCGGTCCAGCATCGGCACGTACGTTTTAGCCACGATGCAGTAGCTGACTCCAGGCCTCAAATCTTGTATTTTAATAACCTTGTCTTTCCCTTCATACACCAGGACTCTGTGTTGCTTCACACAGAGTGGAGAAAAAAGAGCCAGTCAAGCACATTTCCCTAGCAATTGTGTCAGTGAGTAAAGTTTGATGAGAACAGAGGATGCAGAACAGTACATGGACTTACACAAACTCAACAGCATTGATAACTTATTTATGCTTTTTAAAGAAAATCCCTTCCTCTTCCTCTCCTGTCCACATTTTTTAATCTAGGTCATAGATTATGAAGTATTAAGTTGATGGAAAATAATAGAAGGAGGAATTACAACTCAATTCAATCAAATTCAATTCCTGAAAAATAAGCCTGCTTTGTTTTCAAACACTTGCACAGTCATCACTGCTCTCACAATCCCAGAAGACTGTTTCAACAGTGAAACAAGTATGGTGTGCCCATACTTTCCTGGCTTTTCAATGGTAAAGGGTTCATATCTGAATATACTCTTACCTCATCCAGCAAGTTGTTAATTATGAAGACTTGATACAGCAGATCATAATAATTTGTCATTGTTATTCTGCTGCCTCTCTTCCTTTTATAAGGGGAACTCGGAGCCTGGAGCTTTACTGTTAAGGATTTGTTGCTATGAACCACAGTTACCATTGGAGGTCCTATCATAGCTATGGAAAAGAAACAAAGCTATAAACACAATTATAGTTTGTTAATAATATTTCATAGATGCAATTTGAATCCATTCAACAAATGCTCATGTTACCAACAATATATTATGCTGTATTTACTCTTCAAGTGGCACTTCATAAAATATTACTTCTTGGTTTTTATTGGTTATTGTTATTTTGGAGGTGACATTTCCTGTGTTTGTAAATCTACCTTTGAGCCAAACTTTTTGAAATCCCTTAGAGCTGCATGTTGTTAAGTGCTGACCGGTCAAGCAAGATTCCAAAATTTTGCTTTGATTTTCTTTTTCCCTCATATTTGTCTGTGTGCTTGGACTGCACAAAACATCCATTTGAACCATTTCAGCCATGCCAAGGATGCAGTTTCCATCATCACTTTCAAATATTTTGCAATCAGCTTGGTTAAACACGGCTAAGCATTCAAGCTAGTGCCTGCATACATGTGTGTGCTGCACCAGAAGTGTGGGGACACGGGGCAGCAGCTGCCACATGAATCCCTCCAAGGAGGAAGAGGTGGCACAGGGCAGGATGTTCTGGTTTTGCTGCAAGGTACTGCTTTATGTCAAAGCTTGTGGTTTCATCTGTGCAGGAGGCTCGGGGTAGTTTGCACTTCGGGGCTGTGAAGTGACCCACACTGACAACTCAATTTTGCATTGGCCAGTGGGGGAAAACGGGTTAATTCATGGTGACCTTACTGGTAGGTACACTGCTACTGTTCAGTGTTTGGGCAGTCCTCCAGTTCTAGCACACTGTGGCGCAGACCTAACCAAAGGCTTTGCACATGTCCTTTCTATGTCCTTTCCTGCAGTCAGGAAAACACGTAAATGTGAGAACAACAGTGGCCACACACCACACAGCTCTGTTCTCTCTTCCCCCCTCCAAGCAAAGAATGCTTCCTTTTTTATTGTCTTAAGTCCTGTCCTTCCAGCAGCTCCAAAAATGCCTGAAAATAATTTGTGTAGTTCCATGCCCAGAGGCATGGTTGAATTAAAGGGATATTTTGATCTCCTAATTACTGGTAAATGGCTATTTAACCGTAATTGCTTGGCTTTAAAGTGTGTGGAGAATTCCTTTGGCATAACACTTCACCTGAGAGCTGTTGACTCACTTCTTTCGGTACAGCTTTGTGGCTAGAAAAGTATTACTCATGCTTGCAAATTGTGAGCAGAAATGATGCATTCCATGCCACGGAAGATCAAATTCCTTCCTGAGGGATACATATGCTTGCACTTACTTTCTCGCCAGGGAGTGAATCTGCAGCTGAGGCTCCAGTTGGAATAGACACCAGCCAAGGTGGCTCTCACCCTGCCGTAGTAAGGCTCCTGGATGTCAGAGGTCTCATGTGTTAGGTCACAGACATGGCTGGGAATCCCCCAGCAGTCATCTTTGTTTTGCCACGTGCTCTGCCCATACCTATGGAGAAAGAGGAGGAAGGATGTAAACTTTAGGGATCGCTGCCTGTGTCCATGCAGATTCTTAGCCATCTGTTTTACGCTGGTGGCGCTGACAAGAGTTCTGCCATGGAAATTAACTGCCTTCAATTTGATAACAGGGAAGGTTGATTTCATGGGCGTTTGGGAGCTACAGGTTTCTGCTTTTTCTGAAAGAAATCTGAAGCAGAGACATGAGTCACCAGCCCTGTAGGAAGCCACCTCTTACTTGCCCCATGGGAGAGGCGGGCAAGCTTCGGCTTAGCCAGGGTGTTCAGTGATGGGCAGAATGCCGGATTTCACCAGACAATTTCTCAAGGGCAATAATGATTTCGGGCACTCATCAGTGTGCCAGGGATGGGAGCAGACCCTGAGAACTAGCCCCTAATGTTGCCTCAAGCTTTCCATGCAAGGCTCCCTGAGGCAGTGTTGTGGGCAAGGAAGGCCACTGAAATACCTTAAATGTCCTATTACAGAAGAACTTGACCTACCTAGACCTGTTTCAGGCAGGTGGCTGGACCCAGTGACCTTCAGAGGTCCCCTGCAAACTACATTTTCCTTCCACTCCTCGGTGCAATGAAGGTGCAGAGCATAAGCATGGAGGTGCTTATTCCTTGCCTGCCTCAGGCTGCTTGAATGCACCTTATGGGACTGGTAAGTGTAGAAACAACTGGGAGCTGGCAGCCAAGCAGGACGTGGCTGTTCCCCAGCAATGAGAACATCCCGCCACCTGAGCAATCCTTTTGACGTGCCCAGCAGGGGTAAGCCCCAGCACAGCGGGAGGCCCTGGTACTTACACTTTATACTGCACAAAGTAGAGCGCGTCTCTCGCCTCTCTGGCCCACCCAGGCTGCCAATGCAAAGTGGTGTTGAAGTTTAACGAATGAAACTCTACCTTCTGTGGCTTAATCGAATCTTGCAGGTCTTGGTTTTCCGAAACTAGAAGTGCTGCAAATAAGAAGGAATGATACCATAACGTGTTCGTCACAGACACCCTCCTCCGTATTGGAATCAGAGGGTATTGCTACAGACCATTTAGTTTCATGACTGCAGGGAAATTAAATCTCCTGGATCTCACATTCAAAACTTTCCAAGTCATGAGATCAAGCAGTTACAGAAAAAACACATTTAGAACTACAAAAGGAATACTTTTATGTGGTCTGAGTGTTTGGAGGTGGGGTTTTTTGCTGTTTGTTTTGGGTTTGTTTGTTGTTATTTTGTTGTTCTTTTTGGTTTTCTTCTTTTTTGTTTTTTTGTTGGTATATTTTTCCTTAGTGAGTTTGCTGCTGTGAAAGATGCCTCATGAACATCTCAGGAAACAAACCCTTCAGATCTATTCAGAGTCTGCAGTAAGCAGCCCCATCAACACTTAAAAGTCAAGTGCTCTTTCCCTCTTTACTCCACATCTCAGCTTTCACCTGAAGAGATTATAGCTCTTTTAACTGTTGGCACAGTCATGTTTACCAGCTCCTGCCTAATAAACAATCACCTGAAATTCACTGCTTTTCCTGTCTGTACCACTGGAAAAGCTGTCTGACAGTTTTCAAGATCACCTTTTTTCAAACTGCAATATTACTTATAACAGATTCAGTTAAGAACCTCTCTGAAGCATTCAAATCCAAACATTTTTGTGGGTTTTGCAACCCAGATGAGAGCAGCTTTTACTCTGGCATAGCACAGAATCATATAAGACTGGTAACTGAAACTGGTAATGCTGCCATGAAAAAATCTAATGGGCAACATGCTCATTTTATCTGCATTTGACAACCTGGAAAGATAAAATAACAAACTAATTTGAAAGTGACTGGATTTTGAAACATAACAAAAGATACAGAGATTTCTTGATTCATCCCAAAATTCAATAACAAGCCCTATCCTCCCCCCCCCCCCCCCCCC
>VZTA01004321.1:167788-195640 GCA_013398855.1 Mohoua ochrocephala
TCCCACATAGGAAAAGAGCAAAAAGCCCTTACTTACAAGCTGTCTCATCCTGAAGCAGGTGCATCAGTAAGCAGAGGAAGGGAAGCATGATCCTCCTCATGCTTAGGAGAGCAGCTCCATGACTGAAATGCACCTCTCTTCCTCTTGGGCATGTCTTATGAGGAAGTAATTGTTAAGGACTTCAGAGTTCCCCTTATTTTCAGTGGTTTCCAAATTCCCCGGTTTTGCTTTGGTTTAATTTAGCTGCAAAACATATGAGTAGCTCTAAATTAAACATGAGCAACTATTCTTTCTTGGCAGCTGTGGTCATGCAGAAGTCTGGAACTAATTATGAACCAAGCCATTATGAAAAAGGTCCTTTTTTTAAGACACTAATTCCCAAATGATGTCTGCCAATATTGCTTTATCCCATAAATCTGTCACAGAAGCTTGCTTGCTTGCCATGCTAAGATTTTTAATATTTGTTTGTTTGTTTGTTTATTTTCAGTTTACTAGTTGCTCAGAGCTGAAGAACACATGAAATTTTTCTCCAAAGACATAAAAGACCTACCCATGGGATGTCCCCTGGTTTGATGGACTGCCTCGGGGTCAAAAGCAAGAGATGGAGTTTGCAGGTGTGCTGGTGGCAGGACTTCATCTCAGGGGCTGTCACTGGAGGACTGAGGGGCTGTGAAATCGCTTCTGGCTGTTGGGCAGCATGTTCACCCCGCACTGGCTGCTGGGGAGATGCTGGGAAGCCAGGGAAGTCGCGGGACTGACAGCCTCCAGACAGGGATCGGGAAGCTAAGTCCAGCCCATAGGGCCGAAGTGCCACTCTGGGTTGGACTTTCAGACTGCCCACAATCATATGGCCCAGCTGGTGCAGCTGTGCTGCAGCACTGCCTGCACAAACACGGGCATTTGTCGATGTTATCCTCTGGATCCTGCCTGCCCAATAGGTACATACCTACAAGCCTGACCCCCGGGCTGGGGGTGCCAGGGCTCCCCAGCGAAAACAATCTCACTTCGTGCTTGCAAATGCTTTAATGTCACATGCACGCCTGCCTGGTGGGAGATGAGTTTTGTGCTCCTGGGATGCATGGAACGCTCAGACAATTCGGTTGCTGGTGGTGAACGTGGTGCTACTGCCTAGCCTTGCCCCTCACTCTTCTCTCCCCAAAAGCTCCCCGATGCTGACACCCACTGGTACTTCACTGCTCATGCACTAGTGCAACTAAGCAAAGGTCCAGGATGCATTCTCTTTTTGCAGACTCATGATGACAAGCAAGAGGAGAAAAATGCTAATTTTGTAAGACTTAGCAACAAAGTGTAAGAGCTGTGTAACAGCTTCCACAAAAGGAGTAATGGACGTGAAGACTACTTGTCTGCAAACAAACAAAATGGTCATGAAATCATCTGTACTTTGGGAAAACATGGAAACAGAAAACTTGTCAGGTCAAAAAAAGTGCAAGTTCTGGTTCAAATGAACTTATTTAAAGGCCACCAGTTACGCTGAACAAACCGAACAACATCTAATCAAGAAGCTGACCTTGGTCTGATAGATGGGCACAGGGTCTCAGTTCAGCTGATCACCTATACCTCATTATACTAGCTCCAAACCTGCAGCATATATATATATATATGTAGTAAAATGCTAACTGTGTAGCTTTGAGTAATGAATTAGTCAGACCAATTAAGGGAATTAAAGAACTGAGAAAAAATGAAGAAAGAAACCCCACCAAAATAAAGGCAGAAGTCAGAAAGTCTATTTCTGGCTGCAGATTTTTTTATCCATCCATTTCCCAAACACATCTTCAAAATCCAGTGACCTTTAAGTAGTTCCCCACACCAAATTCAATTAGTATTTCATCATGTTATATAAGCTCAAGTACGGGAATAGGGAACTTTTATAAACCAATCACTAGACTGAAAGGTCATCAATGTTTAGTCACAGGTTGTGTATTTGTTTGAGTTGTACACACCTTCCCGTATCCTGGGAAGCAGCCCATTGCCAGGAGCTGAAGTGTGGACCTTTGACAAAGTTCCTTTTGATGGTGGTTCCTCCTAGGAAAGCAGAGCTGAGAGCCAGCCTGCCAGCACCAGTGGATTTTGCTCGGAAAAGGCTGCTCTGCGATGTGGTGAAACAGGGCAAGGAAGGCCAGTCACATGGGGAAACCCAGGGTTTCCTGTGCACTGCACTCCGATAGGGTTTTATCTGCAGCTGGGCTCGGCACTCTGCCGCAATCGGTAACTCTTCACATAATTTCTGTTGTCACTGAAACAGCCGCTGTTGCAATAGCAAGCTATCAGCACCCGTAACTCTGTGCTACTCATCAGCCTCAGTCACGCTGCTTCGGTGCTTTGCATGATAAAAACCACTACAGTCAAGGAAGGACCAGCTGCACGCACACACACACACACGCGCGCGCACATACACGTAGACACGGACATACAGATATGTCTGGAGTCTCACAGAGTATGCACAGAGTGTACAGAGTGCATTTCAAAACGTAAACGATTGAGGAACACGGGATGATGCACACTGCAATGCTATTTACAATACGAGAACTTTTATAAACAATATTAAGGGTACTCTGAACAGCGCTTTATGAAGAAATGGAAAGTTAAAATATATTACTTAGCCCAGCAGAATCCACGTAAGTAGTTATGCTACTAGCTCATCCCAGCTTACACTGCAGAATCTTTTTGATCCAAACCATTGTGAAACAGCAGAACTGATATTTTTGTGAACCAACATAGAAAACCATGGGTATGAGAATTTTTTTCTATTGCTGGAATAGAAACCTATCTGAATGCTGGGTAAACAGCTTTCTTTCTCTTGAGGATGGATTATTGCTACACAGAGTTAAAAGTCATGTATATTTTTGCTGAAAGCTGCTTGACTCATCTCATTTGAAAGGACCGCCTCCTTGTTACTCTTTTTTCTTTCTTTTTCTCTTGAATGAGTTGTTTCCCATACATAAGAGGAGAAAATGCAACTCTGAAACTGCTACTGTAGCACGAACTTTGGCTTTTCAGGTGCGAGTCTCTGATACTTGCAGTGGATGCGAGCGTGGGTTTTGCTTACAGGCCTGGATGAGGATGTGGGAGGATGAAGAAAGCCTACCTAAAGCATACAGAGAATACTTCTAGTAACTGGCAGGGGCCAGGCAATTCTCTCTCATGTGTGGCGTTTCACACAAAAATAAAAAAGTGAGCGGTTCAGGTTACTCTACACCTAAAGACTACTCACAATTGGAGCCGCAGTTTTCAGTCTTTTCTAAACAGCCAGTGTGGACTTACAGGAAAACCTGTCTTGGGAGGGGGCTCTGGAGGTCATCCAGTCCAGCCTCAGCATGGGACTAGTGGCAATTTTATGCTACGGTTAACCGCTTTTCATGTGAGTTTCCCCCTGCATGTACCAGGGGGATTCCTCTGCTGCAATTTATGACAGCTGGTTTTTGTGGTTTTCCTGGGAGCTTCAGGTAAAAAGCCTGCCATTTCTGCGAATGTTACAGTTGGCTATAGTTGACAATTAGATCTCTCCCAAGACCTCTCCTGGCTGAAGGGATCCAGCTCCCTCAGCTGCTTCTGATGTGTCACGTGCAGCAGGGCAGCCCTTCACCAGCTCGGCGGGGACTGGGAAAATGAATCACTACGCTACACACAAAAATTAAAACGAAAGCAAAGAAAACCCCCACAGTCAGGCAGGAGGGACTTTTTGGATTTTTTTTTTCCCTGCTCTGTAGGGAAGAGACATTGCATCACATGAGTTCTTACAGAGAAGTTTCTGAGGAAGCGCCACAGACTTTCACTGCACAGTGCGTGCCTTCCCTGCTTCCTGCCCACAGGTACAAACTGTTCACCTCTCACTCTTAAAGAGCTTGGGCAAACATTTTAAAGATTACAGTTGGAAATTCCCAATGCTGTAGCTGCATCTACATAGTGAGACACTTGACCATATTAAAGATGAAGATCTGCTGAAGGCTCAAAAGTAGCAAGTCATTATTTGCACATGCAGTATTTATTTAACACTGTGCAACACACTGAACTGACCAACACTAGCATTCGCTAGGAACTGAAAGTAATACCAAACCCCAAAATAGCTCAAAGCCTTTTATTTAAATGACAAGTTCCCTTAAAATTGTCCATTTTTCTCACTTGCAAAGCCATAGAATTATATTTTTAGCTACCACTAAGAAGTGCTGCAGCTCACTTAAGCCCATTAAGACCCACTTTTTAGGTTGTGGATCCCTCACCAAATCAGCTGCAGACAAAAAACTCCCAGCTTGGTGACACGTGGAATTAATATTCCATAATTTATCGGTTTTGCTTAGATAATCTTCATAACATAGTCAAGGTGCCAAGTGCTCACTCAGCCAACAGAAACCACAGATAACACTGGAGAGGTGCAGCCCAAACATTGCTCATGCTTTCTTGGTCCGCCTACTAAAGTAAAGAAAGGCTCAAAGCCTGGTAGTGCCAGTGCTCTCCGACACGCTGCCACCAGAGGCAGCCGAGGCAACTCCTGGAATATCGGTAGTGTGGGTAGGACATGACCCACACACTGATTTTTGTGTAGGGAGTGGCTCGAAGCCTCTGCTCCCGATCGCCAGAGTCCTGTCCAGACCACAGACCGCACGGGGCTGACTCAGCACACAGCAGGCAAGCGGCTGGCAGGCCTGCACTCGGGAAAGGACACACAGAACCGGGATGCCTGCCTCCACATCTGTCATCAAAAATTGGGCTGCAGAAGGAGCTAACACTCCTGGTAGCTACTCTGGGCAATAAAACCTGGAAAGATGCAAGCTCCAGGGGTTCCCCTGAACAAGGGAAAGAAGAAATAGAAGGAAGAAAAAAAAAAGAAATTGCCTTTCATTCATCTCTTCTGCAAGGGGAAGTTTGCAAGCATCACACTTTCTAGCCTGTGGCTCAGTTCTGTGATTGTCTTTTGAATTCTCAGTATCATCTCTCCACCATCCAAGGAGTGCAAACTCTAGACCAGAAAGTCCATTCTTACAACAATCTTTACCATCTCCAAATACCTACTGAATTTGTATATACGCTGTAGTTTTACAAGCCTGGGGTTTTTTTCCTTAATAAATACAATGTCAAAGATCTTGTGTGGACAGTCTCTGAGCATTCAGGAATCCGTGTGCTGAGCTTTTCAAGACAGAACCCTCCACACTTAACATAATTGGTTTTCACACTTTTCAGAGGTGTTAGTTTCAAGTCTACCACAACATGACCATTTAACTATTAAGATCACCCTGTGATTCTTAAAGACAAAAAAGCTTTGTTCCATATTCCTTGTCTTAAAAGAAATGAAGTTTGGTGTATCTCAAATAAAATTGCTAGGTTTGCTGCACACCATGAAGCAATTGACAAATTAATTCTTTGTATTTCACCATCCAAATTCTCAGTATTTTATTGCAATTTCTCTTCAGATTTGGGGGATGAGTACGAATTGGTACTATACTAAAAGCTGATACAAGGCCAGACTGATACCTGGCACGAAGCCGCATGGAAGAAGGGACTGAGAAATGGCAAAGGTGCTCTCTACCTCCTTACTACCACTGCCCTCTAGCCTTTCAGGCAAGCTTTTGCAGCCCTTCCTTACTTGTTATAATTTATCTCACACTTAATCACATTTGCAGCAGGTTATCACAGACCTCAACTCTACCAAACCTGGTAGCAGAAAGCACACAACAGTGCATACAGTTCCTTTCTCCCAGAATGGAACTGCACATTATCCCCACCTTTCCTGCAATTCACTTAGCTGCTATTAACTTGCAAAATGTACTGTAAAACATAGCACAAAATAGTCATACCCAGAAAGAAAACAAAGTGTATTTATTTTTGTTCTTTTCGCTCTGTTTTCAATCTGAGAGGATTGTATTTACTCTCTTTGAAAGGGTATTTTTGAAGGGGTGTAAGCTGTTGAGTTTGCCTTATTCAAGCGGATGTTGGCACAGAAAAAAGCTGTATCAGAGTCAATACTCTTCCTGCTGTACCATGCACACTGCAAGGATTTGACAACTGCAGGATTAATTTTGCAAGATACATTGCAAGCTGGCTGGCAGGACCTGCTCATCATTTGCTCTGCTTGTAATGCTTTTCCTCTTTCAAGCTGTAGCTGGACAGCAGAATTTAAAACATCACACAAGTAAGACTTCTGTGATCGTTTAAACTTCTAATGAACAGTAACAGTTTCAAGGAAGGCCAGCTTTCCTCGCTCTGTAGCAATTGATCCATTCAAATGGTTTGACCATTTAATCCTTGCCCACAATTTTAAAATAGAACATAAGGAAGCATCCTCAGGCTCAAGCAACAGAAATGGACTTAAGTTACTGCAGGCTGCATCAACAGCGTCAAAGGGCAGAAGAGAAATGCCAATGCCGAGGATGAAGATGGTCAGTAGGATCCAGGAACTGGCTGCACACAGCCACACACATCTCCCCCAAACAGTGTTTTGATTCCCAATAAATGCTCAAGCACACACTACATAAAGTAACGTGAACTGAGAGAGCTCCAAAAGCACATTTAATCTTCAGAACAAAAGCTAACAGTCATAAGGAGGCAAGGACACACATTTTTCTTCTTAGACTTTTTTATTTACATATAAAAACATTTAAAATGTACAGTATTTACAGGAATTTAATTACAGGTTTCAGCCCAATGACTGCATCCATTTAGAGAATATAGAAGGAGTATTAATAAAAAAGAACTTCATACTTAAAGGACTGAATTATAAAAAAATCACACTGAAGAAATCTACACAGGTCACCTTTTCCTGAGATGAAAGGTGCTTTGTATTTGGTTTGTCATTTTGGTTGCGTGTTTTTGCTTTTTGGGTTTTTGGTTTTTTTAAGACATGCTGAAACTATTAATTTGAACCACGTACAACATCTCTTACTTATTAATACTCAACTGTTTACATGGAAGCACTTCAAAGCAACTGGTTATTCCCAACCCTAAGAAAAACAGGTTTTCTCATGCAAGTGTCTTTTTCTGCAATTTTCTAGTGAAGGATTGCATAAAAATATTCAAGTCTGTTCCAGGCAACTGGGACTCTACATGATGTCTTGTTTCCACAGATGTCAGTAGATTTGACCTTTTTTTTAAAAGCTACATTATTGACTTATGTGGAAAACCACACAAAAGCAGATTTGATGTTTCTGTGCCAGCACGCAGTACTGCCACAATACTTCGCTGGTAATTGCAGATCTAATAATAAAAAATTACAATGTCCACTCAAGAGTAAGAACTGAAGTTCTTAGAAATGTTGTCAGGTATGAGGCCAAAGTTTTCTGAAGTTCTCTTTCACAGGATATAATGTTTTGGAGTCTCATATTACATCATCACCCGAATCATCTTCAGGAGAGAGGGAGGAATGCTAAGCAGCCAGGACAAGAGTAAAAATCAGCTGAAAAAGATTGAAGTGGCAAAACCTTCTAAGTGTGTCATACTGGATAGCTGATAGGTCTGTAAAAGGCATGAATATTAAATTATTTTGAATGTATAAATGCTAGGCACTTTCATATTCTGGATCAAGATGCTATGTATGAATATCCAGATGCTCAAGCAAACTACTTCATCACAATATTAATCAATTCAACTAACTCAATTAGGTGAAAAGGTATTATAGATAAATACTACCTGGCAGGCTCCCAGCCACATTGCTCAGATATTTGGTACTACAGGACTGCGAAAGCAAGGCTAACTAGCTGTAGCTGGAAAGGTGTTTCCATTCCCGTCCCAACAAATCCTCACACTGCAAGATACTGGATTGTATCCTGAGATTACCACGGTGACTTGCCCTGCTCTTAGGCTCTCAATACCACTACTGGCAACTGCTGAAGACAGGTCTGGTGGTAACAGAGCTTACTGACCCAGAAACACATCCTTATCTCACTGTGGCCTCACATTTTCAGCTAGTCACAGCGAGTAAAAGAATCCTGTGCTTGGTGCACCCTTAAACTTCTTTATTTCACAGTTACAAAAGCTGTAAACTGGCCTGAGCAATTTGAACATCTACACTGTCCCTGTGCCTCTAGTTAAGTATGCAGCACACAGAAGACAGACTGCAGGGATGGTGCTAATTGAGTGGCTTTTGTAGTTACAGTTCAGAAATTTTGATTAAAAAGTACATTTAACCTTGTGATATTTCAAGAGCAGGTCTGTTGTGTGTGTGTGTATATATATATACACACACATACACATGATATAGTACAAAGCACTCATTTACCACTGTTTTTGATTGTCAGCTTATAAAATAACACGGCCTTGCCCATACACGACTATCTGCCATGCCACATTTTTCCCATACGTTATGATATATTTTTGTGTCATTTCTTATTGATCTTAACATCACTGTTCTTAATGATATCCTAGATCCTGGCTGAGTCCTTTTATTCACATTTGACTCCATGTGATTTGAAAGATTCAGAAGAATGTACAATGTAGTTGTATTGCAGGGGGGAGAAAGAAGAATCTGAGATAGATACATTTTAAAACCAAGTGACTATCTGCATTCCTCTTCCAGTGTGTCAGCAAAGGAAAGTCTTCCAGAAAAATGAAACAACACTTAGCTCACACAAATCTAAGATGCTGAGTCTTGGTTCTAACAGCACCAGGGTTTCCCAATGCACTGTTAAGAATGTAAATCTAATTTTAAAAAATATTACATGCTTCTTCCCTTGGTTTTGAGGCAGATACATCAAATCCAACAACTGCCAGAGCTAATTCCTGACCTTCTTGGAGAGCACCATCATCTTACTTCTTTTTTGGACAAAAACTGACACAGGGAAAACAAGCTACCAAGTGCAAGGTTAAGTAGTCTGAGCAGTTGCAAAGAAAATACTCAGCAAACTGTCTGACCAGAAGCTTCTTCCCAAAAAACATGATTAACTTCACAGTTTCTAATGCCTTCTTTATCCCTTCAGAGCCAAGTTCAACTTAAACAGTTACATGACATTTATAAATTCCTGAGGCATTTACTGCAATTCATATTCATCAACAAACCTCCAAACTCAGAAAGAAATTACATCAGCTCCAATCTCTGCACAAGACACAGCTGCTCATCTACTCAGTAGACAGCCTGCTAGGAGCTTCAGTGATGAACCCCATCACTGCCTGGAAAGTCAGTTTAGTTGAAGTTTCAAGTGCAATTAATGCTGCTTTTAAAAAAGCCTTCTTGTAACACCAGGAGAGTTATTTTCTGCACTTCTGCCACGGGGAGACCTACACATTAGTGCATCCTAAGCAGTGAGTCACTAAGCACTGCCTTCTAGGAGCTCGGCCCAGAACATGACATTGAAAAAGTTGCTAGGGGGTCTCATTGTGTTTGAATATAATGCAGAAACAAATCACACAGCCAGCTAACAATTACTAATTGGGCTTTCCATGACATCATAACTACTAAATTCACCGGCTTAATTTGGCTTTTCCTGAAATTATCAAAACCCTGTTAACCAATCTGTTACGTTCCTGTGAGCAGAGATGGGAAAAATAGCTATTGTCTTTAAATCTTTTGTATCGCTGTGGTCAATATCTGATATATACAAGAATGGAAGCACTCCTGAAACTGCTGTACAAACTAACTTCACCTTAAGAATACTCATGTCACTGAGACATGTAAGGAGAGAAGTACTGGTTTTCCTTTAAAACTACATGCTGTAACATGCTAACAATTCTGACAATCCTATACAAATGTCTTTTAAAATAAAAACACGATTTTGTGTAAATGGACCAACTTGTACCCGTAAAGTGTTCTTTTTTTCCTGAACTAAACTTCATTAGTAATTGCTCTAAACATTTCCTACAAATAGAAAATACCTATCCAATCTTGACCAAAGGGAAATAAATAGATTGCATGGATTTCAATATAAAAAAAATTAAATATAAAAATATAAAATTCTTATTCCGCAGTTTTCAAAACTACAATCTCTATGATACAAAATTCAGAAGGCTGTCAGATGACAATAAAACTTATAAAGTACAACTTCACCACACTATTTTTCTATTGTTTTGAGACATATTTTTGGAGGGTGATTTTGTGTCGTTCCTAAGTTATATTATTAAAAGGGGGGGAAATGGCAGTGATTTTCATCCTGCTAGAAAACATGCTTGGAAGAAGTTCTATTGTTTTCTATTTAAAGAACATATTGTTCTAAAAATAAGGATAAAAATGCCCCAGAAGAAACCAGGCTTTTGAATTTTGACAGCATTTTCTAAAGAATTTGTGCAACCACCCATTAGACTTTTTTTTTTTCCCCCCCAGTGATGATCAGTCAGCTTGCTAATACATTCTGGAGTTATCCAGAATGTGACATGGTTACTCACGTCACTAGGTGATCCAAATGGATGCTGCTGTACTCAAGTAACAGCAAAGACTACAAATAACTGGTGCTTTCACAGAATTGTTAGGGTTGGAAGGAACCTCTGGAAATCACCCAGTCCAACTCCCTGGCAAGGCAGGGACACCGAGAGCAGGTGACACAGGAACGCGTCCAGGTGGGGTTTGAATGTCTTCAGAGAGGGAGACTCCGTGAACTCCTTGAGCAGCCTCTTCCAGTGCTCTGCCACCCACCCTCAATGTAAGGAAGTTCTTCCTCATGTTGAGGTGAACTTCTCATGTTCTTAGTTTATGGCCATTACTTCTTACTTCTTTGACATGAAATCAAATTTTTAAGATTTACAGGAAGAGCTTATAGCATAGTCTTACTTAAAAGAAACAGTAGCATTTGATTTAATATAAAAATATTCTTCAAGAGAAGAAGATAAGCAAGAGGATACCTCCAGTAATGGTAAAAACTCAAACAATTCTTGCACATGTCTATCATAATCAAGTGAAGGATTTCTTAAGCATTATGTTCACTGAACTAATTTTGAAAAGGATTTGAAGCAGAAGTGAATAATGGTACAGTTGCTGTTTTATAATCAATGGTATGTTTTCTAGAGAGTATTGTTAAAAACCACAGCACCTATTTCAAATAGAAAATAATGAGTTGTATCATATATAAAAGCATTTCTAAAAGTGGTTATTATGAAACTTCCCCACACTTTTTATGCCATTTTCAGGTACTACTTTCAAAGAACAAGTACAACTTGTAGACGTTCACAATTTAACCCAGACTTTCCATAACCTTCAGTAATGCTGTTTTTTCTGAGTTGTGGTAAACACTTCAGTTATCCCAGTTACTCAGTTGACCTGTAAGCGTTCACAGGCTGTTCTTCACCAACATCTATCATCAACACATCTAATGGAACATGAGGCTTGTCATAGCCAGAAAACTTGAAGCAGCTGCTTGGAATGACTGCTTGCTGCGTTTCTGTGGTAGAAATCTCTGCCCCTGAAGACTTACTGCTTACATCCATTTCGCTACTGTCAGAAATGAAGTAACTCTCTTTTAGTTTACAATTTTGTTCATCAGCGTCCAGAGGTGCCTCCTCTGTGCTTTCCTGCACAGGCACCTCTTCTACTTTGGCTGGTGCCTCTGGGGAAGGGACAGAAGATTCTCCGTCACAGGAATTCAGAGGACTAAGAGTTTCTTCTTCTGGCTTTATCTCCAGCAAGGTTACTTCACCATTCACTGGCAACTCCGAGTGGCTTGATGGGAAGCTAATTACTGATATATATTTCCCCTCTGATTTTGGTCCCTGGAAAACACCTGTGTTCAGGTTTCTCATCACATTGACCTTAAATGGAAAAAAAAAAAAATCAACTCTGAGTTTAAAAGTTGAAAAAATATGTGTGTTGATAATAACAAATATAACATCATTATAACCAATTCCAAAACAAACTGCAAAATTAAAATCTGGCATGGTTATAAGTCTATGTCCATGAGTTCAACTGTTCCAGTAACACTTGCATGCAAGATCTCAAAAATGCGTTCTTTGGGCAAGCACATTTGCAAGGATCAAATCCATTTCATGTCACCCACTGTATTTGGAAGTTTCCAGCATAGAGGAAAACAGCAAAAGAAGGAAAAGATGTAATACTCTCCAGCTGGGGAAACCTTTCATACTTAATAGCTAATGAGTGTAATTTACAGTGGTTGTAATAATTTCTGGCACCTGTCTCAGCCAGGCGGGAAGCTAACAACATACCCAGTAACCGCATCCATGTTGAATTCTCCCAACTTATTTCACAGAGTCACTAAGCAGTCCCTTAATGCTGCAACTAACTTTAACGTTTCACTTTGAAATCCCTCCACAGGATGATCATATGAATTCTTTCAAGGGCCAGGCCCCAGCTTGTTTTAAACAAGTATGATATACCTTCGGGCTGTATAGATTCTTTAGCCTTTTTTTTTTTAAATGTCTTTTCAAGAATACATACACATGAAAAACAAATTGGGGTAAATTTTCAGCTACGTGATGGTGTTCCCTAAAGATAACAGAATGCCTAGGGAGAAAGAGTTAGTAGTGCTCTTTTCCAAATTTCATCATTCACTATGTATGTGTATCACAAAAAATCAAGTATCATAGATACATGAACTTCTTAATAAAATACATGATCTTTGTTTTTTCAGATACTTTGCAAAAAAATAATCGGCCTGAAAATTCAGATGGAGGCAAATTTGGAAGAAAGGGATGTACACAGGAGGAGGAAAGAGGAGGAAAAACAATGTTAAGAGAAATTACAAACAGGCACAAAGAACCTCCCAGCCTGTATTAGTGCAAGAACTGAGAGGGCCATCAAAACCAGATGATCCAATCTGACTGTGCTTTTCAAGAGAATTCCCGGATTAAAAGATTGTGAGACTGTAGCTTTACATTCATACCTTCAGAGAGTGCTGACTTCATTAGAAATTGCCTTCATCTCTCACTTCAGTCCCATTATCTTTCCCCTCAGTAGCCCTGATACCTGTTGATGCTACTCTGTAGTTAAGGCTGGATCAGTGAAAGCATTACAATTTAGGAAAACCAACCAGCTAAACAAGAACCACCACCACAAGTCAAGCAAACACTCCCTGAAGAGCAGTCACTGGTCATCTAAGTTTGTTTTACAAACAGCTTTGTGAACATCACTAAGGTGAGGCAATTGCCTGGGGAATCAAGGGTTGCCACTGAAAAACTAGTAAAAAGTGCATTCAGGTGGCTCCTGACACACTACAACCTAGCTGCCATTCAGCCATCAATGCCTCTGGATTTTCACGTTCTGTTATGTGGGAACAGAACACTACATAAAGAATATTCAGAGTAATTTCCATGAGAGTTCATGGAAACCACTCATTCATAAGAAGCAGATGCTTAAAAGTTAGCGGCAAGGAACAGATTACAACCAATAATGGGTAGATACTGAAAATGTTAAGAACAGCTTAAAGGACTAAAGTACTTTTTGAGAATCTCTTTATACAGGAATATTGGATATGTATCCAAAATATTGGGTACTTATGTTATACAAGACTGATCTTGAAGGGACCAGCATCTATAGTTTTTTGGGGTGGGGGTTAGCAAAAATCTGACTCCAATAATCACACAGCAAGTGACAAGAGAAGGTAGTTCTCTGTGTAAGGTGGAATACTTGAGGAATGTGAATTAAAACAAAGTATTACAGAAACCACGCTCAAAAGCTGCATTTTCAGCTTTCCATCTCTCTCCATACCAGTACAGGCTAAACTGAAGTTAAAAACAAAACCCAGTGAGAGTTCTTGTTTCTGTCCTTTTAGGATTTTCACACAGCTCTAAAAAAATCACAGTCGTAAAATGTGTTAAGGGATCACCTTGTATTCTACACGGGTCCGGCATTTCACAGTGAGCGCTGGCAATACTTAGAGAGAGACTTTGAGGCTAAAATACATATTCTCTGTGCAACTACATCCAAGACTTCTCAAAAAAGGAAACCCATTTTTCTCTTGGCAAGTTTTTGACCAAGGCAAGACGGTGCAAAGACACTCCCATTCCCATTCACAAAAGAAGGAAGCGATCAGAAGAAAAAACTCCAGTGTGTTTCCTGGTACCGAAGGTTTTTTAACGGTCATGAGTCATGACTACAAACCAATTTAGCTACTCATGCAGTTGTTTCTGGCTTCAAAGATAAGAATTACAGCTTAGTACACTAACTGGAAGGCCATTCAAAAGATCTTAAGTAACGAGGGTAATTAAGATAGGTTGCTATTTGAAAAGAAGTATTTACTATAGGTAAGTTAATATTTTTCTTTTATGCACATTATCTAATACTAGCAAACTGACAGCCAGTGCTCTTAAGATGGGTATCAGGATTTCCTGACATGTGCAGGTACTCACTTGACTTCCTGTCTCCTATAACAGCACCTGAGCTTTCAGGTCTTTCACTGCTTTAACAGACTAGGGAGACTATGAGACCATGGTAAAAAAAACCCAAAAAACCCCAAACAAACCAACCAACCCAAGAGAGTGGCATAAAGATACAGTAGTTAAAGAACTTACCAAAGACTTGGGCAGCTTTATGTTCTTTTTCCTTAGTTTCTTGCAGCCACAGTACACCGTCGGTATTACAGTCAAGATCCCAATAACAACACACAGAATGATGACAGAATGTGTACCTAAGGAGTTAAAGCAAAATCTACTAGGAATTTTGGAAAAACAAGCCGCTGCTGTATCATTTAGAATAATTTCAGAAATTGTGATAGCTCAGAATGCTTAGCTGTAAAGCGTGAATTTGTCAATCTACTACCTTTTTTCATTCAAGAAAACTTAATCCATAAAACTTTTATGGAGTAAATAAAAATTAGATTGACAGAAGCTTTTCAATTTATATAAACATAATCATGTTTTTATAGAAATAAAGGAATTTTGCAACTAATTTTTTGTTCCTTAGAGACGACAGATGGACATGATGAGATTTGTACATTTTCCAAGTGATAGCACATTAACTGACATAACTACACAGAGTTCATGTACAATAAAAGTAACATGTGAAATCTTCCAAAACACAGAATTGTTAACTATTACCAGTAGGACTCCACTAGTCTGACTCTCCTTAATGCCCTCCCACCTCACTCAAACAGCTGCTCCTGTGCATTCAAGAAAACTGCTTCTATCAATTTTATCTCTTCGCTGAAATTCCAGGCCATAATGAAGTACAACTACAATCTTTGTAAGAGGTTCAGAGATATAAATCTGGGTCACTATCTGCCTTTTGTTCTCTTTAACTAAGAAAATGAGATCAATACCTTAATTTAATGACTGTAAGTTTATAGTTGCTTCAAATCAAAAGTCTATATGTATTTTCCTCAGTGATGAGGCTGAGCAAAAAGCCAGCTGCTGGAAGAGACAATTCATATGAAAACCACATAGCTCAGCAAATGATCCATGTGTGATTTTTTAATTACACCAATGATCACGTGCAATGGAAACAGGTTTTGTGATACCAATAACACAGGAAAAACACCCCAAAAAATAAGTCAGGGTCACTTGAAAATAATACATGATCTGTAAAGGTCAGAACTGTCAAAGTGCATTTGAAAAAGAATGACTAAGCTTTCCCTAATTTTTCCATTCTTCCACAGGCATCCCATGGCTATATCAGACCTCAAAAACTTGTTAGATCAGATCTGCCTTCAGATTCAGTATGGTCTTACTACAGTATTAGAATCCTCTTACTCAATGTCTGGTTGAGAGGAACAGGAATGCAGCTTTCTGCTGATGGAGTGCCAATCATCAGAACATCAAAAATTGGTTTTGCTGAAACACAGTACATGGAACTTTCATTAGGAACTGGGATTTTGAGGCTACACTTATGTGTTGTACAGTTGTCCTCGTAGAGCTCGTCAGTCTGCAAAAAAATGGAAGACATGTTACATCATTTGACTCACTAGAACAATGTTACAGTACCTTCCACCACTTCCAAAAATGTTACAACACTGTGTTTCCCACATCAGCCATATGCCTTGCAAAAGCTGTGTGAACATCAGCTTACTGGCTACCTTAAGATATTGTATTTGATCAGACCATGGTATTTTCCAGCTAAAATATGTGCTTTTCATAGCAGAGATTCACATTCCTAATTAATTTTTAAAACTTGTACCTGGATGCATATGAAAAGCTAACTGTAAGTAAACACACCTATTGTAATTTTCCTTGAGTTCACCCTCCATGATTGCTAAATAAACTGCTATAAATACCTTGAAAGGTTATTTTCTTACATGAAAGGTCTCTTCAGACAAGTGAGAGGGGCACAACTAAAGTTACCAATGTTTAACATGTACACAGAAGGAGCAGCATGGGATCAGGTACTCTTGTGTACAGCTAATGCAATAATCTAATTTTTGTTGTAGGCATTCATTTGGACAACTAAAATCTCGACCTTTCATTCACACATCTCATTGTAACGTGCTCAACATTTTAGGTGTTCAACTGTTTTCTTGGTATCTATTAGCTCCATGTGTCATAGGAGTAAATCCCTTGTAAAGGCATTTAAGGTAAACAAGTGTTTTTAATTTTAAATTTTATTTTTGGAACTTACCTCATTTTTACTATCCCGAATAGTGACCAAGTACTCAAGCTTTGAATAAATGTCTTCAATACAAGAAAGAGGGAATTCAAGATGGTAAATATCAACCACGACTTTATCACCATGTCTTGAGAGATTCAGTTTTGGTGGCCCTATTTTTCCTGCAACACATTGCACCATTGCTATTAGGTAAAAGCTTTTAACATAAAATAGTGGTATTTATACTTAGCTTTCCAAAATTCATCAGAGATTTGAGAAGAATTACATATTTATTCCCATGTTGATAATATTGCATAGCCGTGGTAAGACCTCTCTGCTGCTTAGAAGTAATGGAAGCATTTGGATATATTAGTTAATTAATGTGTTAATTAATGTTAATTAATTAGTTAAGGTTTCTAAAATGGAAACAGATTGTCCATGAAGAATTTCACTGATAAGCAATTCAACTTTCCTACACACATAAGGCCATAAAAATTCAGCTGACAACAGAAAAAACTAAGAGCAATTAAACATATACATGAATGAGAACCAAACACAAGATCCTGCTGACTGGATCCCACCATAAATCACCTCAGCTAAAAACAAGACTGCACTGAAACAAAGGCTATATAAAAAGCTAAACAATCTCACCATGAGCAACATTTGGAAACTTTGGATCTCCCATGGCAAAGGTTTATGTGAATTTTTCGTGTCTAATGGTCTGACTGAACACGAGTTTCTTGTTCAATGGGAAAAGGGTTTTGTCTCTCTTCTCCATACATAGCTACCAATTTTAGGTTGACTGTCACAACTCAGCATTACCACCCTGACTTCTGTCTCTTTGACAGACTCTAGAAACCAGCCACTGTTTCAAGTCGTAGAACTGTTGGGTGAGGACAGAACCACAGCAGAAAACAAAGAGGGACTCCACTCCTTCAGCTCCAGCCGTAGCTAAAGCATAGCCCAAGTCAGATAGAATCTCATGGGCCAGGTTCTCCCTGAAAGCTGGATGTTGGGAATGGAGCAAGCACGCTAAGAAGTCTCTTGGTCGTTCCCCACTCTGCTGCACTTCTTTTGCACTGCCCATGCACTGCCAGGGCCTGCCACACTGGATTGCAGACACAAAATTTCCTTTTACAGTATTGATGTTAAAGACTAATTTTCTCCATGAAAAACTAGTAACTTAGTTATCCAGTTACAGCTTCTAGATAGTACCCAGATACCTGAAGCTATCAGTACATGGCATTCTAGTGTCAAGCACTACTTCAATGATGCCTAAACATCCACATTGTCTGGAGACAGTTTCCTACCCTAAACTGGTTTCTGGGGCACCAGGCAAGAATATGGGAAGGATTCAGAGTGCACCAACAGCATCACCTTCTTGCCTTTAGACATTTTGAAACAAGTAGTCCGATACCAGAGAGTCAGGGCTAACAAGTACTATGAAGTTCCTACTAAGCAATCATCATGCTTCATTTCATCCTGGACTCCTGGGCTTTAAGATGTTCCCAAACGCAATGCAGTAACAGAGCAAAAAGAATAATTACTAACTTTCTAAGTTTTTGGAAAAAATTACAAGGTTTAGCTTAGAAACAACTTACCATGCCTTTGCAAAATAAACTCATTTGCCTCGACATATTCAGACTGTTGTGATCCAACAACAGCTTTAACCCGAAGCCAGTGAGATAAATAAGGGTCACATATTTCCTCTGAGAGATCACAAAAATGAGCTGAAGTGTTCACACAGGTCGAGACAATCTTATAGTAACCTAAACTGTAAAACAGATCAAGTAATAGTTAACACAACTTCAACCGCACAATTCCCTACAATACAATAATTTTTGTTACGCCTGTAACAAAAAACTGAGAGGGGCCAGGACCCGTGAGGGGACAGATTGCCCAGAGAGGTTGTGGAGTCTTCTTCCCTAGGGATATTCAAAAGCCAACTGGACATAGTCTTGGACAACATGATCAAGCAAGGGGTTTGGATCAGATAACCTCCAGAGACCCTTGCCAACCTCAACCATCCTGTTACTTGACAAATTTTGCCTTAATCTACACTTGGGCAACCTTCACCCTACGTGACTTCGGTACATAGAAACAAAGGAATTTACCATGGACTGACTCCTTTTACATGCTTCTAGAGAATATGGGGTGTAAGAAATAACAAAATAGTAAGAACTTACTTGTAAGGCTTGATTTCCACAATAAAATGGGGAGTTTCAGACACAAATGGGTACTGCCAATGCAAAACTGTTTTGAAATTTTCGGATGTTACTACAATCTCTGTTGGTGAAGGCACTAGAAGAAAGAGAACAATTGCACTTTGACAAACAGACCTTTGTAAACACAAGAACAGCCAAATGTATTTCTAAATTATTTGGAAAAGGCAACATGCTAGACATAAAAATCACAAATACTTCCCCCAAATGAGCTAGTCTGTCACCAGTACAAATACCTATGAGCCCTGTAAACTGATTTATTATTCATCTCCCCTACAGAGACAGCTTTTGTCCTCTTTGCAACAAGGTCAGATAACCCACGCCCACTGAAAGCAAGTCCATCAGACAGCCCATATCAGGTCCATAAGCAGTGATGACTATACCCCTGTGTTGGACTTTTATAGATATACCAGCAAGACAGACAGTAAGACTTTACTCAAGTTAGAGGAGATTAGCCCAGTTCCTGTAGACTTCTCTTGCTGTTCATAAATTGAATTGGAGTAGGCGGGGTGGGAGATGGTACCAGAGCTGGAGTTTCAAGGCCAAAACACACCAGGCCTGGCTAGGGAAAGCCTCGATTCCACATGAACTTCTAACAGTGATACTTCTACCACTCCAGTAGTATTTCCAGTAAGCTGTGATGACCAAAATAAACTACAAACATTTGTAAGGAATTTGAACACTGAAGCTATAAGGTAGTTCTTTATACAGGAACGCATTTGAAGCATACTTGGCAAACATCATCAGAGGTAATGTAGTAAAGCAATACAAAAATAAGCAACACTGACAGTTTTCCACGTTCAACAAGTATCTATTTTAAGCAGCTACTGTAACAGGGATATCAAGGGAGCAGCTGCAGGAGAAGGAAAATTACAGGACCCTATAACTGTTGGAGGCTGCCACACGACAGAGGAGAGGGAGAGGGAGAAAAATGAAGGTCACGCAACCAAATTTAACTGTTACAACTCAGCTTCTCAATATCTGGTTTGGCACCCTTAGTATTCTCGACCTGCTCTACACTGCTCCTTGTTCACGAAGCAAGTACTGCAACTTCACTCTGTGATATATTTAGGGAAAGTAAACAATTTTCACATCCTGAGAACAAGACCACAAATATAACACATTACTGAAAGTAATACGCAGAGGCTGAGATATGCTATTGACCACAAAGGTTTGATACGTGTAACATAGATCACTCTGCAAATGGTTCTGTGGTTTATGTTTTAATACATACAAGAGTGGTATTTCAGCTATTGGAAGAAAAAGGAACATAATCATCAAATTCACAACCACAAGAAAAAAAAAGGTGACAAGTTGACAGAAGAGGTGTCAAGCACACAGATGGGCCAAAGCACACAAACATTACTTCAAATATGCAGTTTTAAGCCACAGTGTAGCTAGCCTTAGAAAATTTTAACTTTTGTGTACTACTATACAAAAGAAACTGCTTAACAAATGGGGTTGACCCAGAGCACTGGAGGAGGTAGTAAATGTTACAGTAGGACCCCTCCATCATCTGCCGAAGGTTTGGGGAGGTCCCTGCTGACTGGAAGCCAGCCACTGTTCCAGTTTACAAGAAGGGCATGAGGAAAGACCCAGGAAACCAGATCTCTTAGCTTAACCTCAGCACCTGGGAAAATGGATCACGCTGATGCTCTTGAAAGACATTGAAAGAACAATACAATCACCGGGAACAGTCAACAGGGGTTCACAAAGTGAAAGTCCTGTTTAACTGATTTATTACCTACCTAGTGGATGAAGAGAAGGCAGTGGATGTACTTTTTCTGGATTTTAGTACAGCTTTTGATACTGTCCCTCACTGTGTTCTTCTGAACAAGATGGCACGTGCAGGTTCACAGTGCACTGAGTGAAGAACTGGCTGAAGGGCAAAGCTCAAAGAGCTGCTGTGAATGGGGCTGCACCTGGCTGGGGACCAGCAGTGCTCCCTGGGGCCCGGTTCTAAGGCCTGTTCTGTCCAGTATTTTCACCAATAATCTGGGTGCAGGACTTGAATGCAGCTTGGGCCAATTTGCCAATGATCCTGAACTGGGAGGTGCTGCCTTACCCTCTCAAGGCATGCGAGGCCTTGCAGAGGGAGCTAAACAAATGGCCTTTGCTGCCTAGCTCACAGCTCCTTTACTGAGGCTGGCTATATGGTTTCTAAAGGTTTCTTCTCCAGCCAGTGCAGACACAGTGCCCGGGGACGCCACAGTCCCATTTCACTCCAGCATCAAGAGTGCAGACCACAGAGAACACTGCAGATTTTCAAAGTGCTAATGTCTAATCTTTATAGATGCCATTTCTGCATATTGCCAGTTAAAAGGCCATAATACTTCACGTGAACGCTGTTTTACTTAACCCACAATGAAGCATTCATTTTTCTACACGTTATACCGCATTCTATGTTGTTCTGCAGGCATAAGTGGAAGATGACAACAGCAGTTAGTGCCACAAAGGTAACTGTTAAACATAAAACTCCTTTTAAGTTATAATAAACATAAATGCAGCAACACTCAAGGTGCAAATTCAAACAATGAGACAGCAAGCACGGAAAGAGAGAAGAAAACTGATCGGCAATTCATGTCGTAATGCATGACACAGGAAACCCAACAAGTTCTAGTTTGCCTCCAGTTCAAACAAAGTGAACAAACAGTGACGGAGCTTCCCATCTGCAGTTCACCTTGCCTTGTAAGACAGGAATACTGGCTGATGAGAAGCCAACAGAGAACAGCAAGAACAATTACTGAAACGCGTATCTGTATTGTAAAACAACATAAAAGGAACTTCAGAAAGCAGCTCTACATCCATAGAATAAAGGGCAAAGGTAGACCAATCACATACGCCTCTTTTAAGCGTGCCCAAAGAAATTAAACAGGCCTGTATTTTGAGGATAAAGAACAGGAATTTTGGAAAGCAAAGGTAGGACTAAGAGAGGGGTAAAAGCCAAGACAAGCATGACCACAAGGTGACCTGGAAATTAAGCATTCAATAGAGAACAGACATGGGAATACAACCACACCGTTTATCTCAGGAAACTGCATCAGTTTATAACTTGGACAGAAATGTATTAATTTGTCCACATGCAAGTAACCTAAATTATTTCTGCCATACTGATGGCAAAGATCTTATCAGTGACTACTGTGGCACATGAATGTGTATGTGCATAATCAAACACCTTCTCAATGCGCAATTATCTTAACTAATGCATTTAAGATTTAGTAGACATTTACATCTTCAGCAAACTTGCAAAGCAGTCAGGAAGGAAATACATGTGGGAGGAAATTAAAAGCCAAACTCCACTGAAAGGCTTGTTTTACTTCAAGTATCTGCTGCTGCTTGATTTCAGGCTGCTAAGAAATAAGGGGGATGTTGGGTTGATTTGGAGGGTTTTTTTCAGAGTAACAAACAAGTGTACCTAGTTGTGTCTTCTAAGACGAAGACAGATAATTGTTAGAACTAAGCCACTACTTGCACACAACATATGATGCAGTTCTGCTTCAAAAGTGTACATCATCAAGGCAGAAAATGCTTGTTTTTACCTACAAGACAAGTGTAACTTGTGAAGAACAAGTCTTGTTTTATACATTCACTTCTCGGAGCCAAAAACACCCACTGCACATCTCTCACAAATCTCACTAAGGTCAGACATCTGCAAACCATACAGACTTAAAGATTTCCTTACCAGCTTGAAACCTGACATTCTTGTTCACTATGTAACTGTTCCTGAACAATATTACCTAGGGAAAGTACTTACGAAACACAAGTTCGAAGCTGCCATATACGCAATAAAATCAATTCTTAAAGCATCTACAGAAGGACTTAATATTTCGTATGTATGTAGAAGTCTGACCCGTTCACTGGGCCTCAGCAATGCATTGCCTAGAGCAAAAATTAATTCAATGAACCAGACATTTCCGAGATGTAAAAATGAGACAGCCTTCAAGCTGATGCTTGTATCTTGCGCAACACTGAAGTTCCTTCCCTCATTCCGGCATTACTCTATTCACAGAGGGATGTGTCACCACTGTTCACACAAGCAGAACGCAGCTGAAGTGCATTAACGCACGTAACAGAACAGGGCCTGATGAATCCACAATGCAGAGTTTGTGGTACGGCTATCTGAGACAACAGAGGCCCTAAAAGCCATAAGAGTTCATTCAAGTCATGTGTGCCTTATAAAGATCATTTAGGCACTGAAATACAGACTGAAAGCACAAATTGAAAGCTTGAAAAGACAAACTGTGCAAAAATAACAAATAAAAACATATTTTGAAAGTTTGTTCCTTTTTTGGATTTCCATTAAAAACGAACAAATCCTTATAATCCCCAAGGGATACAGCATAAGAAAACACTTATGAGCCACTTCAACAGGCCAAGAGGGACAACAGTTTGAATTTTTCTGCAGAATCATGGTTAATTCATCACTTAAGGACAGATAGCTGCAATAGTAACAAATCGGTCCCTTCTGGGCCCCTGACTGGGAGAAGTGTGCCTGCCTTGTGCCAGCCCTGTGCTCTACCTACAGTTGCTTCAGTTCATAGATTCACAGAATATTCTGAGTTGGAAGGGACCCACAAGGATCATTGAGTCCAACTCTTAAGTAAATGCCCCATATGGGGACCTGAGCTCACACATCCCCTTTAACTGCACCCAGAAAGGGTAGCAGTTCTGATGACTTCACAAATGTAAAAAAGTCACTCTCCTTAGCTTTCACCGCCAATGAAAATGAAAACAAGGGAAAAAAGATCAGATAAATTTGCACTACCTTTGAATGCTTCTGCAGGCTTCTGCAGTCATATGCATTGAAAAAAAATCCCAAAGAGGAAAAAAAAGTGGCAACAAGGCAACCAATACTGTTAAAAATGGATTCTGAAGGCAGCAAGTCAATGCTAAGGATGAAAAATAACACATAAGAAGAATTTAGTCTCCCTCTGAAGGCTGCATTTCCTTAATTTTTTTTGGTGCCCAACTTGGGATTCAAAGGGTTTGAGATGATGACAGATTTGACTGGGATGTACTAGACTGAATTTACAGCTGTTAGTGCTGTTTAGCTAACACTGAGCAGGCTCCTGTGCTTGCCCTGGCTCGCTTTCCTGACTGCATATTCGAGTCCAATGCTCGTTGGTTTCACTGCTTGCTGTACTGCTTAGCACCTCACTGTGGTGTGCCTGGGAGCATTTTGATAACAGCCATGGCGATGCACATGGGCTGGCAGGTGGCCAGGGTATTACTGCTTTCTGTGTTGTATACGCTCAGGACATAAAGTGGGGGAAAGGACGAGGAGATGTGGGACATTTGGAGTAATGATGTTTGTCTTCCCAAGTAACCCTTACGATGGGGTCCTGCTCCCCTGGAGATGGCTGAACACCTGCCTGCCCATGGGAAGCAGTGAATTAATCCCTTGTTCTGCTTTGCCTATGTGCATGGCTTTGGCTTCCCCTATTAAACTGCCTTTATCTCAATCCACGAGTTCTCCAGCTTTTACCCTTCTGATTCTCTCCCCAATCCCGCTGGTACTGGAGTGAACAAGTAGCTGCATGGGGCTTGGTTAAACCATGACAAATGGTCCTCCTAATCATTTATATCCTCACTTCAATCTGCTCTAAATCAAACAAAATTGGCCTGCACTAAAGCAGAGTTCAAACATCTAGGGGCTAGAGGAGAGCGAGGAGCACTGCCCAGCACCACAGGGCAGAATCTGAGCAGAAAGAGGTCACTGCTCACCACAGGCTGCAGGAGCACCAAGCACGTGCCTTGGGGAGAAATGGGAATGTCTGTCAGAGCAGTGGCTCTGCCTTCTGCCAGCTCCCCTTCAAGGCAGCATGCCTGGGTTAGCATGCCCCCCTCTCTACACACTTCTGGCAGGCCAGGCACTAAACAGTTCCTGCTCTTATTCAGACTGCTGGAAGGGAGCTGTGCTTGGCTGCGTTTGGCTGGGAGCTTGGCAGACTGGCAAGCACCAAGGAGCAAGGTGACGGAGAAATTTTGTGTCTGCTACCTGACTGGCTTTCTTTTAAGTGGCAGCAGCCACATGCTGTATGTGAAAATGCTTGCATGTGCTTGCCTTCGCCCACATTCATTTATCCCTCCAAAAGAAACCCAGGACATGCATTTCTCAAGTAATGCCACTCCCATACCTGGATGGTATTTCCTTAAAAAATTTACTACAAACAAGCTTAAATTAATGCATGTAACAGCAATTTATGCAGAAGGTTCTACCACAAGTCTTCAAAAGACCTCAAATTCACAAAGGAATTAATTTACAAATGAAGTACCATGACCGGGGTACAATTTAAAGCTATTAATTTTTAAAATATTTACTGAAATGAACTTAAATTATTTCCTAAGTGTCATGAATAAGCATTATACACAGTATATAGAACATTTTTACAGCTTCTATTTACAAGAGAATTTTATTTTCTCAGGACTTAGAGGTTTGACATTGTTCTGTGGAGTTTTTAAAATCATTGTTTATGACAAAAATCTCCACAAGGCTGTAAGCTGTTCTAAGAGGAGAGGTAGACTGAGATCACCACCTCGAGAAAAAACACAGCAAGTTGCACGAGACGGACACTTAAAAAAAATGACGTAATAATAAAAGCTAACTATTGTTTTATCTAGTTTATGACTATTCTTCCCTTTCGTTATAGATGAGAAGTGTTGTAATAGATGATATCAAAACACAGCACTTGCTACCACCAAATTTGTTTTTGTTTGCAGCTCAACAGTCAATTGCTATGAATGCCAATAATCTGAACCATAAAAGAACAACTCAAGACCACCATGATCATCACATACAACAGGAAGTCAAGCTGCACAAATGAACGACACACGTCCTTGAAAATCTGGCTTCCAATGTGCAATAAGCACCTGAACTGCTACCACAGCCTCTAAATCTTCTTCACCTTGACCACAGACCTTGTCTTCCACGATACTAAAATACAGACTGAGAGCTCCCATCAACAAGTGCCCAGCTCCTCTCACTGTGGAGTCAGAGGCCTATCAATGCAGGCACATTGGACACCCAGCTGCAGGAAATGCGGGAGGTGTTCCAACTGCTGCTAGGTTGTCTGGCTTCATTCCTTTTCTAAGGAAAATGGTGTCTTACAATGGAAGATGAAAATGACTGAACATTTCCTCATTACACACTCAGCCTTGATGTATGAATTATACTACTGGCACATTGCAAGCCCTCTAAGACTTAAGGAAAAAAAAAAATCATGCAATTGTTGTCATGGAAATTCTGGGCTCCTCAGTACAAGAGAGACATGGAGTTTGTGGAGCAGGTCCAGCAGAGAGCTACAAAACTGATCGAGGAATTGGGGCACCTCTGTTATGAGGAAAGGCAGAGGGAGCTGGGCCTGTTCAGTCTCAAGAGGAGATGACTGAGAGGGGATGTCATCAATGTCTACAAGTATCTGAAGGAGGAGTGCCGAGAAGAGGAAGAGCTTCTCACCAGTGCCAAGCAACAGAACAAGAGGCAATGGGCAGAAAATGATGCACAGCAAGTTCCACCTGAATATGAGGAAGAACTTCCTTACTGTGTGGGTGACCAAGCACCAGAATAGACTGCCCAGAAAGGCTGTGGAGTCTCCCTCACTGGAAATAATCAAGAACCACCTGGATGCAATCCTGTGCCATGTGTTTAAGGATGACCACAATTGAGCAGGAAAGTTGGACCAGACGACCCACTGTGGTCCCTTCCAGCCTGACCCATCCTGCTACTCTGTATGTGAAAGCATCATAAACATGCTTCAGACTTCCCCTTCTACCTTAATTCTTCCGCTGTAAGTCAGCACATATTACATGTGTTACCTCAATATGATAATGAAGTAAGGACACGTTAATAGTCATTACATATAAAACCAGCATTTTCATTCAACTAATACACAGCAATGTCAATTAGAATTCCCTTCATGATGCTTTCGCTCATTAAAAAAATAAGGTTTCACTTATATGATGAAGTCTCTGAAGGGCATCATTATAATGGCTGTGACCAAGCTGAGTGCAAGCCACCAAGAAAATGCTGCTTGAGTTTTCAAAACCTAACTCAAAAATACATTCTGCTCCTTTGAGCTGAGGGTTTGCTGCACTCGCATGCAGAAAAATAAGCTTTCTGCTTCTAGGCAGCTTGCTACACCACAGCACTGCTCTGTACTCTTACAGAGATAACTGTTGTGCTGGACTAGGCTGGATTACAGCAGGTTTGTCTGACAAGTGATTTACTGGTATTGCGGTTTCTACCCTAAAAATGCTTAATACAATGTACAAGTGGCATATTTTACTAGCAATAAAAGCATGCCCTTAAAAGAGACTTAGTCAGAGCACACAAGACAATATTTAACATATCCACACAAGACTATATTTAACATATCAAGCCACCTTACAGATCAAATGTGGCAGAAAGATAGTTTCCCTGCAAGGTTAGCCAGTTACAATCAGACACCAAGTCAAACAAACTGGATATTCAAAATGCAAACTATTAAGAGACAAGAATGCAGGCAGATTGCTATTTTTAGCACTGCTAGTCCATATGAGACAAACCTAAGCAGACTTCCAAAGTATGGTGTGGCCCATGCTCAGGGGCAGTCATGTTCAGTCGGGCATGGATCTAAACTCCAGGAAATCTCCATCTGCAGAATCCAAGGAGCCTGGGCACACAGCCACCTCTCAGTAGTCTCAATAAAAACTAAATGCATGTTCCCTTTTGACTATTAGACAGCAATCTCTGTTCTTAATGAACTGTTCCAGTTTAAAATGAAACTTGTAAACCTGACTATTTCTTTCATAATTTACTTGCCACAACCCTGTACAAACAGAGACACAACACTGTTCTTTGCTGGCAAGCCACCTCTCCTCCCCAGCAGCGCTTGGCCAAAATATGCGTGTTCCAGGCCATGCTCCCGATACCTTCTTTACACTCCCCTGTCCCGTGCTCCCCATTTTCGCACTGAAATTCCCAGTTTCTCTACTTCTTTGGACATACGAAGTCATAGAGCACAGCGGAGCAGGCCTGTCGGATGCACACGCCGCTCCTGCTTTGCGTGTAAAAATGTGCAAACACCCGAAATGAAGGCTGATGTCACCAGCGCGCCGCCGGTGGGCGCGCCACGAGATGGCCTCCGGGGCCAGGCTCAACCGCGCACCGGAGAGAGCTCGGCCGGGGCCGGGGCCGGGGCGCCTCGGCGGGATGACACGGCACAGCCCCGGGGAGCGGGCTCCTCGCCGCCG
>VZTA01004321.1:196116-269832 GCA_013398855.1 Mohoua ochrocephala
CGCCTGAGGGGCGCCGAGGGAGGGGGACGAAGCTTGAGCTGCGGCCTGGCGGCGGCCCCAAAAATGCGAAAAATGTTGACCTTCGCGATAGCCTCCCTGGCTTTGTTAGCGCTGTGTTTTAAGTGCCGGTGCTGGCTCATACGTTTTAGCCCCAGCCGCTTGGAAAGCACCAGCCACCTCGTCATGTTGCGACTTGTGCTCTCTCCCCATTTCTTAAAAAACACGAAGTGTTCACCCTGTGGAGTGTTTCAGAAACAGCACAGTAAACTCATGCACATAGAGGAATCCTAACTTAAGCTGAGAGGCTTTATTCTTTCTTGGAAATAACCTAAAAGTATATGCACTTCAAAAAACTGAAGTTCTGCCAAGCAGGATGGAGATTGCAGTTTTTGCCACCCTGCTGTTCCTGTGTCTCCCATCCCGTGTCCCAACGCCAGGTAATTCTGCACCTTAACCTTTCAAACTCAAGGCCACCTTGGGCCAGATGAGTAGAAGGACACAGAAGAAACCTCTTCTGCTACACGCCTCCGCAGCTGTGACGAGGATGTAGCAGCTATTTAAGCTCCTGTCAGTGATTTTGCAAGTAATGCTTTTTCTAGACCTAAAATGGGGGCATCTTGAGGGATCCTTGACATCCACGTCTTCTCAGGCTTTCAAGGAGACAGGAAGGAGGAAACAGCTACTTGCCAAAGCCATTACACTTCCCCTTTCTCATATATCTCTTTGAAAAAGTTCAGCTGCTTGCTTGCCTTTATTTCCTGTCCCAAGCATTAGCTCACTTCCTTGGGAAAGGTGTGGAGAAATTGATTTTCTTGCAGTCTGCCATCCACACTGGCAGAACTCAGGAGACAGCACCATTTGCTGTGCGGGAAGGAATGAGTAGCAAGGAGAGAGGAGGTCACAAACCAGCAATGGATGCTGAAGAAAACACTTCACTGTTACAGCCTCAGAAATCATGGTGTTCCCAAAGGTGATGAGGCGGTGCTGTGGGGGGTGTAGGATCAGTGTGGGGTAGAGAGCTAACATCTCCTCCTAGACGTGTTAGGGTTGAATAAAATGGATTGTGAAACTACACTGATGTGTAGCAAACTACACTCACAGACTGACCTTTGTGCTTAATGCAGTGCAATAAGCTTTTTACAACCAATAAACACTTAACTACCTTGACTGAAGTATTGACTACTCACTGGCACGTGGATTTTAACTTCCTGAATGGTGACATGCTTGCATGGTGTTTTCTAACACATAATGCATTTTCTGGCACATAATGCCAGGACGAGAAGAAACGGCCTCATGTTGTGTCAGAGGAAGTTTAGATCAGATATTAGGAAAAACTTCTACATCAATGAGGTTGCCAAACATTAGAACACGGCTTTCCAGGGAAGTGGTTGAGTCACTATCACTGGATAAAAGAAGTGCAGATATGATACTTAGAGACAGTGTTTAGTGGTGGACTTGGTAATGTTTCATTAACAATTGGACTTGATGATAGTAACAGTCTTTTCCAGTGATTGAAATGATATTTTATGTAAAATTAAGTAAGAACAAGGAATCACCGGCCCTGGATAGAGTTTAGGGATTCTGACAGTTGTATCAAAGGCTGACAGTATACCTAAGGTGGCTGTCACATAAACAGAGCTTAATAAGGTTGTGGGAGTTTTATGACAATACTTTGCAGAGTTGAAAAAAGGTGAAAGGGGAAATCAATGAATAAAAATTAAACCAACTCTGTATGGAGAAAGCAAATGTAATTCCACTTAAGAGAGCTGATCCTGGCATACCCACTGCCTGTGCCACCAGAACCCTGTACACAGCTCCTGGCAGGAGTTGTTTTCAATGTGCAGTCAATGTAGTCTATCACCACCAAAACGTTGCCAACTTGCTAAAATTTATCCTTGTCTTGAAGTGTTACACATTGGAAAAAAAAAATTGGCTATTATGCAAACTGTCTTGTAACTTCCTCCTTTGCTCTTCACACTCTCAGCCCAAGTGCTGGTCATGTGCCTTTCTGTCAGAAAAGGTCCTGACAAGATAAACAACTTCACACACCATGGGACAAATATCCACAGCCTTTTGCTTGCTTGTTTGCTTGTTTGTTTGTTTGCTTGTTTTCTTAGCTATTGCTTAGTTGCGTCACAGAGTTACTGTGCCTTCACGTGCATATGCAGTAGCGTTCCATGTGGTTTTGCTATCCTTGAAGTAGTAGGTACAGGATTTTCACCTCAGTTAGACTGAAATGCCTGCTTGTTTGATTCAATACCACAGTCATTGCACCACATTTTCTTTAAATGTTATCATAAAGAGAAATCACAGACACAGAGAAGTTATCTCTAACCAGAACTTTCCCCCGTGATTAAAAGCACTAGCTGTGCTCGCCTTCCAAAGGTAAAAGCAATCAAACACACAATCAGAGCCCCAAAAGCAATACAATTTCAAAGTGCTCATTTGTGATCATTTCATTTCTATACATCCCATTAATCTGTCAGGAAGTTCAGTGATCTTCTCATATAGACTTACAGTAAAAATATACATTTGATCTTCTAGGAGCATCATTCCTAACTCTCCAGCAGTCATTTCAAATGCATGCCCATTTCCTTGGCTATCTATTCTTTCTAAATTCACAGTTCCGGGAAACAGAGAGCTCCATTTGAGCCCCCTTTATTTTAATTTTAAAGTATTCTAAGAAATATTTCCCAGTCAGACAAATGAATGCAGTATATTCTCCTTGGCAACAGCCATAAGAACACAGTCATCTGACTGACTGTGCAATGGATGTAGAGTGCTGAGCCAAGCAGCAGGTATATGACTCACATTGGCCATTTAAAGTCCTGGTTTTTCATAGTGAAGGTATCATGGGGGACATGGTGTGAGGATGGAACTTGGGAATCAGTGACATAAATCCCTGGGAAACCAGGCCTCCTTAATTCTGCTGCTCACGGAAAATTTTGTTATGTGAATATGTGTTTGCTGAAGCAAGTTCTATTATCCAGAAAGGGAGGAGGCCAAATAAACAGTAACTGGAATGAGTAGCAGAAGAAAAAGGTGAAGTCAAATAGATGAATCAATATATTAAAGTGACAATGTGGGTACTGATACCAGGCAAGCTTTCATTCTTTTTCACAAACATCCAAAGAGAATTAAGCAGCCATAATGCGCCTGACGTGGGTTCTGTGGTGCTGGGTGAGACAGCTGCTGTGTGTTCCACAGGATCCCTTCGCTGAGGGGTCCCGGGCGGGGCCAGACCCCTGCTAGCCAGCTGTTCCCCACCCAGGGCTGTGATAGCCAGCCACCACCCTGCACATCGTTGGTTCAGGTGCTCCCAGAGGCGGAGAGGTGGCTCCTGGGTGGACAACCGAAGAGTTTATTGGGCGGGACCCCAGGGAAAGGAAGGTCCCACATCTGTGTCCCAGGAACCAAGAGAGTGAACTTCCATTCTGCTGGGGCTTAGGAGGGGGTCCCGAAGGGGGCGGGGTAACACAAAACAGCCAGTGGGGAGAGAGGGAGAAGGGGGCGGGTAATACAAAACCAACCGATGGGAACAGAGGGGCAGGAATGGGGGCTTTGGTTACATCTTGCAAGGGTACATGAATATTCATAAGAGTCGATGGGAGAAACTCTTACAACAAACCCGGAGAGGGGTTTCTTGGACCCAACCATGGTCCCTTGGTGTTTCGCCCCCCCCTGCTATCAGTGCTGGTGGTTCACCCATCACAACACAGCCCTTGTAACAAATGTCCTGCAGTTGATTAGGAATAGGAAGAGGAAAATAAGGATTTCCAGTTATTCATTTGTGCACAGTGTTAAGCTGTTACCCTTAGGTGAAGTTGAGATGGGATAGGGCTCAGTTCAGGATCCCACAGGGAAAGGGGTTATTACTGAGCAGGACACTGTTGGGTGTTTCCAGGAATATGAGAGACAGTCTTGGAGAAATCTCAGATGGCAGAGACTGACAGACACCCACCTTTCCAAATTTATCAACTTTTTTTGTTACGTTGGCCATTTATTAGATATAATTTGTTTGGCTTACGCTTCTGTTGTTTAAAAATAACCAAAAGGTATTTGATAAGTTAGTGGTGGGTCAGGAAACAGTCACATCAGCTGAAGCCAGAACAAACACCTGGTCTTTATTCTATCCAATGATTTACTGTGTGGGGAAACTTGTCGCAACTGAATTGTGTGATAATTAGTAGACTATGAAAAATGTTATCGGATGCTTTTTATCAGCTATCAGGCTAATAAATTATAAATGTGTTGAATTCAGTAGAGAGAGGGAAATAGCAATTCTAGCACTTGAGGAAGCAGATTGATACTTTCTGCAGCAGTGCGCTGGACTGCTCACGTCTGTCCCAAGAGGACATTGCAGTCAGGAAGAGGGGCTGAAAGGAGCTATTCTGATCAACAGTTGAAAGTGGGTTTTCTCAGGAGAGGATAAAAGTGCTTGTCTTGTCTAGTCTGGTGAAAGAAAAGGCTGAAACGGAAACGTCTCCTCTCTGCAAATATGTTCACGGTTTTTAACCCAAAATGTAAAGTTTACACAAAATCACGAAATACAAAATGTTCCCGCCTGCATTAAGGCTGAACGTTAGAAGAAAGTTTCTAATTTTCATGAGATTAGACCTTGAAACAGTTTCAGGCTAAGATTAATGGGAATAAAAATCTAGTTAGGTGTAATAAAGTTTGTTTATGTTATAAGTAATTATTAAACAAAACTACCTGCTATAGCAGTGAAAAGGGTTCTGGTAATCTATCTGGATTACTGGTGAACTGAAGAATGTATATAAGTATTAGCTGCTAAGAGGATTGTATTTTAGGGCTTATTTTTCTTGTAAAGTGTATTATCGATATCCTCCAAATCTTTCCTTTTAAAAGTTGTAGGACAAAAAGCAAACTACATTGCCGTAAGAGAAAAAAAATCTTCTGAAATTACTTTGAAATAGTGCCAAAAGAGAAATAAAACCTGGTAAAAGAAGAAAAAAAGCACTTGATTTAATAAGGACTCTTTCTGATTTCTACTGGAGATGGGTTTCATTTGTAAGCATACTGAAACAAAATGCCTCGCAGAGCTGCACACAGACTGGCACAATTCTGACACAGTAAGATTAATAAAAGAATACATATCTCATGATGTCAACTAAGAAATTAGTTGTTAAAATGAAAAATATCAAGAATGGTTTAGGTTGTATAAGACAAAATTAATTGTGGCTGAGCCTGATCTGTAACAAACTTATATAGCATTCTGTAGAACATAAGTAAAACATATTGCTACTCAGCAGACAGGCAGCTAACCAAGCAGTTAGTAGTTTGTGTGATTTTGTTTTCCTGAATTTTTCCTGACAGTAAACTTTTCTACAATTGTTTTTGTTTTCCCTGAAGAACAGGGAAAAAACTTGTGATGGTTTTCTGTTATTGGGAGGAGAGCCATATAAAGACAAGGAGTTAAACATCATGCATACGTCGGGAAATGGAGCGGTGTCTGGGTTTTAGAAAGGTAGATTACTTGTTGGTAGAATTATTTTGTTAAAGTTTAGGGCTTGACATGCTTCGGTGATCTCGGTCCTAGTTGGAGGTTAACAAAGCTTGGGAAGAAGGATGTACAGCTGATAGTGGACACAAGGAATACAGAATTTACAGGCCGCGGGGACATTTGGCAGAGCTCCTTTCTCTTAAGGGTGGGTTGTCACAAACTCACAAGACAAGGAAGAAACTAACAGAGCCAACTCAGCAACTGTGCTGAAATCCTCTCCAACTGGGTAAAAGGCAATTCCAGCAGGGAGAGATCGCAACCACCGACTCACGAACCACCAGCCCATGAAACTCAGCGACTCAAAAGAAGAGAAAGACTGAGCATGCTCACTAATTAGCATAAGAAGCGAGGAAATAATTGAATCATTTAAGGTAGAATACTAATTAATAAGAGGACTAGATAACTTGTAGCAAATGAACATTAATGCCTTTGTTTGCTTAAATGTAGTAAATAGTGAACATTTTTGAAAGTCAGTGTGCTGGTTTTGTGGATTTGCCGCCCAGCACCGCTTTCTGTGTAGAACTGTAAATGCATCAAACACCTCAGCTCTGTGTGGGGATCAGCCTCTTGCACACCAGGTGAACGAACCCATTTTGGGACATCAAGAGGATCTCTTGAAATGATGTGCAAAGATAAAATCACTCCTCTAAAATGTGTAAATCTGCCAGGGCCATGCATGTATGTTTTGTCCAGACTACACAGATACAGATTTTTATTGCTTTTTCTCTAAACTATTGATGTTCCGTCGCAGAGCTAATAATCAGTTTTCCAGGAGAGAGAATAGGAACAGACATCACAGAGGGGTGTGTGCATACTGTAGGTGTAACACCACCAGCGTGTGATAGGGGAAACTGCAACTTTTGCATTCCAGTGCCTTTTATTTGGGAGAAAAAACTTTCTGTAAATCAAACAACAGCCTTGAAAACCATGTTGGAGAGCTGCTGGCTGCACACATGGACCGTTTCGCAATTTGTTTCCCTAACCGCCCTCTTCCCAAAGGAAAACAGGACACCCACATTTTGGCAAATATTTGAACCTACACAGTGAATGAGTAAAACAAAACTACCCCCAATCACATCAGAAAATCATACACCAATCTTTGTTCTCAACAAAGGCATTTGTTTTTATGGAAGTCAACCAGGAAAAAAATACTTTTCTGGTATCTTAGATAAGAAATGCACCTTTGAACTTGTTTTTCTGGTACAAATGTTCAGTATGCAGGTACTTGCATTTGTAGAGACACACGTAGCATACAGAATGGGTTGTAAAAAAGCAATTATTCTTGGCCTGATGATCCTAATTAGGGTCATCTACTCTCTCTTATAACCATCTGCTGAATAAAAATGGAAGATGAGCATGGAAAAATTGCAAGTCAGATGCACAAATTGCTAATTCCTTCTGCTGTCTGGAAGGGAAACAAGGTGTCAAGCGATGTTGTGTGACCACCTCCTCCAGGTAAGGCATGGCCTTCAACGGCTCACATGAAATACAGACATTTAAGTCCCCTCTGCTTGGACTGGCAGAGGCAGAAGGTCACCAGTGCAAGCGTACTCATCACACTGTCCGGGTGCATAAGCACACATGCATTCATGGATCCCCTGAACACCAGCATGACCCCTCTGACGGTCACCTGCCTGCATCCAACCCTCCCTTGCCTCCCCCACAGGTCCCCCATTTGCTGGTCGTTCCAGACTGAGGCTCACTGCAAATACCTGTGCACTCACACACTCATTCCACAGACACCCCTTGTTCACGAGACCCCCAGGCATGGCAGCACTGACTCCCTGTCAGCGTGATGCTCCAGCCTGAGGCTCCCTTACTCACTGGCTGGTCCAGCTTGAAGTTTGCTGGTAAGCATACATGCTCCCTCCCCCCGACATCCCGACTTTGAGGGAGATACACTCACTCCCAGCAGCTGGCACAGGCACCCAGGCTGTGACCCACAGCCCTGCTTCAGCCCCTGGTGCAGAGCCCCTCACTCAGCTCACTCACCCCTGGGAGGGGCAGACTGTAGTGGCCATGCACAGGGCTCAGACAGACAAACACACTCATTGGACCCATTTACATTCAACAGGTCCCCTCCATAGCCTTTTCTTCTTACCGCCCTCTTTGTTCCTCCCTGTGCCCTTTCCCCAGCGTTCCCACAGGGATTTGCACACCTCGTCCCATTCCTGTACCTATCCTAGTCCGGGTCTCCCCTTGGCCTACAGTCCCAGCTGTTGCAAAGCCCAGGGGCTTGGAACTAGATCCTTTCCAACCCAAACAAAGCAAAGGTGAGCCCAGTTTCTGACACTTAATAAAAAATTGTTAGCACAGGTAGAATTTGTCTGATTTCTCTGTGAAGTGTGTTCAGCTCAACTCGACTTCATGGTGCAAATAAACATCAGTGAAAATGAATAGAAAGTTTCAAGCTGTCAGCTGGAGAGATCCAGGAGAATTTAACCACAGGAAAGTATCTTACTAATCCAGTCTGGGATAAGACTTTAATAGGAACCAGAAATTAATCTGACGTAGAAGAAGAAGAGGCATAACCTGGAAGTCTGATTGATCTATAGAGAATTTTGCTTTCCTGAGATACCAGTTACAAATAAAGACATCCAGATAGGACTGGGAAGAAATGAAGGTACATGGGGATGCAGCTACCTTTGGTCAGGTGCACTTTGGTCTGTTGAAGGAGGCTGACAATGTATGGACAGGCTCAGGATTTTGTAGCAAAGAGTGAAGAACAAGAAAGTTCAAAGAGTATCCTTGGGAATATGCTGTTTCCAGATATTTTAAGGACACAGCATTGATGATTGCTGGCCAAAAGGAGTGGCTGACTAGGTTGCTGCCACACTGTCGCCTGCTATGCTAACAAATAGATAGTAAGTGTAATACTGCTACCAGTAAGAGCCAGAGTCCGGGACTCCCCTTCTACTGGAGGACTCTGATCACCGGCCTTCACAGCCAGGCTTCCTCTCTCGCTGGCCAGATCTATCTTCAGCATGGGGAACGGACAACGGGGAGTGCCACCCTTTGGAATCCTGCGTAGATGCCCTGTTTCTGTCTGGATTGGAGCCCCTTGGGCAACAGCAAAGGTTTTGGTCAGGAAAAATGTATAGTGAAGGCTATGTGTGGCAGGGTGTCTGTACATGAATGCTCTTCAGAGTTTTGGCTTCTCTATAATGGTTGCGTTTTTGCTATTTGCAATCTGTTGTTATTTCTCTTTCCTTCTCTTTTTTTGGTCCATGCAGAACGTCATGCCTCTGAACTTCACTGGGAAGATGGGCAGAACTGAGAGAGAATTTGAATTGCTGAGACTGCCAAACCTCACTGCAGCTGGCAGACACAACTGCAGTCGTGCACCAAGGGCATGCACACTTTTTATAGGGGAAACAGCCAGAGCTACTGCTCGAACACAGGCCACTGCGCAAATCAGAAGCTGAGCTTTGTGGACACGATGGTAAGGGACATGTGGCAGAAAACAGCACTCAGAACCCTGGGGAGAACAAGAAGGAAAAGTAGAAAACTCCCCCAAACTATGAATGGAGGAAATAATTAATAGGGAATAAAACAAAGAACAGGAAGATTTTAGGAAGAGCAGTGTTTCAGAGAAAGCTTGATTGTATTAGAAAAATAAGTTTCTTCTTGTTTGCTTCTTACAATGTTCAGGTTCTGTTAGAAAAGAAACCATGGCTCAATCTTAATTTTTTGCTTATAGAGGAAACCAAAGTCCCTGAAAGTTCCTGCAAGTTAAAATCAAAAGCAGTTACAGTGTGTTCAGTGAATATTAGCAGATATGAGATAAACAATGAAGACGCAAGATAGCATTTCATACACTGTGAATCTTATAGAGTAAATATGAACTTTACTTTTACTTTACAGATCAAGGATAAAATCTTCATTTTCATATTGGTCTCAAAACACCAATAGTATGGTCTGAAGAAAAAAATGCTTTTTTAAAATTTTCATCCTTTTTCTCCTAATGCTATGCATTTTGAACAAAATTTAATAAATGTTAAGATATGTAATGAAAACCTACTCAGCTGTTAAGCCATGACATAAAAGTACTGCTTTTCACAGGAAAATTTTCTTTGTTTTTTCTTTGTGTTTTCTTGTTGGGCTAAGGCTAAAGTTTATCAGCAATTTCGAGCTGCAGAACAGTCCCTGTACTTTCCATTAGCTTTTTTGGTTTCTGGGTGGAGGCCAAAAAATGCTTCTGTCATTTTTGATTTTTTTTTTTTCAATGGCTGGGAGGGGATTGTCTTAGGTTGATAACACATAAATAAAGCTGCAGGTTACGGAAATACGGAGTGGGTCTAAAAGGGAGCCCGATGCACCAGAGGACTGTGTTCATTGCCAAGTCTTTGTATTATTTTCACTAAAGAGGAAGTGGCTATTTTTCTCTCAAGAGACTGGAATTATAAACAGGCACTTGCTTATCCAGCTCCTTCAATTCTGAAAGATCAGTGACTTGGCTGGTAAAATTGAGTCAAGGAACCAAATGCTATTCTTTGTGATGACACTTAGAGGTATTAAGCTTTCTGCTCAAAAGCAAATGTTAGCTATTGATGTTTCGAAGCATAAAAAGTAGATTATTAGATTTAATCCTCGATCATAAAGTAGATGATTCAATTGCTTCTGTATTTAAATGAGTGGTTGTTGTAGATGCCCCAAGAGCTGCGGTCTTGACATTTGTTGTTGGAAAAGGAAGGCAAGAAGGTAAAATTTAATGATTGAAACCAGCATACAGACTAATACAGAGGTAAATGAATATAAATACAGTAACTGATCTTCTCTTCCTGTCTGAACGTATGACTGAGTGATGTGGTTTGCAGCCAAAATGCCCATATCCAGCACTTTGCTATGTTATCATCCCAGAGGCATCTGTCAGATCCAACTGGAGAGCTGTTTGTGTGTGATACAATACTTCACGTGGATTGAGGAAGTACTAAAGGCTGGAGTTCTAGTGTTGTAGCATTTATAATGCATCTAAATAGAAAAGAAATAGCCTGATTTAGGGAGTAAAGGAGATAGCAAGAAGAAGGGAAATATGAAAGTCATGATTTAGGAGCCAGGGTTCCATTTCTGGTCCTGCTGCTGGCTTTGTCAAATGACTTTTGCAGGTGACATCTTTCAGCACCTCCTCAGTTTTCTCTCTTTCTAATGAGAGGAACTAAGGTTCTCTCAATAGCATATGTGCTATTGTTAGCACATATGTCATACAGTAACTATGGAAGAAATCACTCTGTGTTTGAGAGGCAGTGAAAAAACCCACTGACTAAATTACATTTCTGTCTACAGCTAGGTATCCTTGAATTTCGTATTAAAACCCACATGCAGAGAGAAATGGATGTAGCTACTTCACTAATGTGCATTTTTAACATTGTAAAATCTGCAAGTTAAGCACTGAAGGACTGCTAAATCTAACACGAAGGCTTTACATCACGTTTAAGTTGACTTCCTGCAGTGTTTGTTTTTTAAGGACATTAAACATTCTCAAGAAATAGTTTCTGTTCTCAAAACAGGGACTGAAAGACTAATAAGATCCCATCTATATGGTCTTCTGAAGGCAAATGTATGTTTGGCTGAAATTATAGGAAGCTTATGTTGTTTTTATTTCATATAATTTCTTTCTGTTTTGTCTGAGTCAGAATATTATTAACATACGTAAAGATAATTCTATAGGAGAGCAGGAGATAGTCGGTGAATAAATTCATAGATCCATCCCACCAATAAGCAGCCACGGATCAAAATGAGCTGTGCAGGTCTGACCTTTTGACTTGCTAGCTTCTCCTTAGATTTAGTTACCCTGGTTCCATCCGGAGCCAAAGCAAGAGGAGGCTGAGGCCATCGGCTGGATGCAGTTTGCATTTAGGAAAATCTGGAAGTGTTGTCATTGAACGAATTGTTTGGGGCATATGCTCATTGTGAGTTTTGTTTAACTGTGGGCCTTGTGCTACTTCCAGCAAAATTGTACCCAGATGTCCTTATATATGGGAAAAAAAATTTCCAACTTAGGAAAAAAAAAAATCAAAAAAACCACTGCCTCTGTGTCCAACCATGACTTCAGAAGTACAGTGTGTTTGTGAAGAAGATGTCCAGAATGCTGTTTAAAGTAACAATATCAAATTGTTTTTGCTTTTCCTGCAAATCAAGTACAGTTGGCAAGGTGCATATCAAGTTGCTTGTGGTGGAACAAGAAAAGCATTGATGCCACACATTTCACCTGTTTAACATCACATGGTGCCAGTAATGGATCAATGGGGAAGACTTAACTTTTGAGTTTGCTGGGGAGGTACTTGTCCACATCTAGGTTGTGCTATCAAGTCAAGAAGGTCTGTCTGTATGTGCCTTGTATCTAAATGTGTGTACTCCCTAATCTGAGCTTCTACATAGCCTATCCTAAGAGCCACCATGAGGATAAGGACTTGGTGGACTTTTGGTTTTACTTAGGATGCTGCTTCTTACGAGTTCCCGATAGGAAGCTGAATACCAGAGGGCTAACTTAACTCTGGAATGCAGAAGCAGAACATCATCAGACAAGCACAGAACGGATACTATGTTATAACCAGAGATTAAATAGTTGGGGTAGATCCTTCAATGTCATGACTATTTATGCTGCCTAGATTGCTTAAAAATCGAAGCGCGTCCAGGAAAGAGTAATTTGAGATCTGTAAATTGCTCCTGGTAAAGAGAAAGCAAACCAAGTTGGTTAGTGCAGTTTATCTGACAGAGGGCAAATTGTGGTCTCCCTAGACATGGAAGAGTTTTCTGATAGAAGGTAGATCTTCAGTCTAGGGAAAATGTTGCAAACAGATGAAATGAATAAAAGGTATCTACATATTTACTAACAATATGTCCTGTCAGAACAAATTACGCAGAAATCAGACAGGATCTTTAGCACTTAATATTAAACCAAGATCGAGACTTTCTTGAAAATATACCATAGCCTAACAGAAGTTCTAGGATGAATCCAGAAACTGAGAAGTGTAATGCAGAAATTAAGAAGTGGTCACACTGCACAAAGGTGGACTAGGTCATCATGATTGTCTCTTCAATTCAATTATAGAGGAGTACATGAGAGTCTGCAGAAATTACCAGCTGTGGCTGGTAAAGAAGCTAAAGGCTCAGGTTGTGCAAGAGTGCTACATGATAGGGAACATTTCAACTACCACTTCCCTCGAGGAGTTTTGAAATCCTTTTTCTGTGTTATCTGCAGAACTGTAAAAATAGAAGAGAACCTTAGTTCCTAAATAAACTGAGATTACACACCACAGGACATGCAGAAGACACAAGAACCCTTAGAGATTTCTAGGCTTCTAGTAGGAAGGAGAACTGCTGACAGAGCACATTATTTTCACGACAAAAACATGTTTATTTATAATGTCTCCTAACTTCTTTATTTTGGTTTGGTTTGGTTTTAACTTCTTGTGGGGAGAATGATAGACTTCAGATAAAGTTTATCAGAGAAGCCCTCCTGTTGAGTCACAAGGTGCAAAAGGACCCTCTTTCTTTCTAAATTCCTTCTCAGAGAAAAGTCTAGGTGTGGCTACAGCCAATCTTAGCCCAAGACTTTGGAGACTTTGTCGTTTAAGGAATTACAGAGGTGTGATCTTAGCACAACTTTGTTCCACAGGGTGAATGATGGCAAAGCAGATACATTTCTATAAAAATGAATTCTTTCTTATGATAAATGATTAGACGGAAAGGTCTTAATCAGAATTATTTACTAGTAAAAGTTAAAATTACTCGTAGTGGATAGGATAGGATAGGATAGGATAGGATAGGATAGGATAGGATAGTGCACTGTGTCGAAGCAATTATATTAAAGCTAGCAAAAAGAAACAATAATTAAAGGAGAGATTGATGTAACTCACCCATAGCAACAACTGAGGGCTTAATCTTTTCCAGTCAGCCTTGAGGAGTCTCCTTGGGAGGCATCCCCTACCCAAGGGAGGAATCCCCACTCACTCCGAGGAGGAATATGTTAGAAGAACTGAACTGTGTGAGAGTGGACTGGACTTTCATAGTATAAAGTGATTGACTGTCAGTCACACGTCTCCAGTTGCCTCACTATCAGGATGTTGATTTGGGGTTGGTGAGCCAGACTGGTTTTAGCATAAATCAACACCAAAAGCAGCACATGATGCCTCCTCTCAGTCCTTGAAAATAGGGCATTGTCCCTTGACCACATTCCAGGGCAAAGAATCCTGCTACACTTGTCTATAAAAAGCTGGAGAAAATCTTCCGGTTTGTTCTTGGGGTTTGGTGTGGGCATGTGGGTTTTTTTCCCAATTCTTAAAAAAATTGCAGTTGCCTCTTGAGACAAGAGGGGTGCTGTGGTAATGGAGAGATGCTTGATGATGAGTCCTGGAGGGTTTAGATTACTGCTCTGATGCAACTTGCTTTTGTGTAGAGTAAGTGCAGCTTTTGTACTTTTTTTCTTCTGGGAGCTGTGCCTCATTGCCCAGGACTGTGGGAATGTAGCCTGGGAGACTTAGTCCTCATGCTGGCTCTGCAGAAACAGGAGAAAACACTAATGGCATTTGAAATGCTAATATAATACCTGTCCCTCAGGAGGCTGGTTTGCTGTCAGCAGGCCAAACTTACACTGTGTCACTGCCTAACAGTTCAGCACCTGACTGTCTTGGCTTTGTGTCCCAGAGTTGTTGGGGCAGGTCTTGATGACTCAGGCAGCAGACTGGGGGGGCTTTCAGCTATGCCAGAGACTTGTACCCAGAGGCTGCTGACAGGGCTGTCTGCAGAAGAAGGCATTAGCTCTTTCCCTACTCAGGTGCCCTGGGATCGCAGCAGGAACAGGCTGTGTGCTTTGCTCACAGCTGTTGACAATAAGTCCGTAAACTGGACGGGGTGTTCAGTGAAAGGTGGCTAGAGATCTCGTTTTCTGCTACCTCAGTTATCTCAGGGGCTATGAATGCCATTTTCAGCCCTTGCACAGCTGAGAGATCTGTGTTGAAGGGATATCGATGGCCCAGTTTGCTCCTGACCCACTTGCCCTGACAGTATTTTTCACTCCAGATCTCATCTCGGGGAGTGAGAGGAGCTGGGTATGCTCAACCTCTGGAGGGAGTGACTGTCCAGGGTGGCACTGCCTTAAAGCAGGAATCCTGCCTGGACATCTCTAATTGGCTCGAGTGTCTGGTGCTGCAGTGCTCTGTCCAAGAGAGAGGGAACGGCATCACACACAGGAGACAGGGAATTTCACCTCTGTGTTCCTCTTTCCCATGTATCTTTAACCTCTGTCTTTTTTCCTCACCAAGGCTGATCATGCTGTCTTGAAGATCTTCTCTACTTCCAAATGGCAGGAGCATTTCAAATGAGCATTCTTCTTGGATATTCACTTGTTTGAAGTAGTCTATCCCTCTGGATTAAACATTCAATGTAAGTTTATGGAAACACTTTCAAGCCAAGATTGATCTGGTTTTTAGAAACTAGTTTCTACTCCATCATTTCTTATTAAAAGTGTTTGCATTTACTAGGATAAAATACAAATCTTTTCCCCCTTCTCCATGATCAGGCATCCATCAGAGATGCCTTCCTCAGGAAGTCCTGGCACAGCCCCTCACCACAGCACACCTTGTTTTCTATGGCATAATTTCCATGCTGGCACCACCTATCCATGGCAACTAAGGAACTTAGTCTGCAGGTACAGGTCTTGGTTTTTTAGATACAACTATTGCTTAAAATTTTCCTGTCATCTTATGCTTCTCCTTCTGGCTAAAGGAAATGAAAATACAAATGCAGCAGTCACCTTTGAAAATTGTTCTTCCTCAACCTCACAAACATGTGATAGCTCTTTAGAATATCTTTTTTTTTTTTTTTTTTGAGGAAGAATAGCAGAGTTAACATTAGCAGAATAAAGTTCAACAGTAGGAAAATATGGAAATTAAATTGATACAGGCTCCCAACACATTTAACATCAGAATGGCGTCACTAAAAGGCTTAGGCTGCCAAGTTCATCTGTTCTGGCAACTGTGATTTTTTTTTAATCATTTCAGTACAAATGAGGCATTTTCAGAAATCAACATATCCTTTGTGAAGACCTACAGGATAATAACATGATTTCTATTGAACAGTTCCTGTTTTTCACCTTCTTTCTTGAAAGAAGCAGATATTTCTGTTCTTGCAGAGACATTGTTACATAATTGTTTGAGAGCCAGCAGAAGCATTTGAAAAAATTGCCAGCTGTTCATTACAACTTCTCATCTGGATGTTGCTCCCCACACAGCTGAGCTGCTGGAACAGATCTGGTGGGTGTTCTCTACATTAAAAACTGGTCATATTAGTGCAAGCTTCAACAGTGGTTTCAGCTAAGTAAGACTAATTTCTCCAGGAGCAGATTGGAGGTGCTCATGCAACCCATCAGTGCTCAGCTTCTAGAACGGGGTGTTACATCTGAGCAAGAGGCAATAAAACAATTTTCCCTTAAAGCGTGGGTGTTGGGATCAGCTTTTGCATCCTTCTTCATGAGTGGGGAAATTTAATTTAAAAGCTGTTTGGTTCTGGCTCTTCTGTGGCTGAGAACAGCCAGAGACTTCATTAACCAACAACAAAAAAAAAAACCAACAAAACAAAGAGGGTGCAGACAACAACTGGGGTTTCTGCATAAGCTTTGATCTCTGCCCAGCCCTTCTTCTGTTCTACACCCAGTCTTGTTTAATATCTTTAATATCTTTATTAATGATCTGGGTAAGGGGATCAAGTGTACTCCCAGTAAGTTTGCATATGACGCTAAGTTGGCTGGGAGTGTTGATCTGCTGGAGGGCAGGAAGGCTCTGCAGAGGAATCTGGACAGGCTGGATCAATGGGCCAAGGCCAATTGTATGACATTCAGCAAGGCCAAGTGCCAGGTCCTGCCCTTGGGTCACAACAGCCCCAGGCAGCGCCACAGGCTGGGGGCAGAGCAGCTGGAAAGTGGCCCAGCAGAAAAAGACCTGAGGGTGCTGGCTGGCAGTGGCTGAGCATGATCCAGCTGTGCCCAGGTGGCCAAGAAGGCCAATGGCATCCTGGCCTGTATCAGCAATAGCGTGGCCAGCAGGACCAGGGCAGTGATTGTCCCCCTGTACTCGGCACTGGTGAGGCCACACCTTGAATCCTGTGCCCGCTTTTGGGGTCCTCACTATATTAAAGACATTGAGGTCCTGGAGCAAGTCCAGAGAAGGGCAACAGAGCTGGTGAATGGTCTGGAGCACAAGTGCTGTGAGGAGCAGCTGAGGGAGCTGGGGGTGTTTAGCCTGGAGAAAAGGAGGCTCAGGGGGGGACCTGATCACTCTCTACAGCTCCCTGAAAGGAAAGTGTTGCCAGGTGGGGTTTGACCTCTTCTCCCAGGCAACCAGCAACAGGGTAAGAGAACATAGCCTCAAGCTGCACCAGAGGAGGTTCATCAGGAAGGATTTCTGATGGAACAACCCTGGAAAGGATTGTCAAGCACTGGAATAGACTGCCCACGGACATGGTAGAGTCACCATCCCTGGAGATGTTCAAGAAATGACTGGATGTCATGGTCTAGCAGACAAGGTGGTGATCTGTCAAAGGTTAGGCTCAATCTTAGAGGTCTTTTCCAACCTAAATGGTGCTGTGATTCTCTGACGTGTCCATGCTCTGAGAAACAGCACAGTAGGGCCATTGTAGCCTGTTTGGCCATGGATCTGCATCTTCTCTGGTGTCTAATAAGGCCTTTACTGCAACTGGAAGAGTCCAAATGTGTATATGTGTGTATGTGCACATCTCTCCCTTTTCCCAAATTTCTGCTGAGTAGCAAGGGTAGAGCTTGCATTGCAGCTTTCCTTACGGTGGGAGCTAGAATCTCTTTTTTCCTTCTATCTCTGTTTTTTTTATTTTCATGATATTTGTAAGAATTCACATGGTATTTAATTAAAGTGTTCCAATTAATCTGCAAGCTTTTGGAAGAGAGGATGACCACTTGTGCAGAAGTACACATGGGGGGGAGGGGGGTGTCTCTCATGTGTGCACATACCCAAGCACTCCCCCTGAAATGGAAATGAGGCTATAAACATTTTTTGTTTTGTCTGTAATCTGTGTTTGCAGATATCACAGCATTTTCAAGATGAAAAAACCCCACAAACACACACATATGGACAAAGATACAGCAGTTTGGGTTTTTTGCTGATTCCAGGTTAAGTGGGAAAACTAGAAATCAGCGCTAATACAAAAAATAAACATCCATTTAACCTTTTGTTTTTGTTGTTGCTGTTCTGCTCATCTGGCATAAATTAAAAAAATAATAATAAATCTTTTGGGGGCTGTGATTGTTTTAACCTGCCAGTAACCCCCTTGAGTTCATCAGAGCAAAAGACAGCAAGAGCCTGTTTATTGTCCAGCAGGCACCTACACATGTTGTAAGTGAAGTTCCATCTGGTCACAACATCGTGGATCATCTGGGTAACAGCCAGGCTTCATTTGCTTCATGTCCTGGACAGCATGAAGGCAGCCGAATAGGAATATTTAAATGACTGACCAACCGCAACCGAGTTTGCCCCTGAGAATTCATTTAATAATGGCTGCTCACTATGGAGCAGTAGCGGCTCTGCGAGTTGTTTTCTGTTTTAAATGACTCAAGCTGGGCTCCGTGGAATGATTTAGCCTTTTTATTAGGTGCCAGCAATTTACTGGAGACACACTCTTGTTCTTACCTTGGAAGATCGGGAGATAGATGTTGACTGTGCCTAAAATTCTCCCTGAAACATGTTTATAAGCAAAACCCCGAAGAAACCTGGACTGCATAGCACAGCTGACAGAGCAGTTGTATGGGGTCTATTTTACACCTGTACAGAGGGCACCTAAAGCTCTCCTATATCAGAATTTTCCAGGCCTTTGAAATTATTCATACCTATTTTGCACAAGGGCAAAAAACAGAGAATGCAGATGCACCACTTAGTTTTTCATGACCTGAGCACCCCTCGGAGAGACTTTTGGTGGCCAGCACTGCCATCCTGATGTTGTGGATGGGTAAGGACCCCCAGGGGCACACTGCCTCTGTCTCCAGAGGTTCCCCAGCTGGGCAGGGGTAGCTCACAGCTGGCTGTGATGTCCTGCTGCTAGATGTACGTTCCCCTTGGAAAACTCTGTTCTGCAGATCTGGATGTGGGTGCAGGGCTATGAAAGGGTGGCAGACAGCTGCCTAACACAAACACCTGCAGCTTAAATTATGTTGGCAGGGGCAGTGCTTCCTAGGTGAATAATACCCTTTACCTGAGGCTAGGAGGACATACCAATCCCAGCACGCTGCATGAACAGTAAAGAGCACTTTCAAAAATTCATTCTGTCTATAAATACTTGGTTGGCAGTGCCCAAAGAAGCCTTTTAAAGCACAGCAAATCTTTTGAAGTTCTGTATGTCGCTCACTGCTTGTTTATCATAACAAACTTCTTCTCAGATGATATGGAGAAGTACCTGACTTTACCTTCAGAGGTGGCTGTGAAAACTAGTCCTTTCTGCTTTAAAATGTGGGCATTTTTCTATGAAGATGTCATTCCTCTAAGATCTTGGAGTAAAAATTATCCAGGAAAAAAATGGCTTACATACCACCTTGACATCTATCAGGATGGTGCATGGGCCATTCCTTTCAGAAAATCTCAGGAAGTAAGTATCTAGATGAATTACAGGGACAAATGCATGACAATTTGCAGTTGGTTGCTGTCGCGGCCATAGAGTATTTAGGGGATTTCGGGCAGCCCACAGCTGGGCATACCTGTGCCTGCCACCTCCCACAGCCAGTCCTGGTGTACAATCTCAAGGAAGATGTGCTGAAGGGTTTACAAAATTAGATTTCAGAACCTCTTTGTGTCTGCATCTCTCTCTCCATATAACCTGACTCTCAGGACTCGGGCGCAGGTGTGCGCGTAAGCGTGAGCTTCAGGTCAGGGAGGCCGATAACTCCGGTGCCGCCACTGCCGGATAAAGCGTGCGGGAGCTGAAGGAGGCAGTAAAGTGAAGTTTGGCTCTAATCAAACTGCCCCAAAGTATCCTTTCCTTTCTCGGGCACGGCAGTGTCTCCCCAAATCCACTTGGAGTCACTGTAACACAGCGGCCGGGCCGGGGCCGGCCGGAGGGCGGCGGCAGAGCCGGGTGGTGGCGGCGGTCCCGGGCTCCATCCCTGCATCCCCCGAAGGCGCTTCTGTGAGCAGCGGCACTGCCCGCCCAGGTCCGAGCTGCTGATAACAACTGACCCTGTACCTTACATGATGTGCTTGAGCTTATGGTTTTGAAAGCAGATATTGGCAGAGTGCGTTTTCCTGGATGTCTGAGGAATATCTTTATGCATTGCAAAGTAGTGCAAAAGAAAAGCATTAATTTGTTAGAAAAACAAAGCAGTTATTTCACTACTGCTTGTACACTGAGGTATGTGCTCATAAGAGGTGCACAGTCCCATGGAAGGGATGGGGTTGATCATACTGTCCTGTTTCTGTAGACATGTGCTTCTGCGGAGCTGGAAGCTTTGGGAGAGAAGGAGACATGACTGGGAAAGAACCCAGCTCTCTCAGTGTCAAATGAAGATTGCAAAAATGGACAGAGATTGACAGAGCACAGCTACTGAGAAGAGCATTGTCTTCGGGTTGTAAGCTACACACAGTGAACAGTGTCTTTTACCTAAGAATTTTAATTTAAAACTTCCATCTTTTTTTTCCACTACTGTTATACAGTAAATCTCACAAAAGTGGCAAAGATTACAAGGGATTAAAACACAAAGCAGTGTACAGTTGATACAATGCATTTTTAGCATGCCCTTTAACAAGACAATGTGCTATATAACAAGTGAACATTAAAATAAGTGATTCTCAATGGTTTCGTTGGCAGAGAGGTTAAAAAAAACCATTATAACTGTAAGGAACAGTATTAAAAGTCTATTCAATTATTACCTTACAGTTTCAGTCACTAATAATTACTTGAATGGACATGAATCCATTTAAGTTTTATAAAGAAATCTTGGGTGTGTTTCAGTGATGGGATGATTTTCCCTAGGCAGGAACAGCATAGTCATGTTTCTCATGAAATATTCTGCTATCCTCTGTCCCTTCTCCACATTTTCATTTGCAATCCAAATATTTAGACCATGCTAGAGTATTGATGAGACATTTACAGTAGCTCTGCTGCCATAGTTGCTACATCTCTTTTTGTCTCGAGCGTTCTGATTTCAAGGGTATCTTCCAAACAATATCCTAAGCCACCAGACAAATACGTATTGAGTTAGTTCAGCAAAGGATCAAACCAGAACACAGAACTGATGCTGAGCAGACTGCAGTCACCGGCTGCAATTCTCTGGGCAGTCCCAGAGAGGCTGTGGCAATTGGTGTTTAACAGCGTTTGTCAGAAGGGTAAACGTGGTGTAAAATGCTGAATAGGAAGGGAGCTACTGCCTTTAGCCTATTAATGGCAAGACATATTTTCAATCTAACTTAAAACATACACATCAACCCCTGTTATTCTGAATAAAGAATATATTGTATTTCTGCCTGAGTGATGAAATAATAATAGTTAAATAGTCATTTCACTCACCAAAAACCAAAAGTGCTGTGTAACAATAATCATTGCATAATTATATCCTCACATATATTTACTTTTTTTGGATGAACATTATGGTGTTTTTAGGAATGATTCGTTTATTTGAAATTGTTTTCAACATTTAAGTTTTAATGATTGTCATAACACTAATCTTGTCAGCAGAATATGCTCAAAGAAACCAGAGGATTCTATTGTGAATATTTCTATAAATTTGCTTACTTACCACAGAATAGAACACCGGTATTTCACAGCATTCCAAGGATAGAACAGCCTGCAGTGTCATGCAAGAGGACATCAAAATGGAGACTTCCACAGTGTCTGGGGGAATCTGAAAACCTCTTCCATATAACTATTCAGGAAAAATGCTGTGTTTTGCTCCTGGCTGGATAGGATCTCAATCAGTCCCCAGTAGATCTGAGTCTTAAGAAAGCAAATGGCAATATTCAATTATATCTTTTTTTTTTCCTTCAGCTACTTACTGGACCTGAATTATGCTTTCCATCTGAAGTCTAATTTGTCTCTGCTGAATGGCATAGTTTCCACTATCTGTATAATTAAAAATGAACAAATGCACACTATAGAGTTTCCACTGCGGCAAATGACATATTTAATTTGGTTTCTTTACCTTCATTCTGTATGCTCAATCCAGCCCCAGTTTGCATTCAGTCCATTTCTACAGCAAGCCCTCTTCCTATACATTACATGTATGGAGGGGTTATGCAGTACTTGTGACTTTTAGAATTCCATAAAGAGCCTGGAAGCAGAGGACTTGAAGAATCTGAAATATTCCCAAGAAAATGCAGACATTTTCAATGTGAGGATTTTTAAAATGAAGATAAACCCTTCAATAAACTTCCACAAATGTGCAGTCTCTTTTCTAAGAAGTGCTGTTACAGAACTGTATTAGCTGCAATTTAGGATTGTATATACTATAAACGTGGTCATTTGGCTCTGTTTAGCAAGTGGTGACAGCTTAAAATTTTCCAAATGAACTGCATCGCAGCATTTTTCAAGGTAATTGTTGCATTAATTTTTTATTTGCTAGGTAGAAAGTACTCAGTGTTCAATAAAACACAACTTAATGAATTGTTGGATACTTTAAGTACATAAAAACTTCCCTTTAACTTCATTAGATCATATATTCTTTCTGACGTGGAAGGTGAAGAGGGAGGGCAGGTACATTTTACTGTGTGCTGCTGATACCTATTGTGCCATGAAGGATTTTTCAGTGCACAGCCTGGAGTTTAGTAGTTGGCAGTGAAAGTGCTTCAAATTCCAGATAAATGTGTTCAACTCATGTTTCTGTGATACTTTCTGGGTTAAAGTGCTGACATTGATTTGACCTGAAAATTGCTACAAGATTTTAAGGGACATTTGAGATGTTAATTATTTATATACAGGGAAACCAATTGCCTTTTGCATTCTGAAGTCCTCCCCCTACAGAAACTTTCTGGAGCTTTTAAAGCTAAATATGCAACACCTGCCTAGGACATTGCCCTGGAGCACCTCTGGGGTGATCCCTGAGCTGCTCTGCAGGAATGGGCTGCTCCCTCCTCTTTGCAAGGAGAAAACCACCTGAGGTGAATCCTTCCTGGAAGCAGAAGGAGGATTAGTTAATGAAAAATTAGGAAGTGTCCCAAAAGGGTAAAGATCCTGGTTTTGGCTTCTTATGGTCGTATGAGAATGGAGGAGACTGAAACACAGCTCAGGGAGCCCCGGGAAAGGGCGGGTCTGTGGATGCCCTTGGAGACATGGCACTGTACAACGCATTGCTGCCTTCAAACCCAGTTTGTAAAATGTTGTGGATAAGGCTCATTGATGTGTGAAATCTCATGGTGCTTCTTGGTGTTGAATCACTCGGAAAGAACAGGTTGGGCTTTAGGATGATGGAATGAAAGCCACCTGAGCCCATCGAGGCACAGGGCATCCCCCATTTTGCTAGGGAATGTGCCCTTGTTCCTTAAGCTTTCAACATCGTTCTTATTTCACTTGCTTTGGACCAAGAGTCCAGTTTTGCACTATGCCGAAAGCCCTTCAGAAAGCAGGTTGTCCTGTCAAAAAAAACATCTTCCCAAGACTTCAGTAAGGTAAAGATTCAATCTAAAGGTGTGATCTTGCATTCGATGGAGCCAGGGACAAAAATCTCACTCACCTCAATAGGACTGGACTAAGCTCACCAAGTGAAGATTTGGAGGTTGGTCTCCCAGGGACTAAGTCACCACCGTAAGCTGTGAGTGCCCTGGCAGTGGTGGGAACAATCACACTTCTGACACTGCAACATCAGGGAGAGTTTCTCCCAAAAGACACATATTTTGCTTTGAATGCCTTAACTTTAAAAAATGTTTCCTTGTAGACTGGGCGCCCTTGTGGGGAAAAAAATGGAAGAAAATGAGAAAAATTTAAAAGTTTAAAATTATCTCTGACAGACAAATTGAGATTTTTAACTGGTAGGAAAGCATTTACAATTTCCAGATGAAAACTAACTTGTTGGATGTTGGAGTTTTTTAGTGTCTGCTTCATTTGCATTTCAGGTTTTTTAAAATTATCATAATGATCTTGATGGTCCTATGTGAAAAGATGACTCCTGCAGATATTTTCAGTTAAACAAAACCAGCAAAATTAATTTTCTACTCATCTATCTGAAGCAATTGAAGCAACAACATAGACAGTTTATTTGTGGTAGCTCAAATTGTTTTAAGTGCTTACAACCCCGGACTTGTTATCTATACATATAAATACTTAAGGGGACAAAAGTGTTATTTCTTTTGCCACGTGACAAAACCCAAACTCATCACACCAAGGCCCACTCATGCTAGCTCTAGCATGAGCATGTTGCTCCGACCCTATACGTGTGTGTATTGGCATGCATTACCAATACTAGGCTGCCACGTAGAGTCACAAACTCACCTGGTGACCATAAACTCTGGGTCCCCCTTCGGTCTCCGGCAGCCTTTCCCCTTGGCCTTCCCCAGCCGGCTGCCGCTCCCTCTCTCTGCAGCCCTCCTTCCCAGTGCTGCCAGCTGCTGTGATGTTAATGCCTCCCTTCCAATCCCTCGCTCTGCCGCCACGTGAGCACGGCAAAGCCTCGGCTTCAAAGTGACACGGGATTTTCTTGTCCACAAAGGTGGTGAAGAGAAGCTGGAAAAGTTGACTCTAAACTTCTGCCCACCAAAAAACCTTCTATATTTTTTGTAGACATTAAACAATGCTCAAAATCTTGTTCATTTTTCAAGCATTTGGAAACACTTGTTGTGGTTTGTTTTGGTTTATTTTGTGGTTTGGAATCTTTTTTAAAGTTAGTGGCCCAGGGTTCTTCATTATTTCTCTAAGATGCTGACAACAAATATTTGCAAAGGAGCTATTGCTGTTTTTACTTAAGATCAGTCTGACAGTTTCATTCACATCTGCCTGATTCCATAAACTCTTTCGTTGCTTTCTGTTTTTCACCAGTTTGAGAGATGAGGCAGATCTTTTTGGTTCTGTGTTTATTCATAAATATCTGACAGGCTAGTTCCTGCCTTTTCACCTGTAGGTCCCAAAAATATTTTATGGAGTCTAAACTGTAACTTAATCATAGATATAAATGAATAGAAATGTCTGTCATCGTGGGGGGAGGGAGGAGGAAAAAACCCCAACAGTGAAAACACCAGAGAGCAGAGATTAAAAGCTCTGCAGACAACCTTTTTTGTTAGCACCGTGAGCATGACACTACAGTACCTTGCTGATCTCCTTATTTTATGTATCTTCCTGTGAGTCTTTGCGATCAAACCTGGCAGAGACCTGCAGGCAAAGCAGTTGGTTTCAGTCTGGTCTTTTGGGCATCTGCCTGGGAGAGCACCCTTGGGAAGATTTTTTTAATCAGTCTGTAACTGCATAAAGAGAAAGCACATTTCTGATAGTGCTAAAAAATTGTAGTGCCACCACTAAACAGGGATAGAACTGATGTCAGCAGCTCTGATGTTGAATGGCACCGAAGGCATGGAAAGACAGTTTTCAATATTTCCTCCTTCCTAGTGATCTGAAAGGGTAGAATAGAGAGAGGAGGGGAGTATTAGGATGGATGTTTATCTTGCAGGGAAAGGAAAAATCTTGACTTCCTGTCAAAAGCTCCAGAAGCTGGGCTTTTATTGCTTAATGCCATTTCAAATATTTTTGCTGCAGGGTAGGTTGAGCACTATTCCCATTTCATTGCCTGGGATAGAAGTTTTTAAGTATCGTGTCCCACACAGCTGTGCACCGAGTAAGCCCTCACACTGAGCAGGAGCTGATCTCACCCATGGCAGGGGGATGACATCTCCAGAGGCTGGGGGAAAGTGACGGCAGGCTGAGTCATTCCCTGTCTCCTTATCCTCCCCGGTGGTGTCTCTGATTTGGGTTCCTTTCAGCCCTATTCATGAGCAGATAACTGAGGGAAGGGCATGGGCAAAGTTATTTGCATTCCAGCATTACGTTTAAAAGCCATAAATTACTGGCAACTATAAACAATCTCCCTGCTGACAGCACAGCTCATAAAAATCTGGGTTTGCATATGTGTTGCATTCACATGTGTGTGCACATTTTCAGCCTTGTGGGATTTCTCTCCTAGTTGTGACAACAGTATTTATTTTTTTCTGGACTCTGAATGCAGTGCCCGATGGAATGAAGATTTTTGCTTCTTTCTCATTTGACGTGGGTCTGGCTGAAAAGTGTGGTTGTTACCACTGCCTTGACTTAAGTTTCGGTTTTAAACGGGGAGAAAAGGTTGTGAAGACCTGGGCTAAAACCTAGACAAATGTCAAGAATGCTTTTAATCCTGTGATATTTGCTGTAGCCAGAAGGCTGCACGCTTCAAATTGCTGCTGAAGAGGAAAGAGTCTTAAGGAGAAAAAGGAGGAGGAGGGCAAAGCCAGTGTTTGCTGTGTGTCCACAATCCAGCTACTGAGTGCTTGGGAATGGGGTTTGCAAATGAAGGGAAAGCTGCTCCATTTCTGCCACTGCCCTGCCTCAGCCTAAAGATGTGAATGTGAGAGTAAACTGAGAGTGCTGATGGTGTGAGGTCTGTATCTCTGCTCTGCAAAATCTGTCAGGTACGTAGGATAGTGTCACAGCAATGCGTGATCCTTCAGCCTGGTGGATTCCTGGTATCCAAGTACACTTTTCAAAGCATTCTCAGGTCCCTGGTTTGATGCATAATGGAAAGAATGAAATTCTGCTGGAAAAAGTCAGTCTGTTTCATATGTATTTTATATAAACATTCTCTTAGGTAAACATACAATAGTAAACTGCCAGACTTTTCCCTTGTGGGATTTAATTCCTAGCATTGCTTCATCTTGTACTTGGAATGTCTTCAAGCCAACACAGTCCTCAGTCTTTGTGCTTGGGAGGTTTGAAGGTTTTGATTGTCACAATCCATTTCTGAACTAAGGAAGCAAAAAAACAAACAAAAAAAAGAAGAGATAAATCCATTGCTGCTGCAATAGACTGAACGTCATCTGCATACACCAAGATGGGGCTGCTTTGGCTGAAGTGGCCTGAGTGATGAGTAGAGAAGAAGGAATGTTGCAGCCCACCATTTCATAACCAGATGGAGGAAGGCAAGAGTGCTGTAGTGCAGTGGAGGCGTTCTTAGCAATAACCACAGTCTAGAGTTCTTGGCTCAGGAACAGCTGTGGTCTGGGAAAGTTTTGCTTGTGGTTTCAGCTGAGTGTGGCTAAAACTACCTGTAGAAGAACCATGCGTAAAACCCTGTCAGGACAAGGTCACAGGAAGAAGTTCTGCTATGACTAGCACAACTTCCAAGCAGGGATGGTATTTTCAGTCTTTACGTAATAAGATGCTTTCTGGATCCAGCCAATGCTAGGTCCAGTGTCACAGCTCCTCTGTTTCAGTGGCATGTCCTGTGTAAGAAGACCAAGCATGTGTGTCCCAGCTAACAGGCAAGTTGCTATTGAAAAGCCACCCAGGAATTAGTGCTGATGATGGACTGACTGAGAATGAATGTCCTCATGCCTTTGGAGCATTGCAGAGAGAAGTTCAGCCCACGCACAGAGATGGGAAAAATGAAGAGGTGGGGACAAAGTGTGAAGGAGGCAGGGAGAGCATGTACTGTCAGGAAAGTGCTGGAGAAAAGGGGTTTCTTTGCACTGGTCACTCTCTAAAGGCAGGGCATCACCCTTCCCCTGTGCCCTGGACCCCTCTAAGGGTGAGCAGGAACTGCAAATGTCATCTCACAGGCTGTTTGGAGATGTGGGTTTTTTCCCTGGCTCTTGCTCTCATGCGTCCCAGTAGCAACATTTTCCAGGTCACTTTCCACACTTGTATTGGGCAATTAACTTGGAGCAGGAGACATGGCAGGGTCATGGCTGCCTCTCATGGGGCTGCTGCTCTGTGCTGGAGACCCACCAGCTTTTCTCCAGAGAAGGAAGTATTGCCTGGCTGGACCCCCACCCAGACAAAGACAGGGCTTTCCTTACACACAGGCTATGCTGAGGCCCAGGTGACTCATTGAGAGCTGAAATTCAGTCTGGATCAGCTCAGGGCAGTTTCACGGCTAATAACACTGGCAAAAAATCCTCTCTGTTTGGTTTTGTGATGGTTTAGGATAGCAGCATGGCAGGAGCACGAGCCTGGACACTGGGCATCTCCATCTGGATGCTGCAGTTCATAGAGGATTTCCCCTTCATTTCCCTTCAGCCCTATGAGCTGTTGCTGGAGGAAAGCAGCAAAATGAAATTCACAAAAAAGTAAGCCAGGCTTTTCCTTGGCTGTCTGTCTTTTGCATGGCTGTGTGATTTTTCCTGAGCTACTCTGTTGCTGTGCTGCTGCTCTTCACATCTACCCACAAGATCAGACTGAGACTCCAGCAGGGGTTATCAAGGTCTTATCTGCCATGCTGTGGATTAAAGGCTGCAGTGTTGTGGGCACTGGCAGATAAATGTCCCTAGACTGATCTGCAGCTGAAGCGAATCACGGCAAGGAGCGTACAGTGCTCTGGTGGCTCCTATGCTGGGTGGAAGGGACAGGTTTAAAACCTGAAAAATCAGAAGCAGGTCCTGGCCAGCCCTTTGCGGGCGCTGAGGGGGAGAGAGCAGGCCCTATAGATCTCCATGAGAAGCGCCACTCGCTCGGCAGGGAGAGAGGAGCAGGCTATGCCTGCGGTTCACATCTCTTTGTCAATGGCATCCAGCCCCTGGCCTTGGGAACTGACTGGCGGCAGTTTGCAAATGTATGTGCTTGGCTGGGAGCCTGCAGTTCCCTTTGTCCTGGCGGCACAGGGGGGCTAATAGGGAAGCCGGAGCGTGTCATCCCTGACTGCCAGAGCTTCCAAGCAGTAACATGACGGGCAACTTTTCAGACAATATCCAACATGAACATTCAAGGCTGAGCCTATTCTTCTTCTAGACACTGGTACTGACTGATTCCACATGCTGTTTTCCAGACTCTGTTGCCGTAACAAGCTCCAATCCTGAGTATGGACCGTCCTCCCAGTGAAAAGTCCCATTAAATTTGAAAGAGAAGAAACTGTTTGGGATCATTAGAAGTCGAATGTCTTTGAACATCGTGCCTAATGCCATAGATGTAAAGAAGTAAAGTATTTGTACAGAGTTTCATATAGCATACACAAAATTATTCATATTTGCTCCACTCTGCTTTGCACACTCTGCTCCTGGTTCTCACATGCCATTTGCATGGATGCGTGCGCAATTAAACACATGCTGGACCTTTTCTTAGGATGAAGTAATTACAAGTTGGAGAGTGTTTGAGATGGGAGTGATAACGGAGGAAACAAGCTCCTTCTTTTCTCTCATGGGAAAATCTGAATCAGATGGCTGTAGGGAAAAATCTTTTGGAGCTTCCATTGACCTTCCAGCTTAAGGTAAGAAATTTTGTTTTTCTGGAAGGCTAATTCTTTTGAGATTTGCTAATGGGCAAAGACAATTAATAAAGAGATCTTGTGCTTCCCAGATTTGATTCTGGATTCCACTGCTTTCAAGTAACTAAGCTTCACTGTCACCCCTGCCTGCTACTGTCATCTCTCCGCTTTCAAACCATGTGCTGGTGGATCTCAGCTCATGAAAGCAAGGCAAATGGAAACATCCATAAAGACACGGGTGGGCTGGGGACCTAATGGATGAGCTGTACGTAGACTTACATCTAGTCTTCTGAAGACTGGCGCGATGGCCACGGCTGACCTGCTCCAGGGCTAGTGATGGTCCTGCTTTGAGCATGGGACTGGACAGCATGACCTCCAGGGATCCCTTCCAACCAGCATTCCTCCAGTCCATGTGTGAGCTGCCTACATTTGCAATATGGTGCAATTCCCTTAAACCAGCTACTACTTGTAAATAGCTTGGAAGTCCTGCTGAGTTTGATGCTTTCTTGCTTCTTCTTTCCTTATTGCCAAAAGATAAACATAAAAGCATCCCAAACAATTTATAACTAAAAGACTCAATCATCTGAGAGACCAGCCCGAATTTCTTCATTGCTTCCCTGGAAGAAAAGCTGCAATCTCATACCTCTGTCTGCAAATGCTGTCAGGTGGCTGTGAAAGACAGACGTTTTTCAGCACTGCAGTTACAGCTCCGTTTTCTTCTGCCAGAAACGGAGTAGCGGTAACATGTGATTTGCAAATCTGGCATACAGGCATCAGCCTGGTTGAAAACAATCAACAGAAGCCATTTCCTCAGTGCAAGTAAATATATTGACATGTGTTGACAATAAACTGATTTTGTGCACTTTTGGAAAGGCAGACGGCAGCTCACATGTTTTAACTGCTTAGTTCCTCTAAAGCAGTATGCAGAAAAATATCTTTCATAGGCTATATGAGGCAGTTCATCTTCCATATCTCTGGAGCAGTCATGGTATCCTCTAATTATAAAAATATGATTTTTACAGACTATTCATGCTGCACTGACCATGACAATACTATGTAAAAAAGTACATCCAAAGCATATGTTTTAGGGTATGTGATGGAGTTAGGGTTGTTAAATAAAATTTTTTATCCTGTTACTTCCACATAAAATACATTAAGTATTAGCAAAGGCTTAGAAACCATTTGCTGTCTTTGTTGTGTCTTTAATGCATTTGTTCCTTGCTGAATGATTACATGGTATAAACATCCTTCCGCTATTGTCAATAATCAGGAAATATGGGACTTTGTAACAACTGAGGCCCCAGTCCAGCGAGGCCCTAAATCTCGTGTTTAATTATACTGCTCTTGCTTTGAGACAGGCTGGCGGGCAGGCAGGCACCACAGCATGGCACGGAATTCAGCTGGCAGCCCAGAATGGTGGGAAGTGCCCATTGCACCCAGCTCTGCCGGCAGCCGGCAAGCCCTGGCAGGGCAGCTGGGCTGAGCCGCTTGCCCTCAGGAGCCAGACACCCAAACCCTGGCTCCTGGGACAGCACCACAGCCTGAACTGCTGTGCAGAGTCATGCACTTCCCAGAACAGGACAGTCCCTGTGTGAGCACACACGCAGCCCCGGGGGAAACACCAGCAATGCCCTGGGTGCGTATGATGCCAGTGCAGGGGAAGCAAGGCTGGACACCAAAATATCCCCCCTTTCCACAGGGGTGTTTTCAGACTGCAACCTGGCAGCAGCCTGCTGAAGGGGAAGCTGTCTTTGTTACAATCACAAGATGACCAGAAAAAAAAAAAACAGAATATATCCAGTCTAGTACTTCTCATCACTAGATCTCAAACTGAGTCTGTCCAAGCAAATGGTCACCTCCATGAAGGATTGTCTGGCTTCCTTGGGAATCAAAGATTTAGTGACCTGTCTGGCAGATTAAAGAAGCAAATGCTGAGAGAGTGGCTTGTGCTTGGATTTTGTGGGAGAGATCCGACCAAAAAAACGTCTGCTGGATCCTACCCAGGTCTCTGCTGGAGTTGCAGCGGCGGCTGTGGCCCTCCCAGGGGAAGCAGAACTTTGCTGCTCTAATTGCAGGCTCTTCCACCAGCATTCACCTGTCAGTGCAAGGTTGTGCCAGCACATCTATATTAAGTGGAAATTGGAACAAGTCCCTAAAATGGCACCTCTCTACTGTAGGGATGCTGTGCCTGCATGCCTTTGGGTTCCCAGCTGCTAAGCGGGAGGGAGCATAACAGTGATTTTTTTGAGGTGAAACTTCTGTTCTTTATGGACACAGAATTATTTTTAAAACCAGCTGAAGCCTAGAAGGAGCCTTGATGTGGGTAACATGACCTGCCACGACAAGGGAGAGAAGTCCTGCATCTGAGACTCTGACTTCAAATGGCAGGATTTGGCTGCATCCCTCAGGCTCTGTGGATGCGAGCATGTAGTAAACTGATGGGAAGAATTTAAGGCTGCAACCAAAGTGCCCTGGCTCTCAGTTTGGGCAGTGTTTGAAGATAAAGGGAGCAGACTGGGCATGTAGTCATGTATTATCTGAGACAGGGAGTCCCTCTGCAAACAGGCTGTGATCCTGTCTCCATAATAATCATAGCACTGTTTGCTTATAAGCAGATTTTCCAGTAAATCCCATTTTCTCCCTCCAGCTCTTACCAGGGTTCACAGATTTGGATCTGCAAGAGACTTTTTTTTTTTTTATGACAGCCTGGGAGCTTTTTCCCTCTTCTCTGCTCCGAAGAATGCAAAAATTTCTTCACAAGAGAAAAACAAATTTGTTAGATCCACTTTCACTTCTCTGTTCTAAAACTTTCTTTTTAGTACGGACGTAATAAACCTCTCAGTGAAATTCTCACTTGCAAAAAGAAGTGATCCTATGGCAGTCCTGTGCTGCAGCTGTTCCTGTCCAGGCACAGGGCTCCCCACGCAGTGGCTGCTGCACTTGAATGCACTTGCCGAGACAAAGACCTAACGTCAGCCTCCACTTTGGAAGCCAGGGATTTGGTGGCTGCTGTGTCAGAGAGACATGTGTTTAAATAAAAACAGTAACTCGAACACAAGGTTTTCACTCCTGTAAGTCCGATGTAATGACAGCTTACAGCGCTACCGCACAGAAGGGGAGCTTAATGCTATCCTCATCGACACCTTTAGAAGATTTTTACCTCATCACCTAAATCAGTACTGCCGCGGGCAGTCAAATCTGCACCCATTGTAATTGTATTTACTCCTCTAGCTGTTAATATTGCCTGGAGAGATCTGTGAAGGAAACAGACACTGAGTGTGCAGACAGGCTATTTGCTAAAGGCATTAATTTAGTAATTAATGAAGTGTCAATGCAGCTATTTAGCATTACATTTAGGCTTTATTTAACTTTGCGCTTGTGCTTCAGCCATTTGATGTCAAGGATGCTGCTAATGCCGAGCTGCCACCTAAAACTGCAGCAAGCAGTTCTGCATTGGGTTCTCAGAGTACTGGCTCCGCACAGGCTACTGCTCTTTGAACACCAAGAAGCATTTTCAAAAAAACTTTTGCAAATTTTGACCACTAATATCTTGGGCTGTATTTCACAGATGAGTTAAGAGAGAGATTTTTCAGCAGAGCTGAGTGGAATATGCCAGCTATTTATTTTTCCTTGTGGTTTTTTTTTCCCCCCTGTTCTCATTTCTGTCAAAATATACAGTGTTTTAGGCTTTTGTTGTCATTACAGAACTAAAACTAAAACAGTAAACACCTCATTTTTCAAAAAAGCAGTTTCAGGTAAACATTTTTACTATAGATAAAAACCAAATAAGTTGACCAAAAAAAGGGAAAATCCTACAGACATTATTTAACAGTTTGCATTTTCTTCCATTAAAAAAAAACCTGAAAAAATTTTTTCTGCAGTAACTTTATGACTAAGAATCAGTTCTCATTTGAATTACTCTTTGAAAAAGGAAAAATTCAGCCAGCTTTCATTTCAAGCTGCCTGAGAACAAGTTGCTCACAGAAGGGAAAAGAAGAAAAAAAGTGCCTTTGAAGCACCAAGCTGAGGGGAATAATGGCACTTCCAGTCATCTCTAAAGGTCTTCCCCAGAGATTATGCTTTAATTTAGGAGAATTTCACAGGGTGTATTCATTCTCATTTCTAGGGCCTCTCCTTGAAACTACCCAGTTTATCTCATCTAACTGCACTCTGAAAATCATAATGTACTCACTGATGGCATCTTTTCATTAGTACAGCCCTGAGCTGCCCTGATGTACCAGACAAGTGCATGTTTAAAGACAGGGCTGGGCTGTAGCAAACAGTTAAAAAATTATGATTTGTACACTTTCTGCTCACATTTTAATGGAAAATAATTGTGGAAATACTGAATTTGCCTGCACATATCCAGAGCACTTGTGCATTGTTTTAGTTTATATCTGTCGTTAAAATAATCAGCTTAAATGTTGTAAAACTCATTAAATTTTTTTTTTTAAACCCACAAAAAAATCCCCAGCTAGAAACATTTACAGTATTTCACTGTGACTCTGCATTTCTGTGGAACTAAGGGACAAAACTCTATCCAAGGTGCATGAACTTGGGCTCAACAGCCCAAGAGCTCGACAGCCATTGCAGACAAGTGGAAATTCCGGTATTTATTTCTCTGTATTCTTATCACCATATGTTTTAATATAAATTAATCTCTGTTATCATTTCCTCAGAGCTCATACTAAGCGGAGAAAAATGACAATAACATTAGACTGAGTCAGAGTTTAGCATGAACTTGTTTTTATAAACAAAAGGCAGAAAAAAAGTCCTGAATTTTTATTTTTCATAAGCACTAAACTTCCCCAAATTACAGCGGGGGCTGTTTTGTTTCAGTCCCGTTGGCAGACACTTTTAGCATTACCCCCACTCCGTCTCAAACGACGCAAACGACTTTCCCGAGCTATTTGCAAAGTGCACGAAACATTGCGAGCGATGTGGTTTTACTATCAGCATGATTGAATTCTTTTGCAGCGCAAGAAAGCAACTAGTTATTTTACCGTGCCAGAAGATTGGTAACTATTTATTTACACATTTATTATCTGCTCCACTCTGAGAATAAAGAATGAGCCTGAACTACAAAAGCTGAGCCTGCATGAAGGCCCATCAGTCTCTCCACACTTCTGCTGTCAACCCTATTATGGAGGAAACATTATTCAAACTGCAGGCTCCAAACTCCCAGGTAACTAGAGACAGCAGGAAGCTCTGTTTGATATCAAGTATATTCTTTATCAACCTTTTTGTTGTGATGGGAAGAAATGATCGAACTTTACTTTCATCTTGCTCTGTCCTCACATCACCCAGTAGGTGAATTGCTTTATTGGTGAGCCTTGGCCAAAAGCTCTTTGATATACGCTGCCCTTTGCAGCCATAAATTTTCCATCTTTCAGACAAGGTTTGAGACTTTCCCTGTCCTGCTATTCTGCCCCTAAGTGATTAGATGCTCTTTTCAAAATGAAAGATGAGCTTTCAGGGAAACTCTTGGCCCTCTCCTAGGTACCATAAAATAGCCATAATTTGATTTTCCTAGCACCGATGAAGTGGTGTGGGTTTCAGACCAAGGCCTATCATGTGGATGCTGAGCATCACGCCAGCACAGCTGAAACATGGAGGGACACTGAGCTCCTCCCCTGAGGCATGTCCAAACTGAGAACCTGGCGGGTGCTGACCATGATCTCCCAGTGGCCCTGTGCTGAGCACAGTGTCCTCTGGCCAAGCCCTGCCCACCCTCCCCAGCTCTTGCCGTGCCTGTCCCATGCCACCCCGCTCTCCAGCTTGGCTCTCCAACCAATCCCCTCAGGCAGAACTGATCAGAAGACTAGATAACAACCATGCTGCATATTTGGTTACTTTTGGAGTGACGTGAGGCAGGGAAATGCACCCAGCGCACCGAAAGCAGATGGAGGAGGATCAGTGGTCCCTGCCATGGGGAACAGAAAGCAGCCAAGACAAGGCTTTGAGGAGAAGGTCACCTGTCCTGGCACGGAGACTTGCCATGGCACCTTGAGCAATCTCTTAAAAACCTTCATGATCCAGCAGCAACCTCCAGATCTTCAAAGGTGCGAGCTGGAGCTCTGTGCATCTGGACACTTCGTCCTCTGCGCTAATATACCTTTGTGACACGGGCAATATGGCAACTAACTGCTCCCTCTTCTGCTCTCTGGAGGGGTCAGCTATGTGGGCAGTGTCAGTACAGGAGCAGGCCCTACTTGTACCAGGTCCTGAGCACCAGAGAGGGTTATTTCCCAGGGACAGCAAGACGAGAACCAGTGAAGAGCTGACGGCATCCTGCCTTCACAATTAGATGTCTGTGATTTAGTAAAGACAGCTGGGAAACCTTTATTTATTTCTCCCCCAGAAAAGACTAATGAAAACAATTTTTCTCTGTCTTGCCAAGATATTGCTTTGACAGCTTTTGAATTTTCATTGAAAATGAAAACATAAAATGTTTCATGAAAACTAAGCGTAACAGCCTTTCAGGTGACAATAGTACAAATGTGTGAACATTTCTGCTCAGGCAGGAGGTTTTAAAGAAAGCAGAAGGCCAAGCACCAACTGCATTATGCCCCAGACTGTCTGAGAAGAGCTGGCACAGCCAAGCTGTAGCCTGTCCCCTAGGCGGTCGTGTGGTTTCTCTGTGGTTTCACCCTGGCTGTGACTCAGATGCTTGGTGGTGGCTGGGGACTACAGGCAAGTGAGGAGGTCCCACGTTAGGCTGTGTACTCCTCTGCTCCAGGGCTGGCTGCACACCCTGTGGATCCCACCCAGGGCAGCCCAAAGTCTGCTCCCAGTTGTGGTACCTGCCAGTTCTCCTTGAGACTGTAAAGATGGGACAGAAATAAATGTGTTCACACATCTTTCAGCAATGGCACTAGAGAACTAGGTGATCTGCCTGTCCCTGTGGTGCTGAAAGATCCTCCTGGTATCAGGGATCGTGGGACTGATTAACCAGGTTTTACCTGGTAGTGGTGAGGATTCTAGGCCTTTATGGCTGAGTACATCCTTAAGCAGCAGAATTCAGTGGTCTAAAATGGCATTAATTCACTGAAATATAAACCTCACATGCTCAGTTATTTGACTGACTACCCTTGAGATGAATACAGTTTTTATAAAAAGGGTCAGATTTTTTCCCTGCACAGCCTCTGACAGCCAGCAACTGAAATACCTGCACAAATTGCTCAGCTAACACCCAGTCTCTCACACCACGCCACTTCAGCCCCTTCTTTCCCCAGTTCCCGAGCACTCTTTCAGCTTCCATGAAAATGCGGACCCTGCCCTCTGTCCCCATGAGATGCCAGTGTCCTGTCGAAATTAACCTATTAGTTGATTATTTGCTTTTGAATGGGAAACGAGTAGGAATGTCATTCAGTGTTTCCAAGCCAGAGTGGCAGAAAGGGCGCTTTCTGGATGAATGGAGATCATTGTCCATGATCTCTGGCATGAGGCTGAGCATACACTTTTGGAACCTTAAGCTAATGTCCTTTGCTGTAAGAATAAGGGCCAGCCCCTTTGCTCAGGGGTGTTGATGGAGACTATCATACTTACAGCTTCTGCTTTTCCTAGAAGATGTGGTTTTGATCTTGGTTTTGGCAATTTGCAGTTGAGATTAGTTCCAGCTGAGTCTGGTGCTGGCACTGGAGCAGAACAGGGATGGAGGGGACCAGAGTGAGCCCACCGACTGCCTGCTCAAAACCCTGTCTTTTTGGCAAATAAGCTGCTGCTCAGAGGACGCTGGCTGTCCGTGCTCAGCCAGGATGGCTGGGCTGACCCCGGGCGTGCTGCGAGGACTGGGGACCAGAAGGCTGCCCAGTGCCAGTGGCAACCGGGCTGAGAGCTCTGGCCAGAGCCCTCAAGAATGGAGTGGGTCCTTCAAAAGGCGACCAACCTTCGACCTGCAGTCGTCATTTTGGCCATCAGGTCAACAGTTGTTCCACAGAACATCGGCAATTGTCTTTCTCCTTGTGTCAGGAGGCTCTTGAAACATTATACGAGGATAATTAAGTGGTGAATAAGGGTCAGCGTGGACAAATAAATCAAACTGATAGTTTGAACACAGACTGATTGAGCAAAAACAAGGAATTGTGCCATGCCTGTTAGCGCTGCTCTTGATGTTAACTGACTTTGTTAACATTACATCCAAAGGCAGCAAGTGGGAAAGCTTTGTGAGGAATCAAAAGCTGAGCAAAGAGACATGGGCTTTAATTGTTCAGCTTTATTTTTGAAATAAAGACATGCAGTGCATCAATTTAGCTGACTTTAATGGACCACAAAACTGAACCTATTCTTTAAAATGCTAATTGAGTTTGAAGATTCTCGCCTCTCGCAGAAGAGGGATGCAAGAAATGCCAGTGCCACATTCAGACGTGTCGGGAGCTGTCGTACAGTTTCATTCAAAGCAAGTGGGTGAAGCGCATACCATCGGGCAAGAAGAATGTGTGCACATAACAGGATAATCTGTCCACGGAGAAGATAGCATCCAGGCAAATAGCATGTCTGTATATACAGTTTCACAGGCAGGAGTATGTCTTTATATGTACTATAATGCAAAATTTATTTGTGGGTTTTTAATTTGCTGTATGGCAGACCTCCAAGGTGCGGGAAAGCTTTCACTCTCAAATTCACAAAAATAAAGGTCATTAACATATTTTAAGAACAAAAAAGAGGCAGTCAGCCCTTAAAACACTTTGTTAAGGGAAACAATGGGTCCGCAAGTTCATGTGTTTCTAAGGAAAAAATGCAGTTGGACACAGGGATACAGAATTTGCATTTTACTCTGTCGTCCCTGAAAAGAGTGCTGAGTACAAGTCGTACTAGTTTTAACTCCCAGGATCAAGGTGATGCATTTAAAGAAGGAAGCTCATGTTTCCACACATACTAGTAATAGTCTTTTAAAAACTAGTCAGTGTCTTTCCACACTGCTATACTTCCTTATCTGCACACCTAGCTATTATTTCAGCGAATTATTGATCCTGGTAAAAAAAATTTCTGAAATTAAAAATGAAGATTGACAGAATATGCTTTTCTGTTTTATGCAACCTTAATCCTCTCTAAGGCAGAGTTTGCAGCCAACATTAATAATGCCATTATTATGTTCTTTCTTACTCATAAGGTACTGTGCATGGCACATTGCAGACACATAAAATGTGTCTGCCCTAAATACTTCACAGTCTAGCTCAGACTAATTTAAAATATGGACCTAGTGTAATAAAGTTCACAGCTTTCATGTGTTTGAGGTCTCTTATTTTTCCGCTGCAGGTCATTATGTAGCATCTTTGCATGTATTTATTTCTGTGCTGCAGAAATTTTTCTTCTGACTGGGTTCCCACAAATTTATTATTGCTGGGTTTTCACGCTGCAAGATGCAGAATTACTTCTTAGGCAGGATGCTATGAATGCTTCGGCATAGGGAACTGACACTTCACATCGCAACTGGACCGTACAAAGGCAAGTAAGTTATAAGAGATAAATTTAATGATAAGCATGTAAAAAAATTCTATGGGAAATGTATCTGCGCGGCTACATGAATTACGAGGGTTTGCCAAGAAAGGTGTAATGGATTATGGTGGAAGATGAAGGGGAGCTCCCACCATATCCAATCAGCCTTTTACTTAAAGGTCAGGACATTCTGTCTGGGTCCACTTGAGTTTTTGATTCTGCCGTTTCACTGCTCAGTGGCACAATGTAACTGTCAGTCTCAACAACGGTTCCTCGAGCCACTGGCTCCACTGCTCACAGGGCAACACACAATATTTCACAGCCACAAAACAATTCACTGTCTGCATAGGCAAACCATATGATTTCCATGGGGAGCAATATTGACACACCCTACTGAGCGCTCTTAAGGGGACTCTTAAAAGACTTACATCTTTAAAAAAATAAAAAGAAAAAAGGCCTATGGCTCTGCTATTCTTCTCTATGACTAAGTTACCAAATAGCATTTTAATGTTCTGTCTCTATGAGACAAAATTAAATGCAAATATTCTCTATGCCTTCTGCACCCTTTCTCATTTTACCGGAGGGAGACGGTTTTACTGCTCTGCAAAGACTTTCTGGACAGTAAGTAGTATTACGATAGACACTAGGAGAAAATGTAGCGCATGAATGATGTTCTGTTTGGAGTTTCCCCAGTGAGTATTTACTGTGTTATATTACTCATTTCCAGGTCTAAGATAAATCCAGAGACCGGTACAAATTTATAAAGACAGAGATCTGCTGGTGATGTGTGAAGCACTATGAGGCTGAGGCTCTGCTCTGCTCCTTGCCTTCTTTGGGAGGAAGTTACCTGCGGGAAGATTTGTGAGCGCTGGGGGGGATTTGCTGTGATACAGCAGAAGGATTGCCCTGAAAGTTGAGAGAGAGGAACAAAACATGGAAGTAAAGAGTAGAGGCACGGAGAGATGAAGAATCACTGCAGAAATCTATGGGCTCAGCTGCTCTTTGGAAACCCTTTAAGCAGACTTTGTTTTAAACTCCTGTACCTTGCTTCTTACAAGCATGATGTGTTAGGTAGGGTGTAGTGCCACCTGTCCCCCGCCCACCAGCAGACCACTACCTGGGCTGGTTTTCTGCCTGGCACTCCTGACGCTGCCACATCTTTTTATAAATGAATTTTCGCTCATTGTCCCTGCAGCCCTCTCAGCTCTATTCAGATCATGCAGCCAACTGCAAAATGAAAACAGCATCAGACTATTGTCAATGTCTCACTCTGGCCCCTGATTTCAGGGAAAGCAACATCCCAATGCCGCAGAGAAAGGAGAGGGGTGAGGGCTGCCTCACCAAGACAGAGGAGCAGAGCACTCCGTTGCCACGGGGTGACATCCTGGGCACTGTGCAGGCTGCAGACACATGGCTGCCAGAGCTGTTCAAGGCGGGCAGGCTCTCCTGATGCCAGGTCTGCTACCCTGGACGGGCCACCCCTGCGCTGTCTGTGTGGGCTGCAGTGCTTGCAAGCACTACGGAGAGACATTTCTTGGGAGAATTGCACTCGGATGGTAACCCTGACTTGGCAGGCACCTTTCCAAGCCTTGCACAAGGATCTCTGCGCCGGCATGAGGCACAGCCCTGCCAGAGACTGGCTGCCACGATGGGAAGTGAGGCTGGAGCCGAGCGATGGCCTGGGCTGCCAGGCCTGTGTTAGCTGAGCACATTCCCGGTGGCCCGGAGATGCCTCCACCAGGTCGCTTCACTCCGTGCTGGGAAGCCACCTTGCCAAAAGGGCAGGTAACCTAGACAACCTGGAGCTGCCTTGGCCCCCAGTCCTGGATGATTTCCCCCTGCCAGCTGCCTCCCTGCTAGCTTAAACACCAGCTCTACCACCTGGAGAGGGCACAGCTCCATGAGCAGTGGCAATCCACAGCTCCTCTGAGGACATACGGCTTTGAAGCAGCATGGTTTGAGCCTTCAGCAAAGCCCCGACCCACTTGAGTACCCCCCACTGACAGCACTACACTATCCTAGGGCTGAAAAGCTTCCCAGTGTTAAAAGGGGGGATGAAACAGTGTGGCAGCTGCCACGAGCCCAAGGGAGCCTGATTTGTTTTAAAAACATCATGTTCTGATGCTTCTAAAGGAAAATACTGCAGGGTTGGGTTTTCATTTTCCCTCGCTGATAAAGCTCTATACGAAGTTTTAGGATTTCCTGCATTTGGATTGCTTTTCTTTTTTTTTTTTTTTTTTACCCTGGAAAATTATTATAAAGCAGAATTTTTTTATCTCCTGATGAGCTTCACTTGCATGTCAGCCATCTGTTGCCAGGGCAGTCCCAGCCAGGGCTGGTGATGGCGTGATATAAAGGTCCCTTCTGGCCTTCAAAGCTCTGAAACCGGTGCGGCAGGGTTTTGCTCAGCAGCGAGAGCAGGACAAAGATACGGACCAAGCTCCACTGCTGCTTCTTTTGTCAAGCTGGACTGCTGATGGCCAGGACACACTGACCTTCCTTGGCATCTCAGTTCAAGCTATATAATGTGATCATTTTGCTTTGTCAAGCAGCAACTTGATCCCTAATGATTGCAGCAAAAATGGGACTGCAGACACTACTGCAATAAATATGATTTAATAATCTGCAGACATTTCTTTTAATGTTCCTTCCACACGCAGGGGACACTGAGGTGTACCACCATGCCTCCTTTCCTTCACATTGGAAAGGGCTTGGCATGAAGAAAGAGAGTTCTACACTTCTTTTGCATTGGTTTTCAGGTGAAATGTACTCAGTTTATAAGAAAAAGAAAATGTTCATTTTCCTTTGCAATCTATGAAGGAATGTGAAAGTCAGGCTTACTTCACGGTTGCTCACAGATTTCCACCAGTACCACAAAAATGTCCCTCCAAGCCTTCCTTGCTAAACAGCTCTCTTGGATGTACAGAATTCCACCTCTTCTCCCTGAGCTGTGCTAGTTCTGCACTGTGAATGGGGGTAAAGCAGAGATCTTTCTATTCAGTAAAATCAAGAGTGTTTGCTGTTTAAAAGTGATACTTAGTACTCTTATGCTACTGTTAGATGGGGAACATACAGTCTGTGGCTGGATATAGGCCATGATTTCGTCTCATCCAGCCCGTCATCAGCTGGAAGAACCCCTCTGCTGACCACTGCCAGAACAGTGTAAATTAGATTAATCCACAGGCTGCTCTAAATTTAGCTCGGAGCCGAGACTCAGCAAGTCTTGGGTATGAGCAAGAGCATCTGAGATCTGGCAGTAACTCCCTAACACCTGCCTTTTTCCACTGCGTGCAATGCTATCAGAACAAAAATATCTCACTTTACTGTGCAGTCACCCAGGATTACCGCTGGAGTAATCAAGGAGTCAAATGCTGCTATTGTCAGAAAAGAGATGAGATTCAATAGGCATCGAGGTCTGAGTCCTTATAAAACTTCTTACAGCAATTATAATAAACTTTGAGGCTCCCTGTGCCACGTCTGCAGTGGTAGGAAAAGAAAAAAAAAGGATAATAAATAACACGAGAAGCCAAATACACGTGTGTGCACTGTAGCACGGGCTAGGTTATTTATGAAAAGAAGATAGCCATAAATAGACTTGTTTCTTGTCAGGAAGGATATGGTCAAAGTATCTCCTACAAGATGGGAAAACTTGCATGTGCAGCAGTCCATGACAGGCACATGTTGTGCCAGACAGCTCCGTGCTGGAACAGTGCTTGCCTGATGGACATCCAACGTTGGAGTGATTTGTGATGGTAACGGCTCTGTCTGCTGCCTTCAAGCCCAGGCAGCGAGAGACAGATAATGGCTCCCGGTGCTGTAACTTATTTCTTGGCAGCTGGGAGCTGCTCAGCCATGCTTGCTTGGCCCCAGGGGCTCTCCTCCCACTCAGGTGGGTCCCACGGATTTGCCTGGCAGAGGAGGAAGGTGATGTCCGCAAATCTGGATTAAAATTGCGCTAACAAACCTGAGAGGCTACAGTAACACAGATGCTGTGAGACTTGCTTCAAATAGCAACTACCTAAGCTTTCCTTGATTAGTAGGCAGCCCTCAGTCCGAAAAGGACGTCAAGCCCTCCATGTGTTTTTGGAATGAATATTGCCCTGTGGTTACAGTCCTGAGGCTCCTCACAACCTGATGTATATTTTCACTTGCAGCTATCCTGCGGTGGTGTAGGACTTTCCTTTCTGGTTCACAGGCAAAGAAAACCAGGGCTATGCCTACTCTACCAGCTGGACCCAGGGGTGAGTCCCAGGTTGCCCCATTGCTGGGATCTCTGGAAGAGAGGCTCAGGGTTGTTTTTTTCCCTGAGAGCAGAACTGAGCACAAAGTGCACGTATCTGTTTTCACGATAATTTTTAAGTGCATGTTGATGCTGTATGCTACAGAGCCCTTTCTATAGGTGTTTGCTATCGATTTCCTCAGCACATTTGGCCTTCAGAGCGTTGCAGATATGCAGGAATGGTGAAAAAGAATAAATTAGACACGTGGCAATGCTCTTTTTAAAGCCCTATTCATGTTAGTTCTTGTCATGCCTTCTTCCAGCAAAAAGAAAGAAGCAAGCATGCACCGGGCAGTTTATTTCCCCCTTCGTGTGCCTGTTCATTAAAACCAGCCAAGCCTTTAAAAATTCTCTAAAACTTATAAATGGCAGAGGTAAGAGAAGGGGAAGAGGAAGGGTCGGAAACTCTCTGGGAGAAAGGCACCAGTTCTTCACAGCTTCACATGTTCAGCCTCGGTGACACATTAAACTCCTTCGTTTATACTTCCAAGTCAGGTAAGCGAGGAGCTGCCGTGCAGCAGGCCAGTCACTGGGCAGCACTGCACTTCAGCTGGTACTGTAACTCCAGTATTGGCTCTAGGAAGGCTGAAATGACAAATACTATCCTATTTCAAAAAGTGTTTTGTCTCTCACACCTGTATTCCCCTCCCCAGAACACTCTTAACACCTCTATGAAAGTAAAACGTGGTGATGAAATATGTTGATCTGGAAAAATTGGAAGCGCCAATTTGCGTTATCAGATGTATTAATTTGGTTTTTATTGTTTCTGTGCTGAATTAGATATACGTTCGCTCTGTCCTTTTGATTTAAACATATGATTTTTATACACACCAAGGACACATTAGACCACTCTGAAAGCACAGAGGGGCCTTAATATGAGAGTAAATTATTTTTTATACCCACTTTAAGGTCTATTTATTCAAATTGAGCAAAATTCTAACTCTACTGTGAATGAGTGGGAATTCTGCCATTGATTTCAGAGACTCCGGGATTTTGCCCAAGCGCAGTATAAAATGATTTATGTAGAAGTGGCCAGCAGTCTTTTTTCTAGAAATTGTGATCTAAAGGTGCAAAAATCCCCCAAGACTTGCGCCTTGTTCTTTTTATGCCATACTGGAGCATTCGCTGTTTCCTGCTTTAAAAAAAATCAATTAAATTTCAGAGTATTAGCAGACTTTCCAGTTGCCCAGGGGGACGTGGGGAAGGGTGGGAGGTGAGACAATCTCGTTTGCTGCTTGCATCGGTAGGCATTCAGTGTACAACACTGTACAGGAGAGAATTTAAAAAAAAGAAGTCAAATCTACCCCGTAACATGGTAGAGAAGAGAATGTCTCCCCGGGGCGCCTCTATGCCGGGCTGCAGAGTGCCATCCCTGGGCTCTAACAGATGCCCAGCAGAGAAGTTCCAGGCCCTAAACCTCACCATAGTCTCTTGTCTTAATGAGGACTCTTGATGCAGTTTAAGGTACACTGGTGAGCGGCCCTAAATCAGAGCTCATCCTGCTCGGGAAACATCCCGGTGGCTGCGGAGGCGGGTCTGTTTGCATTCCAGATGTGGTGCCTCCAGCCTGCCTCTGACCAGCATTCATTTCTGCACTCCACAGCTGGTCCATGTAAATGTGCCATATTGCAGCCCATCTGCTCAGAGAGTGCACAGTGGCACATCTCTCTCTGACAGTGGACCATTTTATTGAACGCTATAAATATTGAAATTCATAGGCATGAAGCAGCAGATTTTTAATGTTACTTAGAGAGACATTTGAGCCACAACCTTTGGCAGCAGCACACGCTGCTAGTATCTCAGTACACTGCACGCCATTTGGTTCAGACTCATGAACAACTTTTCCAGAGATTTCATGGCTCTCCAATCCCAGGTAAAATGGAGTACAGACCCTGTGGGATGATATTTAGTGTGAATGTCACCCTGCATACAATGTGCATTTGGGATATGGACTTTCCAGCCCTGTGCTGTGTTAAACCATATGTTAATGTTTTCATACTCAGAAAAGATTAGATCAGGGACCAATAAAGTTTCAAAACTACAAATAATAGGCTAACCAAAATGAAATGTGAGGTATTCCTAAGCCTGAGTGTTGTTTTTTTTCTCTCCCAAAGTCTCTGCAGTTTTTGTTTTTTAAATGGAAATGCTGTATTTTGCAGCAAGAAACGGGCACATTCATATTTTATAAGCTAATACATGTAAATTTTGTATTAGAGAGTAAACATCTCTATTAATTTGAAATTCATGGCATCTGATCTGGAGCAGAAGCAAAACACCACTCTGCAGTTTTCTATTTGTCAAGTAGTCCCTAGTAGGGGTTCAGTGAGTTGTAAAGAGCCAAACCCCAAACTAAGATAAACATACATATTATTTCTGATGGATTTTTTTTTCCTCTTGCCAAGCCATCGGTTTCTGCAGAGCATCGGAAACCAGCCTTTTCCATTTTGGAACCAAAAGGAATTTTTTCATCTACATTAATTAGAGAAGGATCAGGCCCTTAATGAAAGAAACTGCATTAAAAATGGACAACATATTTGAAATACTCCAAAATGCTTTGAAAAAAAACATGTTCATTTTTATGCGAGGTGTTGAGCCTGCCGTGACATCCTCAATGTTTTCCTCTCCTGGAGCTGTTTGGGCAGTAAATAACATCGTGCTGGCCGGGCAGTGGCTCAGGGAGTGAAACAGGGCATTTGCTTTATTTAGAGGTGTGGATCCCAGCTCCTGTGACAAGCAGGCTAAAAAAGTTTTCTGGGCATGTGGAGTAAAGTGGGGACCGGGGGAAAAAAAAGCAAAGCAAAAAAGACCTGCTGAGGATATTACCTTGGCACGTACATTTCTCAAAACTGCACTGCTTTTTCAGTTCGCTTCAGTATCTCTTTTGCAGCTGCTCTATTGTCTTCATTACAATTTTAAAAGAGGCAGGGAAGGCAGCATCTTTAATGGCGCAGACGTACTGTTTGGACAATAAGCTGTGTCACTGCTCAAGCCAGTCCCCCGGTTCCCAATCAGCAGTGTTATGTAAGGTGGCAGGTTAATAAATGCGACACACTGAAATCATTTGTACCAGATTATCTCTCCTTCCAAACTCTGACAGATGCTAAGTCCAGCTGGTAAAAAAAGTTTATAGGCGAGTTGGATCTGGGGCCTTCACACACTCCACAATGTTGGCTACCAATGCTTGTTTTAATGAGTCACGAATTGCCTGTTTATCTTCTGCTCCCTGCTGTTTCTGCATTTTCTCTTCCAGAACAATCCTAGAAACACATGCTGCTACAGACGCTGGAGCAATGTGTGTAGACATTTGAGCCAAATTATTATAAAGAACTCTTTCTTCTTGGATATTAAAAAAAAAAAAAGGCGAGAATTGCACATTGCCTAGCAAATCGTTATCTCAGATGTTCGCTGTGACATGCTCAATATGGCCTACCAGAGAAAGTTGGAGACATTTGAAACCTTAACAACTACACAAAATGACACTGTAATTGGCGGGTTTTGTTGTTCATGTTCTGGCTCTGTGAAAACTGCTCTAAACACTTTGTTTAATGATGTTACATTATGACAACACATGGCTTCTATAGAGCAAGTCATCACATTGAACATGCGACAGCACAGGAAGGGGACTGGGGTCCAGTGGGGCTCAGTGTCCCCTCGGAAGGGGAGGGTGCCCACCCATGCCAGCACACACGTGTGTACATGTGGGGACAGGGGGAGGCCCAGGGATGATGCGCTCCCATAGACAGGCTCCTCTGCACATCCAGGAGAACTGCTGGCTGTGGGGTGCAAGGGGGCACCGACCCCTTGCGATCCAGCAGCTTCCATCACCCTCTGACTCCTCTGCTGTCGCAGCTGTAGCCTTCTTATTTGGACAGGCCAGGCTGATTTGACAAAGCACTGCCCTGATACACAGCTGGGCTGGGAGCAGCCATGGTCCAGAGATGACTGTCTCCCAGAGACAGCCAGGCTTCAGAGCAAGAGACCACACGTGGGTCGTGTTGCCCTGCAATATGATCTGTCATCAGACATTTAGTTGTCATGATCCTTTTTTAAAGAGATTCCCGTTGTACTCTCTGAAACACTGAGCATGCATGATGCAGGTGCAAGACAGCCCCACGTCCACAGAGATGCCCCATGTAACTGTAGGGAGAGACACAGAATAACCATGGCCTGAGCCCTCCAGCACAGGCGAGGGCACTGCTCCTCTCATGCGGCGTGGTGAGATGTTGTATCCCTCTCATCCTGAAAGAGACCTTCTGTCCAAAGGGACGCAGTGGCAAGGGATATGTGCAGGAGGGCAATGGCACAGAGTACACCCAGGAGGGCTGGCTGGGCTTCGGGTAGATTCTTGTGGAGCAGAAACGGACAGGTAGGGATCATTCATCACACCTTACAACCCAGTTCTGTAGCACCTCCATTTTGTCTGTGTGTGCTGAGCACACGGGGCAAACCACCATGTCTGATGTCTTTGTGGAAAGGGGGCCCAGTGCTGCGAACCTCGAGACAGACTCAGCTTCTTTGGGCGTGCTGGAAACAGCTGGTCGGAGCATCTCTCCAGTGGCACAGGAAACTGTCGCTGGCTGGGTCTGTTGCATTTAGCATTGCTTTGCAAGGGGCTACAGCAGTGGCTCCTCCATTTGCAGGTTTTCCAAGGTTTCTTTGTGTGTCAGCTGCCTGACTGAATGGCCTCCCTGACACCCTCAGAAAGAAAACAGCGAGGAACCCATTTTTGCCAGGGCTTCAGATTATTAATAGAATGTTTCAAATTTGTCTATTCTTTGCACATGGGAAACTGTATGGTCATTTGACAGATGTTGAAACTCACTGATTTTATATCCAGCAGCTAGGAAAAACAATGGATGTCATACTCTGTTTAACAAAATATATGCTGGGCAGAGTCCATCCTCTGTGCTAGCAAAGTGAATCTTGCTCCTACCGATCGCTCACTGTCACGAAGCCGAAGGAACCACTGTAATGGTTTGTTTGCAGCGGTAGCTTTCACCTAAAATGGTCCAGCTCTCCTACACAGCCAAGATGCAGTTATTGCCAATGCTGCCTCACATCTGCCTTCTCTTTCTATCTAGCTGCTTTAGGAATATGCTAATGACAGGAAGAAAACATACATATAAAATATTGCAAGCATCAAGACATGGAAGGAGAAGGTAAATTTGGCTCCCAACCATGAAATCTTATTCTGCAGTTGCCTTCTTAATGGCATCTCTTGAGGTCAGTGGCTTTGAATTCTCCCAATTGTATAGGGTCACTCTGGCAGCATTGACCAAGTAGAAAAGATTCAGCCAGGGGAAACAATGGCAGAAGTCACCCTTTAAATGTCCTGCCTTCTATATCATGCAATTGATTCCAAGGCTCCCCACCACGATGTCACTGTTTGACCAGTTTGCTTTAAAACAGCTTAATTAGCTGAAAGAAAAGCTATGTCTGAGCATGTTTGTGAGAAAAAAACAAAAAGCTCTCGCCTTTCAGAAAGCTCATGCTCTGTCTTGTCGGAAATCTCTGGTTCTGAAACGAAACAACATTCCTTTCATACAGAGTTAAGTCCCTGACAACAAATTTTCCCGGATCAGGGAAACAACCGATCGTGCCACATGCTGATGTCGGTAGATCTGGTTTGGTTTGGTTTGGGGGGCTGAGAGCTCTGCACCTCTGTTAACTTCAGAGACACTGCGGGAGGAGATCGTGAGAGGCATACACAGCTCAATGGCTCCTGGTCTGAGAGGCAGTCGAGGCTGACTGCTTCGGTATATCGGTGCCACTTGCGTGTTAACATCCAGGCTGCCAGCTGGAGAGGGTTTGAAAACACAAGAAGGAGCAACAGAAGCCTTGCAGTGCTTGAAACCAACTTTTCGTATGGAGTTCTTTGTTTTCCCAAATCTCAGGTGCAAGCAAGTGGGTGGGAAGAGAACAGATAGGAGAGGGAAGCAAGGCTCCTGGTGTCTGTTGGGAGGAAAACGAAACCAGAGGTCCCAGTCCTTCCTCCCTTAGCACAACCCATCAAAAGTGATGCTGCCTTGGGGTCTGGCGGCATTAAAATACTCAGCGCAACAAGTGATGCAGCTGCTGAAGTAAAACACACAGAGAGATTGCGCCGCACTGCCTTTGGTTTCCTCATCTGCTCTCTGAGGTGTAGCCTTTGCGGTGAGAACGTCAAAACACAGCCTTTGTCCCACTACATGTTCTCTCCAGCAACCAAATCTCTCCTGAAGGAAAGAACATTAGCACTGAGGGTCTTTGTTTTGTGTTGGTTGTGGCAGCTTGTTGGCATTACCAGGCTGCTGAGCAGCTCTGTGAGAACTGCTGCCCCTCCTGAGGGGTAGAGAGAGGTTTGAGTAATTTGCACATGGCTTTAGGAAGAATCAGTTTCAGAGCTGGATCTACTATGCAAAAAACAAAGGCATGTTCTTTCTGTTCAGTCTATTAATCCACAGTTCTTTCTGAGGCATTTTTGTGTGTGTATTTACACGGTATGCCCAGCACCAGAACTGATGGAAAATAAGGGAACCCAGCACCAGGGGTGCATGGGGGAGTGAGGCACATAATGCCAGAGTGTTCAGTGAAATAATGTGCTTAAAGTATTTATGAATGGGAGTAAAACTTTGCAGAATCAAGGTCTTAGTGTTGTTTTGACATTGGTGTTATTATAACATTTTGACAGCCTCTCATCCCTGTAATGTATTTTCCTGGGCATTTATTTAAAAAATCAGTCTATTGTAGCTCATTTGTTCATGTCCAGAACAGAAAAAGTATTTTTAAATAATTTTGCTTTCATTTCATGAAGGATTCTGACTGGAAATGAAGTAGAGATACGCCTCATTGCTGAATCATAAGCTTTAGTTAAAATATTTTCTATGTAAATGTTTTTTCCAAAAAAAACCCCAAACATATTTTTGTTCGTGTGCTTATATTTGAAACAATATTCTGCTGAAGATGAGATGTTTATCAGGGTTTTTTTCCCCTTCTCAGCTTTACAGAAAGGTGAACGAAAGGATGATTAAACCAGAAACAAAGTCAGTAATTAGCAGTATAAATCTCTCAGTGATTTCAGTAGGTCACGAAATTAACTGGTACAGGCTTCGGACACATCTGCTCTTTTGGCAAGTGGTGCCCTCCATGAGGCTGCTCATTGGCTCGCACTAACCACACGATGGGTCTCGGGGAACTTATTTGCACTCCCTGAGCTAAACACAGCGCAGCGATGAAACCCGAGCGTTGCTAAAATGCTGCAGCACGCACCAGGGCTGAGCCCTCCCGGTACCCGAGAGAGAGGCAGTCTCGCAGGGTTTGCCATCGTCCTGGGATCCCTGGAGAGAGGGGGGATGTCAGAGTTTGTTATGTGTGGCTGAACACTGCTTTGCTAGGCTCAGATCGAGGAAATTATTTGGAAGTTTATGGAAGAGGCACCTGGTTGCCATGCCACAGACTATCAGGAAGGTGGCTGTGCCCACAAGCCAGCAAGAAGAGCCCCAGCACTTCTGAGTTACGGCTTGGTTTTTATCTTGGTCACAGCTTCACTCTCCTGATGGCAGAACAGTGGAGAAGCAAGAGCTAAGGGCCAGAAATAGGGAAATGGAGGGCAGGGAAAGGGAGGAAACAACAGTTCTGTGTCCCTTCAGCCCCAAAATGTAAGGGAGCAATGCAGTGCTGTTTTGCATCAAGTCTTGTTGGCTGCAGAGTCAGGCCGGGGGTCAAGTGCCCACTGCAAGCACTTCTCTGGGCTGCTTGTCTCAAGCAAAGCCTTCGCCTGTCTGCCTGTGGGCAGGCAGGTAAACACAGCAGCAAAAGCTCTCAGTCAGACATGTGCTTGCCTTTCTGTAGCTATCCTTGCTGAACTCTTCTGTTCTGAGTTGACTACTCAGCCCACTTTGGAGGGTGGACACTGACCTGCTTTTCCAAGGCACTGCAGGTGGGATCCTGGTCCCTTTTCTCACTATTTCATTTCAGCTTAGAATTATGACTGGGCTGTGTCGCAGCACCCAGAAGCAGCAGAACTGTCTGCAACCATCCGAGCAGGAAGGGCTGGTTCTGTCTGGGCTGCCTCCTAATTAATAAAGCAGATTCTTCTGGAAGCTTGGATATTCTCACATTTGTGTAGAAAAGCCAGAATTACATAAATTATGGAATTTGTAGCTGTATCTCCAAATACATGTGCTTTATATGCAGCAACCTTAGTCCTAGGCTGGATTCCTGTACCTTGGGCAGCCTCCTAGGGAAGACATTGCAGCAGTAAGGGAGCACATGAGACTCCTGGAAGATTAGCAGCGTTTGCTGCCTTGCTAGTTTCTTTGCAAACCTCTAAGTGCTAAGGCCGTCAGTGTAAAGGCTGTCTGAGGGAAGCCTGCAGAGCCATTGTGGCACCAACTTCAACCTATTCCAGAAGGAAAAGAAAATGACAATAGAATCAAAAAATTCTTCTCTTTCTGAAAGCTCTCCTCATATTTTACCATTTTGTTTGAGCTCACTTTCTCTGTCTTTCTCTCTCTCTCTTTCTTTCTTTCTTAGCTGGAATGATGCTGTGACCTGCTACAATTTCTTCTGCTTTAGAGTTTAGGGCATAAAAGCTGTCAGTGTTATGGAACTTGAGGCAAGCTTAGTGTATTTATGCCTCAGTATCTGTGTCAAGGGATTTTTTCGCCTTATGTAAGTAGTGTTTCGTTTCATGTGTACTTAAAACATGTATTTTGACAATGCTCTTAAAAGCTTTTTGCATTCAAAATGTAGTTTCCTGGTATGGGAACTCACCAACATCTTATAAACCAAAGAAGGGGAAATTATTATCCTGAGCCAAATATCCTCCTCTGTAACAGACAAACTAGGCCTCCAGATCTGCTTTGTGTATTTTTTACATGTAAATATCTCCTGTTTTTCATATTTGTCTTTGAATTGTATCAATACAAAATAGTGGGTGATAGCCTTTTAATTCCTGGTTAGCATTTTATTCCACTGGATGGAGGCACTGGATGCTGTACTGTATGCCATGAGAATAGTACAGCGTGTCCATGTGGTCACCAGACTCACCATTTTCCTGACAGTTCTGGTCATTACAGCACCAATGAAAGGTAGTTGACTGGTGTGGGTGAAATTTATTGAATTTCAGCTTCCCAGAGCACAGGGCAGCCAAGCCACAGTGAGCTGGAAGGATTAGTAAGCTGGAGCGGGTGAGAGCTTTCATCAGTGCTGTGGTGAGGGGTTGTGAATGCAATATTTTGGCTTGAAGTACACTGAGATGCTCAGTTACGTTAGGGGATTGTATTGTACCATGCAGCATCACTGCTTTAACAGTCCCACACTGACTCAGCAATAGGCTGCTGGCTGGAGTATCATCCAGCTCCCTTTTATAGCCCTGTAATACTTTTAAGGCTCCTCCAAGGGCCTTAAAAAAGGAAAAAATTCCCAGGAAATGCTGTTTTGCTGACCAGCTATACTGCTGTATTCTTTTGGCCATGCCAGCGTGTCTCAAAAATCACTTGATCGCTAAAGAGACACAAGTAGATCTACTGGAAGTGGGTTAGAGAGCTCTGCAATAACATGTATTTGGATTATTTTTCTATCTTGGAGCTCTGGTAAATGAGATCTTAATGGAGCCATTATACCAATGCACAGCATTTGTTTCCCAAGTATTAGGCACTTTACAGATTTCATCCCCTGGGGAGCAGAGCTGGCTACTTAACCATCTGCAGAGCTGCCCCGACACCCGCCCCTGCTTCTACTGGGCTTGAGGTCGGAGCCCAGAGGGCTGTGAGCTATCAGTTGGGTGCCCGCTCACCATTGCTACCAAGTTGCTCTTGACAGTGAGTGTGAGCCCCTAAATGGCCTCTGGGAACACAGTTTTAGAGACACAGACTGCAAACTCCATCTTGGTGCTGTGCCCCTGGGAAGTTTGCACCCTCAGCTCCAGCCAGCCCCCTGGCTCATGCCGGTGGAAAAGTAGGAGCCAGAGTGTGTTTTACAGCACCTTGCAGTGCCCACAGCCCCCCTGGGCCCCCACAGAGGTGCAAGGTGCCCTCTCCCACTCTGCCTTTCAGTTCACAAGACCTGGACGCGAGGCCGGCGATGGCCTGGGCGCGCCCTGCGCGGTTCAAAGGGAGGCGGGTCGCAGGGGAGCCCCTTCGCTTTCTCTTGCACCGCAGCCATTGTGCGAGTGTCAAAGGAGCATCCCTCTCATCTCTCAGATTGATGGCATCGTCTAGGACTTCCAGCATAGACAAGATAAACTAAAGGCTTCTGCAGACAGGTATGTAACTGTGGAGACAGCAGCGCTGCAGAAGAGGCCTCTGATCAGGGGAGTGTTTGTCCCACAGTCGACTCTCTGGCATAGCGGTCACCTTTGACATGACTTGCTGAATAGGAGTTTGTTTTCTAATTTCCATGGTTCAGCCACAGGCCATGCAAAGTAAATACAAGTAAACGGGCAACAGTGGGTTCAAAGGAACATAAGACAAGTATTTGCCCCCTTGGAAGACAGTTTGGGTAGTGTTCACATGTGAATCAATCTGGTTTGGGTCTTTGAAGTGATTTTGTTTAAGAAGAGTAGGCCAGAGTACTGAAAACCGATGGGGGTCAACAAAAGATTGCCCATCTTTTGGGGCATACTCTGGAGAGGAACTGCTGGCATGCCGGTGCAGAGCTGCCAGTGCTGCTGCTGTGCGGATGCAAACTCCTGAATCATTTAATAAAAGAGGCAAGAGGCCTCCCTGGCATCAGCACTGTGCCCAGACAGCCCAGGAAGGGGATGCTGTCGGGTCAGTGCTTGCTGTCATGTTCTTGTCAGACCTTTTCGCTTATGCTGACTGGCCTTGCAGACAGACCTCTGAACGTGACAGTGCTGTGTCATCAGGCATAGGTCAGATGAGTGGGTTTAACTGACTTCAAGCTGTTCTTAATACATAAAGAGCTTCACTCCCTGCTCGAATGCACTGCTACAAGTTGTCAGTCTCTTCCACACAATTCGTGATCAAAATAAACTTACCAGGCAGGAACTGAGACTCGTGTCTCAGGAAGTTGTCCTTTTGCAGATTGCTTGAGTTGCAAAGGGAAGCCTTGGCCAGGGGCTTTTTACAGTTCCACATAGTCCCCAGACTGGCTGTCCTATGAAGCGCTGTTTTTCTTTATTTGTTTCCTGTTGTCCTGGTTTTAAATAAGTGCCTTATTTTTCTGCTGTTGGCTTTGAAGGAAAGAAAGTACGTAGTATCATATCTAATATTTCTTAGAATGTTGCAGAAATACCACCATGTGCTCCCTATCAAAACGTTGTCTGACTGAGAAGTTCATCTTTTGGAGGCTCCACCTTTCCCTGGCACCTTAATGCTTTTACCATTATACACAACTTTCTGCCTCCTAGTGCACAGCATATCCCCTTCGGGGAGCTGTCTGGTCAGCAACTTGTGTTGTGATTGGTTTGGTCGCTGAAATTAAGAATGTGCTAATCCCAGAGAAAAGTAAAGACTATTGGTCAAAAGGAGTGACATGTTTGGGATGACACAAGATGTGGGTCCCAAGAGTGACTCGCCAGTTATGATTCCACAAAAGGTTTCACAGTGCAACATGTAGAGTGACTTCAGCAAAGAGAACAAGTAAACTCATTTCTAACTTGTTTAGTTTAAGTACTTCTATAGTACTTTATTTCCTGTGTTCAGCAGCAATAGCTAAGTGGAGACTGTGCATATCATTACAGATTTTTTAAGGTTTTTACTATCTTTTAGAATAAAAGCAATTGCCTGAACATAATGAATCCTTGCTTTAAAATAGGCAAATTCTTCTGAAAAGCTGCAGGTGAGAAAATTTTCCATAGCTGTTCATCATTGTGCCTTGAAGGCTCATCTGGAAAAATAGAGGCTGGTCAAGGCGAGGATGTGCTGGTTTTGCAATGCAAGGAAACTCGGTGTGCAAATAAGCAGGCAAGTGCAGGCAGTTTCATAGTGGAGCCCCTGAAATCTTGCTGAAAAAGCCTCGATGTAGCCATTCACTTGTTCATAGTCAGCCTCACTACTGAAAAGCTGCTTCTGAGATGTGGGAAATGCACTTGGTTGATTTTGATTTTTTTTTTTTATTTGGCCATTTTAAAGATGAACATAAAGCTAGTGATGCCAGTCCTGAAATCCAGCTGCCATCTGAAATCCTGGTAATGCCTGACTGCACCTGAAGAAATGGAACAGGAGCTGGTGTAGGCACACCCCTGTAGCTGCTGACACCAGAGCCCTGATCTCCCCATGTATGAGCCTAACCTTCACTGTATGAGCAGAAAACCAGGTGGGGATAAGCTGGGGGGAGAGGTGAGCATCCATGTGGCTTATCCCAGTGAAAATACAGAGCCTTCTCCAAGAGTCTGCACTCTGCAAAACTCCCAGGAAGGCTGATTCCCAAGTCTGAGCTTAGCAAGCCTGTTCCCATATGCACACACGTGCAGACACACCTGTATAACACACACTCCTCCCCGAGGCTCCTCTCACTGCTCAGTAAGTGTGAATGTGGGATAATGCATTGACAAAGGCAGCTGCAACCAGAGGAAAAAGACAAGCAAGAGCAAACCAGATCTCCTTGTGCCGCCTTCTCAGCGGCCAGGGCACAGATGTGCTCTGTCTGCTGTCTCATCCTTTGTTAACTCCATCTCCTGCCCCTTTGAACCTCATTAATTTGTTACAGAAGGGAGGGCACCAATTATTGCCCCAAGTGATAATCCAATTTCTTGGGATAATAAAGTGCCTGTGTCTTTCTACAGCAGAGTTTGGAGCAAACACTGCTGGTTGGAAAAGTGAAAGAAGTGAAAAAAAATTGCGAAAACACCCCCAAGACTTTTTCCCCTTCCCTGACCCACAAGATTGGTTTCCAGCCAGTCCTAAGCCCTGCTCATAGTGCCCGTCTTGGACAATCTCCTCTGCAGCCCATCCCCTCTCCCAGCACAGGCCCCTGACATTCCTGACTGAAAGGGCCTAGGAAAGGAGAACAATGGTGAGAGAGAGATACAGCACACAGACTTGGGGGAGAGGGCAGCAGAAGAGACCCTGCAGTTGCTGCCGAGGTGAGCCCCTTGCCATGTGCTCATTCCTGCAGTGTTTTGCCTCCAGCAACTGCAGACCCCCTCAAGGTGCCCAAACCTGAATTTACTGGGTGTAGACTATAAATGCTATAAATGGAAATAATTCTCCAATATGGGCAAGAATAATTTTAATTCAGAATGGTGAGGGAACTTATCCCATGGCTAATTGCACTGCCCATAGGCCCAGACTTTGAAGGTGCCCCTGGAAGAACCCTTGCCTCCTCTCGTGAAAACAAGTACTGATGCACTGTTAAATAAGATGCCATTTCAGATACTGATGTTCTGGCACAAAACCGGGACATCAGACTGGTTTGTCTTATAAAGCAATAATTGTTTTGCATATCTTCAGAAAGGGCGATATATGAGGATGAGGAAAAAAAGCTAAGCAAGATGATTTATCCATTCCAAAACAGCGTCGCAGATACATTGCTGTGATGCTGCTGTACAACAAAAAAAGTCCGTATAAAGTCCCAGACTTTCCCAGTTGAAGGAGTGCAGGTCCTAAGAAAGATGAGTGGTGCTTACTTATTTTGCTTTTTGCTTTCTCCAGAGGATGGAAAATTGTGAGGAGGGTGTAAGTTTGGTGGAAGCTGGGGTTGCAGGAGTAATGGGAGGGCACAAAGGGTTCATTGTTGGGCCAGCAATCTGTCATGGGAAGGACTGTCACAGGAGTCTCCAAGGGGCTGGCAATGAAACGCCACTGCTGAGCAGAGGGAGACTTTGCCTCACCTTGGGCTGCCCAGCTCCGCTCCCCAGGCCAGACCACCTGCCAGCAGTGCTGCGGCAGGTCGACCCAGCGCCCTAAATCACAGGCAGAGGCAGAGCAGCACGCAGGGAGAGAGATCAGATTTATAACTACACAGTGTTTCTCTCTTTTGAAAATTAAATGGCATGTTTGAGAAAATAAAAGGGTGTTGATGGGAGGGGCTGAGCCCAAGCACAGCCAGTTCAGCCTTCAGGACTGAGTGTACATTGGTTTAAGTACAGCAGTTAAGTCACTGCAGTGGGTGGGAAGAGCTACACCGTGGAGGGCACTCTTGATTTCTGTGGGTCTCTGGTGAACTTTCTGTCCTGAAGCCGTGGTCACCTATGGAGCAGTGTGACAGTACTATCAGTGACCCTTCTGTCCCCTGCTACCCGCAGCACAACATGGACAGGGATAACAGCCTGCATCTACCTGCTCTGGCCCTTGGAGTGGCTTTGCTGGCTGCCTGTGGGGACACCGACCCTTGAGCTTCACCCGTGAAAAAGGCTGAATGGGGTTTTGCATCTGCAAAAGCAATGAAAGCTTTGAGTTTTTCATCAATACCTGTGCAAACAGATTTTGGTTGCTTGTAAAGGAAGCATTTGGTGGTGATTGACTTTGATAAAACACATTTGATCCCTGGGATGGAAAAGGAAGTACACATCCCGAAATGAAGGCAAGAAGGCCACGCTGAACCTTGGAGCCCTGCCTGAACATCCAGGCCACTGTCAAGTGGTGTAAAGCAGCATGACTTTGTGGACAGCAATCCTGCAATGACTGATTTACATCAGCTGAGGATCCAGGCTTTCGTGTCATTAAAGACATAGTAGAAAAAAATCTGTTGTAAATGAAGGAAGCTCTGGCTAAAAAGTGCCAACAAGTTCCGTCTTTATTCTTTATCAGTGAAGTCTGCACACAATGAAAACATGGACAAGGGAAATTTGCACAGCATTTAACTTAGGTCAAAAAAACAAGTAATTTGTTAAGTGGCAAGGGCACCAACGCGTGCCATGTCACGCTGGATTTTCTTTAAAAATAAAAAAAATAACAAAGTTAAACTTTCAGTCAACCTGAAAATATCTGCTTTTTATGGGGGCAGTGCGGAACGAATGGGACAGCAAATCTTTCTTTGGTCACTCCTTTACAGAGACTGAAAAGCTCTATAGAGACAGTGGGAAAAGAAGGAAAAAGGAGGGGTTGTACAGAAGGAGGGAAGGAGAAAGGAAGAAAGGAAGAAAAAGAAAGAAAGGAAGAAAGAAAGGAAGAGGAGAGGAGAGGAGAGGAGAGGAGAGGAGAGGAGAGGAGAGGAGAGGGGAAAGAAGGGAGGGAGAGTGGAAGGATATGTGTATGAGCTCTGAAGTTGCTAATACAGTATTACCAAAAGGTAGTTAGAAAATGTACCAGACTGAGAAAACAAAGCCCTTGGACTTTCTGATGCATTTCTTGATGACTAGAGAGGAATCTCTTACAAAAACAGAGACTGCAGGAAAAGACTCTGGTCGGGAGATCAGATAGAAGAGGAAATGTGAAATCTTCCCAGGAAAGAAAGCAGGAGCTGACTAGAGAGAGAAGAGGGAAACCCTAATGCCCACAAAGCGTAAAAAGATACAGGTATAAATTCAATCTCTGAAGTGCCAAGCATTCGTTCTCCCTAATTATTCCAGTTTAGCTGATTTGCTCCTGTTGGAAAAATATTACAAATGAGCAACTAGTGAACTCTCAGAGGGACTGATGACTGGTCATTGCAAATGTGTTGTTTTACTGAACTCATCTGACTTCATGTAAAAGGTGGAACCACCAAAACAGATTCTCTCATATTTTGCTATTCTTTTTCCCTCTCTAGTACTATCCCAGAGAAGTGAAAAATTTCTCTTCCCCTTTCAAATATGCATACCCTGATCCTTGTAACTAAAAATCTTTTTTCTGAGCTTTGGATTTCTTCCCTAGTTTTTCAGAATTTTTTCATCTCATCTCCCTCACTGACAACAGATTCACCAAGCAGATATTTCTATTTATTTACATTTTTAAATTCATTGTTCCCCTTCCCTTTCTGAATGCAAATTCAGAAAGCCAAACAGCTCTTATTACCTACCTATTGGAATGTGAAATCCCATTTAATCTGCACTGTTGGCCAGAATCACTGTACTTTAAGATAGCAAGGGTGTATCTCTATTTCAGTGTCTGTGTCCTTCCTCATCATCTCTGTTTCTATCTATAATACACATATGCACTTTTCCAGTGCTTTTGAAATGCGTCTCATATTACGAATTACTGTGTGAAATGAGGAAGTAAAACAACAGTGTGGTGTAGTCTGGCACTGCCTTCTTGTTCACCCTCTGGCACACACAGGAGCACACACACACACACACACACACACAAACAGAGAACTGTGTAGGGAAAGCAGGAATGCAGGCGAGTTTTGACCTTCGGTGTCCACACAATGAGCCGCGGACGATGCAGAAGGTTGGCTGCTTCTATACAGACCTGCTTTTGTGCTCTTGTCCAGGGCTTGATCCTTGGAGCCCTGTGTGCTCAGTAGACGCCAGAGAGATAGATGTGATCTGTTAGCCTCATCCAGTGCCGGCAGCTGAGCCATTTTCACACAGGCAGGCAGGTATGGCAAAGCCTGGGTAACAGATGAGAACCCATGGGGAGCTCTTGACTATGGAGAATGAAAAATCAAAAGAAACCATATTGGACACAGATACAAAAGGAGTTCCCTGTTCCTTTTCTATCCCTCCTTGTTTTTTTTCTCCTCTTCCTTACCAGGCTGTAATGAATGTGGAAAAACAGCTTCCCCCCTCAAAGTATTTGAGGACGTGTAGATTCCAGATGCTATTCTATGCAAATACTTCCACCCTTCCCTGCCCACAGAAGCCTGAGTTAACCCTTCTGTCTAGCTCTTTGCTGCCTGTCCCTTTCCATGCTGCAACAGGAAAGAAAAAAGTACTTTTTAAAAAACCCTTAATCATTATCCTCAAAGGAGCGATTTACGCCCTAAGTAGTGCATTTGGGCTCGGCATAGCTGGAGGCACAAAGCAGCAGTTAACACATTTCTGGCACTGATGTTAGTTTGATGTTTTAATCATGTAACATCTTGAAAAAAAGAGGTTAATTCCTAATAGCATTAACACTGAGCTCTTTCTTGAAATCACTGTTTCTAGCCTGCCCAGTGTCAGACATTTGTCTCAATGAAAACAAAGCTTTAGAAGACTTTTAGCATAAATGCATGCAATTTAGAGGAAATTAAAAGAGTATATTTAAAGCACAGGAACCTTAAGGACCTGTTCCTTGGACAACTGTGAGTCTTTTGTCTCCCACAGGCAGATTTGCGATCCCTGCTTCACACCAGCCATAATCCAAAATGTTAAGATATTAGGAATTAGGATACTCCTAGTTCTGCTGCTGGTGTATGAGCCATCCGAAAAACATTTCCATACCCAAAAAGAGAGATGAGGAGAGAAACAGGAAAAGCTAATCTAACTGAAATTACTTTTCTTCCGAAGGAAAAGAAAAACCTCTCATGTGATTTTATCTCCTGAGACTCTTCTACTCGTCTAAATTTAGAAATTCTAAAATTGCTTTCATGGGCTTCCTCTTTGTAATCCCTGGACTCATGGGCAGGTCTAGCTGGATGCACATGTGCCAGGATCACTCTAACAGCAGCAGTGAAGCTTTAGGGTTTAGATCAGTATGAACTACAATTTGATTTAGTTCCTCCCTGAAGTTAAAAATGGATCACTTACTTTTGTTTTGACAGATTGATGGTGAGATTTGAGAGATTATGGTAAGAGACAGAGAGGTCTCAGGTGTGAGCACAGAAGGCTCAAACATTCAGACTTTTATTGATAGAGAGAGATATATTCTCCTCCACCAAATAAATATGCTTTTTGTATGGCTCTCACACACTCTGATTCCCAGCAACAGCCCTCTGCATCTGGTCGTGTGGGAATGAGACACATATGAGGAGGTTTTGTTAGCGTTTCATTAGGCTTTCCAGGGTTTCCTAAAATTGCAGGATATATTCTGCTCCATGAAATATGTTTTATCTAATTTGCAGTTGAGATCCTACATAGAGATGATGTGGGCTATCTGCATTGATTTGCACTAGATGTCAAGACCACATAATACTTCTTTATGAACTTTACTTTGATTGTACAATTCAAAAGCTTCTTAAAATCTGGGGGAGGAACCACTTTGGTTGTAACTCTTGCCTTTCCCTTTCCCTTTCCTTTTCCTTTTCCCTTTCCTTCTCCCTTTCCCTTTCCTCTAAAACCCCATGCATTTGTGGGTGGGGTAGGTGATTGTGTATGTGACTTTGCCTCTGTATGTGGTAACATGTGCCAGAGTTTGCTAGCATTTAAATTTCCTCTACAAACCGTGTTTTAACAGAGAGGATTTATTTCTCTGTGTACCTTTTTCTCATCTCAACTTTGAATGCTACAATGAGAGCTTATTATGCTACCTGGAAATCTGTGACTGCCATGCTAAAGCCTCTGTATCTCAAAACAGCCTCCATATGCCCTCCATACCTCCATTTGGTGTCCAGGCTCCCTGCCTTGGGATATATGTGTCCTTCGAGGCTGCAAATTCTTTCCCCTCAGAGACCTCTGTTGTGTTCTTTCTGATATGGATTTGGGATCTAGCTTATGATAGCTCTTGAACTTCTGAAAATCTCCTAAACTTAGAAGTTTTTCAGCCCCTAATGACTACCTTGATTACCCAGACTGGTAGGAAAGCTGTCTTTCCAACAGTCTTCACTGCAGAGGTTACCACAGCAAGATCTTTTCTGGATGTGCTACTTTCTAGCAACAAACATAAAAAATCTCAGACATCGACCTTGGAACTTGGCAGGAGCAATCAGTAAAAACTTATAATTAAAAGAAAAGGTCACCCACCATACTCAGGTGACAAACAGGGGGGCCACCAAATCATATGGCACGTGGACTCTGTGTTTCAGATGCTGCTACAGCCAACATCTGGGTGAGTCAATAAGTGAAGTGGAACTTAAGAAGGATCTATGAAAAACACTGAAAAGAGTCACATGAGAAAATTTCTATTGTCTTTGGAGAGACGTGCATTTTCATGAGCGAAAACAGAGCTTCACAGCTTCATCCAAAGTGCATGAACTAGAGGTTCCCCAGCCTGAGAGTGGGCCAGTGCACAGATACTCAATGTGCCTAAAAGGCAGTGTTGTTCCTCTGAAATGAAATTTATTGGCCCCAAATACAAAGTAGTACATATAAGAGGCTTTTCTGGAAGTCTGTTTACAGAAGAAGGTTGTTGAAACCTTCTACTTTTCAGAGTCTTCACTTTTTAAGAGTTAGCAATTCAAAGATACAGAAATGGTCCAGTATATACCATATTTGAATGTGTCAACGTCATAAAGGATAATGGAGAGCTCCTTGATCTAATATAGTCTGATTTTCCATATGGCCTGGCATAAAATGCTATGAAAGAATCTGAGAATTAGGAACGAAAAATATTGCAAGACAGAAAACAAAGAATAAATGTAATTTTGTCATTCTGACACCAGCTAAGGATGGTGTCTCCCAAAGTTATGCACGTTATGTTTCATGTTGCAAAGCCACTTGGACAAACATTGGTGCTGGGACTAAACAGCTCCCCACAAACTAACACATCTCACAAGATCTGATCAATTCAATTTGGAAAAAATCTGAGAAAGATAAATTCTGTCAATATTCCATTTGGATGATTGGGAAATGAAATATGCATCTTGCGTTTGAAAATATTTTCTTTAAAAAAATAAAGATTTGTCTTCAAATGCTATATTGTTCTATATTATGCCTTATCATTACAAAAAAAAAATCTGTAATTGAAACATAGTTTGTGTATATAAAGTATTTCAGGTAAGCCAAATGTTTCTTCTTCTGTAATTTTCCTTTGTAGACAATTTCAAAATAAAAGCCCTTTCAAGACAACCTATAGCATGTTGGCTAAAGAACCGTGGTGGCAAGAATTGAAAAGTTTATTAAAGGAAAGAGAAACAACAATGTGTTACTACAGTCAATTAAACAATGTTAAGGTGCAATGAAAAATTGACAGGAACAATATTGAGACCAGTGTTGGGTCCTGTTTTTATAACAAAACAGATAACAAGGAGCTAGAAAAGTCTGGATTGCCTGGTTTAGGAAGATAATTGATCCCAATCACCCATAATAGACTAGAGCTGGTGTGTAATCTGACAAGGTATTTCTGGAGCGGCAGAGCCAAAGCAAGTATCTCTAGTGAAACCTGCCTTAGAGAGAACCTGCTTCAGAGAGACACCATGACATGACTTTGAACAATGGCTGTGATTTGAGGATTTGTGTATTAGGAACCCCTGGTGCTATTTGGTAAGCTGTTGGAAGGGGGAAGGTCTGATGGAGAGAGAAACTGGTTTATGAAGAAGTGAGATTGGTTCGCTCATGAAAAGCAAATCAGACGATGGAAGAGGACATTACCGACTTGTTCAGACACTGAGATGTTTGCCCATGTGTCCCAGCCTTTTGGTCCTCCCTTGGTCTCTGGCACCATCTCAGACCAGCTGTGCCTGCCAGTGCTGCCATCCTGATGGCTTTGGTAAGTGTTAAGTTCACTCCAAAACAAAGTAGATTTAAAACAAAAGATTGCTCTACTTATATCTTTTACTATTGACAGCTCACTTCTTTTTTTCCCCTTTCCTGCCTATAATTTCTCTGCAGAATTATTTGATTATATATTGTCACATCAATCTCCACACAGAAAGTACAGGGAATGTCTCTCTTCATGATCTGGTGGCCGAAAAGAACTGCAACTTCATGTTAGAGTCACCTGCTGAGCAAATTCCTTTTCTAAATCTGCACAACAGCAGCAACAAAAAGGTCTTGGAACTCCTCAGCATAGGAGGCAGTTTAATTACAGGTTTGGGATTAATTATAAGTAAGAAAAAAAATTAAAATGTTCCATTTAGGAAAATTGAGGCCTCCCTTTGTGCTTCATAGGCGTGTTTGGGAAGGGTTCTAATTTAACGCCCAAACGAGGAAGAGTCATTGTCAGTGCTGTGCTGTCGCATAAAGGGTCACTTCCTTCATTAGTCCAGCAACAGCCCAAACTGCTAGACAACCAAAGTGCATTCAGAGCTCGATAAAAGTTTGGTGTAAGATTTTCCTGGTTTTCCATATTTTATGTCTAGTTCAGAGCAAGCTGGGGTCCCATGCATGCAGGTTGACTTGTCCCATGAGTTAAAGAAGAGAAAAAGCAATTGTGGGACATTGTTGTTCCCAGCTCTGCAGAGCACATGTAGAAAATCATGTCCTGAGCAGTGCAACTCGTGTCCTGCATGGTGTCATCGACGGGCTGGGCAAAATAATTTCATTTCACTCAGACCCCATACATTGCAGTTATTATTTATTGCATTTTGATCTGTACTTCCCCAACAGTCTATCAGCATTAAAGAAATGGTTTCTCATCATTATGGTGCCTTGTGACAAGAAGGATGGTGCTGAAGTGGCTGACATCACCTCTCCTTGCTCTGCAACATACGAGGTCATTTACCCATCATATTCATTCTCCTGGAAAAAATACGACCAGCAGCTTCCATTCCAGCCTGTTTTGGGAGTTCTTCCTTGCCCAGGTTGTATTCTGAGCATGAACTGGATAAACTCAATCAATGCAAAAAAGGCTCATTGATGTCAAACTGGCGGTTCCTAGTCCCAGATGTGTCATGCTCAGTTAGTGAATAACAGAGTGTCAAATAAAGCAATAAATCTTCTTACTTGCTGACTGCTATGCAGGGCTGTCATGAGAACACACTCACATGCTCACTAATTCCGTGTGATGAGTGAGCCTGGCTGCATCCCCATAATTTCCAGAGGCCAGCAGAGAGATGCAAACATACTGAGTTGGGATGAGCGCTGGATCAGTATCCCTTTCTCAGCACCTTGAGGCCACAGTTGGAAATCTGACAGCAATATGCCATGGAAACTGTCAATTTTAAGCTGGATTTCAGCGAGGCTGTTTGTGGTGCAAGGTAGTGCCTAGAGCAAGAAGGAATCATACAGATGGGCTGTGTGTTTGCTAAATAATTGACATTGTTCTCACTTCTTAGCAAACATTCATGCTGGGGAGCATTCTGGAGTGCTCTGGGCAAAGAGTAGTGACTGACAGGACTCGGAGAGGAACTCCGGTATGGACCACACTGAATCCCTCGACCATGTTTGGATGAACCCTACTGAAAGAAAAGTGAACTCAATATTTGGAGCCAATAAATCTTTGAGGACTGTGTTGAATCCCCGGATAAGAAAGCTGAGCCTACAGGACTGTTAGGCAAAAGCCACTGATTGACAACAGACAAAAGGCTGCCAAAGAGGTCCCTGGGTAAAAGCAGGAGAGCAAAGAGTCTTAAATACCTTAGGGACATTTCAGTGGGAAGGCAAAACCCCAACAGGTGGTTGCACATTTGGTATCAGTGCCACAAGGCAATGACTCCCAGTTGATAGGGGACTGCCTGATTCTGACTGATGTCAATTTCTGTTATTCAAACTCCAAAACTGGTTGTGTTAGGACTGACAATTGAGAGACTTCAAAAAACTCTTACGTCATGCAAGGACATTGGGTATCAGAGCTGGAACCCATTAAAAAATTAGGCCATAACTTTTTCTAGTGTATTGTGTAGGCAGAGGTTCGTGCAGATAAATCAATGTGAACATCATCAAGAAGCAAAACCTGAGTTTTAATAATTGCTGCTTACTTAAGCCCCTTGTTGCAGTAGGTTTTGCCTGTGTCCATGCCCGTGTGTGGTAGCTGGGCTACGCTCTATGTATTTCAGTGAAGAATGTTGGACTTGCCCCATGTTATATACTTTGCTCCTCTATTCGGTTTGGGTAAATTATGCTGCAGACTCACCATCTCCTTTTTTCTGTTGTCTAAGCCCTGAGTCAATTTAACTCTGGGGTGTACTTGAGAAAAGAAGCAGTGCTGGAGGCAGAGAAGAAACATAGTTTTTAAGTTCCCTGGAGCTGGTCAACACTAAATGCCTCTGTCGGCCCAGAATTACCACTGGCGTGAAGTGTCAGTGCTTGAAAGTAAATACTAACAATTAACAAGATAAAACCAGGCCACACAAGTATTTTGCTTTCACTGCGGTTTCCATTCACTAAAGCACTTGATTCTATACCTCATTTTAAAGCTTCATTTTAAAAATGAGTCTAACGGTACCTCAGTACGTGCACTTAAGCTGGAACGGAGGATGGAACCCTGCTGGGCAGGGCTGGGCACAACTGCACTCCTTGGCCAGCACCACTGGTGTTGGAGAGCTTGGGCAGCCTGATGCTCACTTATGATGTGCCTGTCAGATTGGGGNNNNTGCTAGTGGTAGCACAAGAAGAAGAGAGGCAACAAGGCAACCCTGAAAGATTTAGGTTTGTCCCTGGAAGCATTTACAACTTGGCTATCTCTCCTAACTCAAATATTCTGTCACTTTAAAGGAGGTAAAGGGGGAAAATAGAGGGAAAAAATGAGGGAATGCAGCAAAGGCTTTGATTTGTCTGTGGCATAAAACTGGATTATAATGTCATTTGCTAACTGACAGATCATTTAGTGTCCTGGAAGAGTCTGTTTTCACACCGCTGAAGCTCTCACAGGGGAATTCTGTGTGGGCTCCTTATTGTCAGAGCTATTTTTCACCCAATTTGTTTCCAAATGATGTCTAACCTGAGGTCTTCCCACTGAGAGGGCTTTAAGCAATGATTAATGAGAAGTGTTTTGCCAGACCCACCTGGGGAATGGCCCATCTGCGAACTCAGGTAAGATGGAGCTGCCTACAAGGCACTGGCTTGTGAATGGCAGGCAGCTTCCCATGGCTTGAGGCACCGCTCACAGCAAAGGCAAGGTGTACTCTGTTTGCGTCTCAGTGATTCATAAACGGACTGGAGATAAATGTCACTCACTCTACCATTAATATCTAGTTTGAAGAAACAATCTCCCTCTCTGGGGACTGATCCCCTTTCTGTTCCATATTCAATTATATTAGGCATTCAGCGTAAGGACAGCACATACCTGGGATACATTCGGAGTGGCCTGAGACTGTCAGATGTGCTAAGTCTATTTAAAGATGGCAAGTTAAAGCAGGCACAGCTTCACGTGACTACCTGGCTTTCAAACACTTTCCTTATTTGAGCTACAAGCTCTTGTCCCTTCCTTTCAGTGGTGGCTCTGCATGCGGCTACTCATTCCCCGCTACCTACCCTAGGCAGCATGGCAAATCAAGTAGGAAAGCAGTGGGTTTTAGTCTACATTCATTTTGTCAATTGGACAGTTTTGTTCTGCCAGAAAATCCAATTATCCCTGACCTCCAAAACAGAGATCTTTTCAGATTTCAGCTTCTTAGTTACATGTAGCTGGGACAACCCTATCTTTTACTTTCCTGAGAGACTTCTCTCGTGCATAACATTGCTAATAGTAAACGTGAATTTCTTGGTAGCTGCCTAAAACGATCATTAAAATGCTCACATAAAAGTGAAGGAGCCCTGAAAATTTGGTTTCTCTCTGTATTTATGAGGCTGAAATCTGAACATATTTCTTACAGAATAATTTCCCTCCCCTGATTTATGTGGAAGCTCCAGGCTCAGTTATCATCTGGAAATACATTCCTATACAGTCTGTGTCATTTAAATGCAGCATCCTACTGTCCCGTCTGTCAAGACCAAAACGTAATGGGTCCAACTGTCTATGAATAAAACAGATTGTTTGTAGGGAATATTTATAGCCGATAAAGAGCAAGAGTTTATATTGGCAAAAGCCGTCCTTCTTGTAAATAGCTAGAGGCTCCCGACATCCCCTGACTTTCAGCAGCGTTTATTCTGTTGAATGTGGATCAAAAACATTCCTCACTCACGGCTTGGCAAGATGAGTTTGACAACGGTTTTCTAACCAACTGTTGTGACACCAGCAGTGCATTTTGCCTGAAATTTCACCTGCAAAGCAATGTCCCACTTTCTTTAACTACTTCTCATGCCAACAACATGTTTACCATGATTTAGATGTCTATTATACGCATGAATGACTTGTCTACATAATTTCATCAAAAAAATGAACCCTCATAAGTGGCACAGATGCTGGTATGATGGTAATCAAATTAGTTTTTGGACAGGTTTATGGCCACTTGCTGTCAGTTAAGCTCTCTTTGGCTATCTTCACTCCTAATACAGTTTTGATGGTGATTAATGGCTCCATTAATACACTGTTTGTGCTGTGATAGACACCACATTATGGTCTTGTTTGCTGACCACAGCTGAGCATGTATTTTTGTAAACTCGGTTCTGAAGAAAATATTAATCATATTTAATATGTCACTGTTACGTATTGCCAGGCAGAGGTCATACAGGGGGACCTTGCCCTTCTACTTTCCTCACCACAGACGATCTTCTGGGCTGCTAAGAGAGGCAGAAGACCCATGAAGAATGTGTTTGGATTAAATGTTCATCAAGTTTCCTCATGCTGGGAACATGCCAAGGGTCTCACTACAATTGTTTTTCTTGTCTGTGCTGCCACGCTGGTCATCCTCCTTTTCTCTCTTGCATCCTCCCAACTTAATTTCTTTGTCTTGAGATCCAGGAAAGATGGTTTGGGGTTTTTCAGGGGGTTGGTTTGTTGGGGCTTTTTTTTTGGTCGTTTGGTTTTTCCTCCTTTTCTCAATCTGATCTCCCACTGCTCGTTTTAACATTCTCAATTCTTTCCCTTTCACTGGCTGTTCTGAGCCTTTCACAATCAACAAGTGAGTCTGGTCAAACCATTTTTAGCTCGTTTTTATCTATTTCCACTCTGCCACTAACTCTGTGGAAACAGGGTAGAGACCGATATTTCCTTTGGAGTACATAACACGATAAGTAGTGATGGACAAGTTACACCTGGAATGCGACTGTGAAAGGCAGAAAGTGCTACCGAGTTTCCCATCCTACATGCTGGAACTCAGTGCAAGAGCAGTGTTTGGGGGAAGTTCTGATATTAAAAATCTGTAGCTATTTTTTAACCCAAGTGTCATTGTGGAACAGACATTATCTGGAAACAGTGCTGTAGACCCTGGCGTTTTGCCATTCACCCTCAGATCCCTGCATACCCACAGAAGCACACATGTATACTCTCAAACTATTTGCTTGCAAATGAAGGCATGCATAGCTCTGGAATAAACCCAGAAGCTGCTAATTTTCAGTCAATGAGGAACAGAAAGAAATCTATGTCCCTGGAAAGAGGCAAATGAACTAACTGGAGACATTTGCACTAATTCTTTTAAGTAGTTGAAGAAATATGTGTGCATGTGTGTGCGCGTTTTGGTTGTTGGGGGCTTTTTTGTTTTCCTCCTGTAATTAAGCCTAGTTTCTTTCCAGCCATATTTGATTTTTATGTTCATCTGTGCACTTGCCTAAACCCCACCCACTTGCTCCTCTGCAAATATTTATTATGCAAATGGTTTGTTTTGAATTGAGTGATCTGAGCAGCTGCCCAATTCTGCATAACTGTTCTTTAGGAAAATTGCAGACTAGCTGGGTAACATATTATTGAACTAGTTAAATAGTTATGATTGGTGTTGAATTGCTATAAATGCTCCTTGTAGAGTTCTGTTTTCCAGCAGTGATGTTTAGACTTTTTCTGCCTACAGTTACCTCAAACCATATCCCACTCTTGGGCCAGCACCTGTGATTCTCTAGCTCTTTTCCTGGAAGTAATGGCTGTCCCCACTTTCTTTAAATCCAATAAATTTTCTGGAATAGCCCTTTGCAGAGTCAACCAGGGTCCCATTGGCCACTAAAATAGTTTTGTACTTTTATCGACTTTATCTCTAATAATAAAAATCTTTATTAAAAGCTACTAAACGTCCCTTCCTCTAAAAATTCTGAATCCTGTCTGGCCCGTATACTTCATTTCCTGATGAATCCGGGAGAAAAAAACATGGAAAAATTTGAGAACTTCTACGCTTGAAAGAGGCAGAATTGAGGGGTGTGATGGGACAGCCCTCACAGCACAACCATCTAGATGGAGCACAGGAAAGTCTCCAGGTAAAGCAGTCGAGAAGGGAGAAACACCATAGTCATGCAGAGACGACTCATTTCATTTGCTCATATTAAAGGTTACCCAAGAGATGGTTGAATCTCTCTTGTGTACAAACCCACAGACCAGCGTGTGCTCAAAATGTGCATGTGCTCAAATGTGCACACACACAGGCACAGACACACACATGCCTGCGCACGTGTGTACTTGCACATAAACGTGTACAGTTTCTACTAGACAGCTACCTCAGGGGCTTTCTTGGACCTCTCTGTCACCTGATTCCCCCTTCCTTTGCTCTTCCTTACCTTTTGCTAAGGCAGTCACATGCTTCCTCATTTTTTTCCAAGTGCTACATAAAACCATAGCACCAGAAAATATCCTCCAGTTTGTCTGATATAGCACTGTTATGAAACCAGGGGAAGTAACCAGAAGACAAAGGTATGTCATAATTCATTCTTCGTTATCCTGCTACATTGGTGGTTCTCCCTGTTTATTACCTGCCATGCACAGACCTGTCACAAGACCTTGGCATTATTTCTTAACTTGTTTGTCAAAAAAAGTGAGAGATCTTGTTCTTCCTTTCTGCAATGAGGTTCCCTTCCCCCTTTTTATCCCTTGGCCCTAAAATGGATATTTTTAATGTGTTGTAAAATCACTTCTTTTGCATAAGAACAAAAATTTTTCAGTCTATTCCAGTCCCAGCTATGAAAACCTGTGTTGTTTCAGTGAAATAATACGTATCGATATATTGTTTGAGAGTTAAATCTAAACACGCTATACGTGTATGAATATAACAGAAAAAAATACTTTTGTGACATTTTAATTAAGTGAGATTGAGTACAACCAACATTTCTGAATAATTCCCTTTGGTCCATGTCCTGCATAGAACAAATAACAAAACCACCAAGAGTTCAGAATTCACAGTTTCTGTATGAATATGTAAACTCACTTATCTTACTTTAGTTGTTTATTTTTTGGTCACTGCATTTACTTCTTCTCTTATCTTTCAAGTGGAGAAATTATGTGTGTTACACATACACACACACACACAGTGCAGACATAGATGCACGCGAATGGTCACACGTATATTTACATACTTCTACTCATAAACTCCATCATAAAAAATTCATTAAACTCATATTTGCTGATGACTTTTGTCACCCCCATGTAGAAAGACTGGCTGATGGGTGGAATATTCCAGTATAACCCAATATTTAAGAATTTTTGGATGCTTAAAATTTAGCTAAAACTACACATAGATATATAACCGTGTTTACAGGTAGGTATACACATATCTAGAGAAAAAAGTCTGATTGTTTTTTGCCACGCATGCATATAACATGAGACAAGGAAGAATCTGCAGCCCCCATCTACCTTGGAAGTCCAAGATGACAGTATAAAGAATCCCTGGCACTGTTGTCTTTGCCAAAAGCCGGTGAGATGCTTTACATGAAAGAGTTCAGAATCTGCCTGATGTTTCCACAGCTTTCTGTTCCACACATGCCCATGCACATACACACAAGATAGCTTTGTGGAAAGGGAGTTTTTTGTGTTATTTTAGGAGGATGGGATGAGAAAAAAGAAAAACAGTCAACAATTCACACCAGATCAGAACTGACTGTGGGTGTTTTGAGTCCTCAGAGAAAGTGTGTTTCCCCAGTGACACCAGAATCCAGAGGTCTCACGGCATGTGGCTGTGCTGGAAACAGGCATTGCTGGCGGTGCACGCCAGCCATCCCCGTGCTGGCTTTGCTGGTGAGCTCTGCAGTCCTGCATTCTGAGCCCATTCAGAGCACCTCTTACCTGACTCACCACACACATCTGTGGTCTCACCGTGGGAGGCTCCCAGGTTCATGCAATGCGAGATGGAATGGAAGCATTAGATGGTTTGGTCTGACCCCTGCTCCCAGGCCCTCATATTTCACCCAGTTATTCTTCTACTCGACCAAATGACTTGTGTCTGGGTTGGGCACAGCTCTTGTTTGGCCACAGCTTGGTCATTATCCAATGTCATGGAGGGCCACTTAAAATGTAAGAGAAAAAATTATTCTTGTCTAGGGTACAGATTTAGCAATACATGGAGAAACGAGCATCTGAATGACCACTGGTAGCTGTCACTTTCAAATCAGGCCTTCATGAGCATGCGAATAAAGGCCCAATAAAGACATACGGATAAAAACTCACAAGATCTTTGAAGGGTGTATTTTGATACTGAAGGAAAGGGATATAATAGGTGAGCATGCCATGAACTTGTCAGCTAACTTCATTTAAAGACTGATCAATTTTTCTCACTAGAACAGCTTTTGAATGGAAAACCACTGGTTTTGACTAAACATTTGTGAAAAGCGTTTTACTTTCCTAGAATATGTCCAGGTTTTAATAAAAACTTTTGCATAAACGACAGACTAATTTTTAGGCCTCGAAACTCAGTTTCCCAGAGGAAAAGAAATCAAAATGAATTCTGTCAGATTCAATAAATTATTTATATTAAGTTACTTTATTAAGACTGATCTGTCCTCTGCCTTGAACTATGTGAACTACATGGAGTCCATTTAAAAGCAGATTAATTCAGTAATCCTTTTAACATCCCAGTGCCTTTGCTGTTATTCTGACACACCCTTTGATCATCTTTTTGTAGAATGGAAGAGATAGAAAATACTGTGATATAACCCCCTTTTTCTCCCTTCTTGCATCCAAACTCCAGTGTTTGCCAGAGGCTGTTCCAGTACCTTGATATCATTTTAGCCCCTGAGATGCACTACTGTGCTATTTTCTCAGTCGTACTCGTGTTCATTGTGCAGGAAATCCTTCATCTGACTGAAGTTTCTAGCTCACCAGGTCAGTGTGAGATCAGCAGACTTCATGGAACGGCACAGCTCACCAGACTTCACAAGAGGCAGTGGGGACACATTTACTCTGTCTGCCATTCACTCTGCTGTGACCTAACCCAGAGGAGGGGTGCAGCCTTGCTATGGACTTCAATGCAGGCTGGAAATAGCACACCTAGGACAGGACGCCAACTCGGCTTCTGCTTGAGAGCAAGACATGGCTAGTCTATGGCTATGAATGTTATGGAAAAAATAGGTCTGCAGCTCTCTTTGCTTCAATTTTGCACATTCACAGGCTGTGGCAGGTTGTGTTTTTTCTCCGCAGCACTAACCAGATTTTCTTTTTCTGGCAGGGGGAAAAATCATAATTACAAGTCTTCAGAAGACAAGAATAATCTTCAAAGAGTTAAAGCACCGTCATACCTACTGCTAAGGGTAGTGATATTGTTTGCCTGGCCATTTCAAACCATTTTTTCAGATTGTGTCAAAGTAAAATAGTTTTCTATGATGAAACACGTTGTAAATGGATGGTGGGGCTGGGGGGAGCTGGAAGAAAGAGGAATCAAATTACATTTGGAAACAAAAGCTTTAACTTCTGGCAACTAGACAATTAGTTTTTCTTTCTGTTGTTGGTCCTCGTGGTTTCATCTGTAATATGTATGGTGATTGTTTGCAGCCTGGCAACAGTGTGAAGTTGTGTGGGGGAGGGAAATCTCTAGCCCTTGTTAGCGGCGATCCAAACTTCAAAGGCTTTGGGGACATTGAGCAGACAGGTTTCAGCCGCCGTTAAGGCAGACATGCGAACAAAAGGGCTCCTTCCATTGCTGTGGAGCAGAGGTGACTTTTTGGCCCATTTTTGTTGTTGTTTTAATTTTGTCAGGAGCGGGGGGGAGGAAAGCTCCTGGCACCAGGAACGATGCTTTCTGCCCATGACTGCGTGCCCTTCTCCTTTCCGCGTCAGAAGCAGATATGGGCATTTATGGCCCCATAAATCACGGGCTAAACCATACATGAGCAGCTGGTACATGTGCTAATAACTATAATTATTAATCATGTCGATTTCACACCCTTCAAATTTCCGCGCGGGGCTTTCTGCCGGAGAGGCAGCCCCGGCGCCTTGAGCTGCTTATGGTATGAAAATATGATGAGCTGATGGTCTTTGATGATTGTCCTATGACAGTATTGATCTCCCTACAATTGGGTTTGTGGGGTATCGCTACCCAACAAAAGTGGCTCTCCTCGCCTCCTGGTATATATCATTGTCACACATGCCCCATTGTTATCGAGGGGAGTGAATTACTTTCAGTATTCGTCCCAGTCTTTAGCTACTAGGTCACCATTATTCTAGCCTTATGTCAGTGTGGGGACATTTACTTTGATGTTTTCTTTTGTATCTTTCTTAGGGTGAAAGCATTTGGCTATATAGAGCTGCTCAAAAAAAAAAAAAAAAA
>VZTA01004321.1:269868-302653 GCA_013398855.1 Mohoua ochrocephala
AAGAAAGAAGAAAAAAGTCAGCAGTTCAGGTTGGGGTGCCTGGTGGGAGCCAGGGAAATATTCCTCACAAGCACAGGCGTCTGACCTCCCTGGTCCTTGGTGTTGGCTGCCTTTGCCACTGAGAACTTCACCCCAGCAGCAGCATAAGCACTGCATCCAGCCCCAGCTAGGGACCTGGCTGGTGACTCTTCAGGCACCAAGGAGGACAGAAAGTGAAGCAATCTCCTCCCAGCCTCGCTGCAATGGCAAACTCTTTCCACAGCAGGGCTTTTCCCTCACTAGCGCTGGGCTCTTTAGCAGAAGCGCAGACAGTGAGACGTGGCAATGCACCAGAATCAGCTTTATGGGTGACATTGCTGGAGGACTGAAAATAGTGGAGACAACAATAACCTTCCTTTAAGCCAAATAACCCTTTCGAGGTGGGAACACACCTCGGGCTAATCTGCTTGATAACGTGACACTGTGGTGGCCAATCATCTCCCACTGGCCTGAACAAGGGCATGGGACTCTCCCCACTTGTTCCGAAATCTGCATGGCCCCCATCAGGCAGCTTCTAAATTGCTCCTGCTGTCTTTACAGCTGCTCTGTTCCACTGACCCCCAGAAGGGCCCAGGGATTGTCAGGAAAAATTTCTATTAATCAGGCCCAAACAGACTGTTACAATTTCGCACTTTTTCTTCTGTCATTTCACACATTTAATGAATTTTGGGGTCTGCTACTTTCAGAAGAGTTACTCTCAAGGCCACAACAAACAAAATTAATTACAGTTATGTACAAAAAAACAAACACACTCACACACTCACACAAGACTGACAGCACCAAGACAGGGAGCACTGCTTCCAAAGCGCTGCTTAAACGAACCTGGAAAAGTGCTGAAGGGGAATATGGTCAATCCAGGTAGCAGATTCCCACCTGCTCTGGGCCTGATCTTGCCCTGTTTTTAACAAGAGGAATTTTGTGTTTCTCATCAGTGTGAGCTAAATAGGTCGGGAGTCAGTCAGGGACAAAACCCACAAACCTTGTTTGCTTCAGGGCTGACGCCCACTTGCAATTACCCAGGATTAAATGACAGCCCACTGTGTCAAAGGGCTGCATGATCCCACAGCTGGTTCGTGTAAGGTCTTTTGCTCCTTTTCCTGGGGGCATAAACACATCATGGCTGCCAGCGACCAGGGGTGCCCAGACTGGACTGCAAGTCTCACCTCCTAGACCATCACTTTCACTCCGTATGGTGGTGCTGGAGTCTGCTGGGAAGTGGCGGCTGGCGAAGAAGGAAAGCAGTGTGAGAGCATGGCAGGCTTCACAGATATGAAGGCTGAATTTCAGAATCCTTATGTCCGGCCTTGGGTGCACTACACAGGCCAGTGACTTCCATCTTCGGGTCTCTAAAGCTACTCTAAGAGTTTATCTTTACAAAGGCCATCAGAGATGCCAAGAAAGTGTCTGGAGTACTCATCCCTCTGGAGTGAGGACAGAAAAAGTGCTTCCCCAGGCTTTGACATCTTCTCTAGCCATATGAGACATAATGCTCTTGAACTCTGCCCATGCCATCCTGTACATCTTCTCTTTCCATTTTCCCAAGCAAGTCCAGTGCAGTGCAGGCAAGAAGCAGCAAAAAGGAGTATAAGCGTTTAACCTCAAGAGTAGTCATCTAGGATAGAGAGCAGCATAAATCAGTCAAACCTCCAACAAGTAAGATTATAATGCCTCTCATTGGACATCCATTAGCAACTGCAGCCCTCCAACATCACCGTCTCTGTGCCCACATGTTCCCTCCCCGTGGCCTCTGCCTGCTGCTCTCCCATTGTTAGCAGGCACCACAAGGCATGCACTACTCAGTGCACCCCAGACACGACAAGAGAAACAAGCATGGGGGTGGGTGCACTGAGTCTGGGACAAGCACTGAGTGTGGGACATGGTATCCCTAAGCCTTTACTGAGTGCTGCAGATTGTTGAATTTACCATGTTATTTAGCAGGCAAATGGACTTAACAGCTAACCAGTGCAGCTCACCTGTGTGACCCATGCAGTGAAGTCTCAGCCTTATGTACTTGGAAGGTGTGAGCAGACAGAGGTGCTCTGAGCCCATCTGGAACCGCTGGACCTCTCTCATCAGTGAGACAGCTTGCAAGAGTACAGCTCGGGTCCAGGAATGCAGACCAGCAATGGGAGGAGACTCTTTGCTTCCCAAGGGTTACCAGAGACTGGCAGGATTTTATTTTGTGTCATGTTGATCAGTGTTGGGTACCTTAGACTTGATCCAATACCTCTGTATTTCCTTTGTGGAAATACATGCTTTTTGAGATTTCTCATATATCTAGCAGGGCACCACTTCTGAGTCTTCCTTGGGAAAGTGGGCAATCCCCTCAAACATCCAACCCTTCACTGAGCAGTGTCCTATCAGGGGCTGGAGTCAACTGAGTCTTAAATCCCTGCTCTGAATCAGGTACACAATCTCACACCTGGGTTATTGCCCAATTTATGCTCCAGCTCCTCTGTCCTTCTGGCAATCTGACCAAGAAATCTGTGTGGCCAATCTAACCCTTTCATGGCAAGTTTGTCATGTTCTAAATCTGTGTTTTCCAATATTAATTCTGAGCTCGCTTTTGTTTTTGCTTAACTGAATTATTTTCTGTCTCCTAATTCTTGGCATACTGGCCTGACAATCTCTGTAAGGAGTCTTTCAGATGCAGCAGATTCATCTATGGATCCAATATATTGCTTTACAAGGAGGAACTCTTCTCTTGGTCAGCCATCTATCATTATCCTTTCGTGCCTCTACACAGGTACTCTTTATTTTACTCCTCTGTGTGGTAGCTGTCTCTGTCGGAGGCTGGGTGGCCATGACTAAACTGGTCACTGTGATCAGAGTGTGGCTCAGTCACCTCCCGTGGTCACCCCCCAGCCTCAGATCATAGTTAGTACCTGTCTCAGCAAAGCTGTGTCTGAGTTAGGCAGCACTTACCTAGGCAATGCCTCCCTTCAGAGCATGGCGAGAAGCACAGATTGTCCCTGGAGGGTGCTGTGGACTAGGTCGTGGGGCCAAGAGAGTTTAGCCATAAGGACATGAGCCTCATGTGCCACTTAGTCTTGGAGCCAGAAAATGCCGTGATGGTGCATTTCATTTGGTACAGATGTCACCTGCAGCCCTCATACAAGCATCTCCTCCTATGCCTGCTGCATGTAAACAACCTAGAGCTCAGTTTCAACCTGGGGAGTCATAGAAATTGCCCAGATGTTCAATGTCTCAGGTAAGTTATTCTACCTTGACTTTACCAAATTAGTCTTGTTTCGTCTCATCCAGCCTATCTTCTTATTGCAAATGGATGGCAGTGTGGATACTCCCCCCGACAGCAATTCCAACCCACCCCCATCCCCTGACTCTCACCAACTGGACAGAACAAAGGGCCCTCTGGAAATCCCCTGGCAGACAAAGAACAAAAGGCACCCTGGTGATGAGCTGAGAGCACAACCCAAATATCTGCACAGCTCAAGTTAGTGAAGATCAGCATCTCCCCTTAAGTGCACATCCTGCTCAGCCTGATAGACATCCTTTCTAAAGTTCCTGTTGCAGGCCAGGGTGGTGGAGGTCTTTGCTTTGTGTTTCTTTTCAAGTTTCATCACCACATTCAGCCCAGTACCCCCAACCCTGCCCTCCTGAGGTGCTCACTTTCAGAATATCCCAAATACCCCTGTGCTCGCTGATTACCAGTTGTGCTGTTGCAGACTCTTTTCAGAAGGATGCTCAGTACCCTTGACTAAAATGCTTCTGAGACGTGACACTGAGAGGTGGAAGAGTTTAACTAAGTTTACAATAGCCTGAAGTTGATAGGCATCCTGGTCCCTATGCATTTAGGTAGTACAGAAAGCCAGAGCTCTCTGGAGGGCTAGGTAATGGTTCTCAGAGTGTCTAAAATTAGATGTAGTACATTTGGGCGCTTTTGAGCATTTATCCAAGCTACAGGGAATCCCCATTTCCTGAACATGACTTTATTGCCAATGTCTATAGCAAAAATGCCCCACAGTTTGTTTCTTGAATAGAAAAGGCATCTATACATTATCCTTTCATGGATGACAGTACTCCTGGAATGTGTTAAAGATTTGCCTAGTGCTCTTTGTCTCACAGTCTGCAGTCTCCCTCACACTCCCACTACCCCAGATTTCTGATGCTGCTGTCTCTGGGCTGCCACACACAGCAAAGTGGGGATTCAGATTTCTCTGGCAGAAAACTGCAAGTACTGCATTTGCACCAGTGGTCTGCCTGGTGCTCTTCCCTGGCAGCTTCCCTTCCAGGCTGAGGGGTCAAAGTGGGTTCATTTGCCGTACTTCTGCCAAAGCTTCTTGGTGCTGTGTTATGGAGGATTGGACTAACGGTGAGGTGCTGGTGTTTAGTGTGTTACACAGTTCAGACTAAATTTTGGTATCAGAAATCTTTATTTATTGGGGTTTTGTTGTTGTGGTGGTTAGGTTCTTTTGTTTTGTTTTGCTTAATTTTGTTTTTTGGTTGTGTTTTTATTTTAAGAAATGGAACAACCCATTGTCTGAAAAAGGAAATTGTTGCATGTGGTTTTGGTCTGTGTATGAGAGGGGAGTTTCTGAGTTGTAACTATATTGTTTCAGGACTTTCAGTTCTGGGCTATCAGTCCTTTCCCATTGCCACACTGCTTGTTTGCTTTCTGTCTCTCTCCTCCGTCCTCCTATTTTTTTCTAATACATGTGGTGTTGCAAGGGGAAAAAAAAAAAACCAAAAGGAAGGAAAGATGGAAAATAAATATTTGGGAGAAAAATAAAGCCAAGATTGGTAAATGCAGTCTTTGTCAGGCTTTCACTCTGCACTTTCAAGAAGATGAAATCTCCTGACTTCAGAAACCCAGTCTCTTCTTTCATTAGCTTTGGGGAGGTGGATCAAGCTGCTTGTGCATGAGAAGGGTGCTTCATTGCCACCCTCCATCTCCACGGTGGCTAGCTGTTCTGGTTCCTCAATAGCCCTCATCTGTGCGCTATCCCAGCAGTGACAGTCACAGCAGCGATGCTGCTCTCCTCTCACTTCTGCCCTCCTAAATCTCCTTTTTCACTTTCACCACACAAATGAACAGAGAGGGCAATTAGACAGCGGTCATTCCCTACTTTTGGAGGTTTTCCACCCTCCCCCTTAAGAAATTAACTGGCTCCACTTGCCTGGGAGCAGGGTTTCAGAAATGCTCGCAAGGGAGCTGAGGCTCACAAACCGGGGCTGTGATTTTTGTTTGCCCACCGCTTCCGTGGGGTAGGAAACAACAAAACGCCGGGAGAAGGAGCGGGGCCGGGTGAATGGGTTTCCTGGAGGCTGGCTGGCCCCAGGGTGCAGTAGGTGTATAAAATGCCATTCAAGCGATTCAGGCCAAAGAGGGTGCGGCGGACGGGCAAGGCTGCTCCCTTTGAAGATGCTTCTGTCGGGCTGGAAATACAGGAGAAAAGCACAGCTTCTTTCAGCTGTCCCCTTTTGTGTGCTTTCCCATACGAAACTATGTTGCCACCGCTGCTCTGCACTTTGTTATTATGACAGGAAAAAATGAATTTCTAATGAGGTATCTGTGCCAGCTGCAAGCACCTTGTGGATCTCCGTGGCCCAGGAGCTTTGTCAGCCGCCCCTTGCTAAATGCGAACCAGCCTGGGGGAGGACGGGACTGTCAAAGCACAGCCCCTGTGAAAAACACTTTTCTGTACAAATCCAAACAAACGGAAACACCCTGGTTTCCCTAATAAGCTATGCTGTGACATGTCCTCATTTCACAGTGATCGACTCCAGGGACAGAAAGGGCTCCGGGAGGCTTTAACAATGTGCAGGGAGCCCTGATTTTTAAAGGCAAGGAATGGTACATGTAAAATTGATTAATACCCTCTGATTCCCAGAAGGCTTTTCATATGCAATGCAGAAAATGTTTTGCTCAGCCCCTAAAATGCAGCTGCATCTCCCAAAGCCTGCGTCAGCTCTCAGGAAAGCCACAGGAACACAACCACTTTGGAAAACTCTGGAGAGAGGGTGCCACATCCACCATCTGCTTCAAGCTGCTGGGCAGGCTGAGGGAGCTCATGGCTGTTCCCAAAGAGGATTTCAGCAGCCAAAGAGGATTTCAGCAGCCAGATAAGAGACGGAAGTTTTAGCAGTTGTTCAGATGTTAGCACTGGCTTGGCCAAGCAGCACAGAAATGTGTTTGTTTCCTTGTGGGCTGTCCCACACGAGTGCTTCCCCTGTCCCACACGAGCGGCTCTTCAGGGTGCCTTGGGCAGTGCAGGGCCACTGAGGCCAGCAGTGCTCTCTCCGGCAGTGGTGGGGTTTGCTGGGGATCCCACTTTCCCTGCACTCACTGATCAGGCACCTTCAACCAGTGGTGTAGTGAGTGATTCACTGCAGGGAGGGGAAACTGAGGAGTTTTGTAGGAGTCCTAAGGGTGAGTTTGATCCAGGTCTTCAAAAGAGACCACCGTGTTTCCCTTTGATGATAAGGCTCTCCTGAAACACAGCTTTTCTGTCTTTCTCCAGCCAAAGGCACTGCTTTTTGCACTGATTAATAAGCCTTGGGCACGGTGAGTATCAACACTGTACCCGATCTCCTAAGGGCTTCTTTATGCTGAGAAACTAAGCTCAAAGTGCAACTTGCCTAAGTCATCAAATGGTCTTCAGTATCTCCACTGCCTTAAACAAACCTCAAGAATTTTACCAGTTCTGATACTGACTACTGATATCCTCTCCTTCTGCTCGTGTTGATGGACAGAAATAAACGACCGAGTGAGTGAGTGACTGGGGGTAATGCCTCTGCAGGTGGTGGTGACATTGATGGAGTATGATGGATGAGGGTGACAGGGCCCCACCCCACCCACTTGCTCATGTGCATGACAGAAGGTCCTGCAAGCCAGCCCCCGATCTCTGAACAATGCCTCCGAGTACGTATTTGGAAGTGTAAAAACAATGGGTTTGGCTCCAGCAGTGATTGTGCTACAAGTTTGGAACCATTTAATGAGTTGCTAATGTGAAAATAATTTTCTTTTCTGACTTCAGAATGGAAGGAGTAAAGACAGATGGCCCCAAATGCAGGGAAATGCAGCCATAGAATTGGTAATGGCTCTGCCAAGACTTGAAAGGCAGCCCATCAGGAAAAGAGGATGTTTCTGCCGCTGTCAGAAGTTGACAGGAATCCTCTGACTTCTTCCCTTCTCACCTCTCTGGTTAGGGCATTCCTGCCATTCTTCACCAGACATCATCAGGCTGGTGATTGCAATTGCAAAAGCTAAGCTGCTGTTTCAAGTTGAAATGCATCCTGTAGAGGGGAGGGGAAGATGTTCCTGGCACATGCCGGAGAACACAAGTGATTGCTAATCCAGACAGAGGGGGAAGTATTCGGTGATCGATGGTTGGATCTCAAGTGTCAAAAGAAAAAAACTACAGCACCTGGGGGACCACAGGAATAGCAAAAATGTCTGCAAGGAATGTCTGTGTCTTGCACAGTTGTTTTGTTTTAGATGCAGATTGGAGTTAGGAAAAGACATTTGGCATTTAAATGGAAGCTGTCAGTTCTGTCGTATTTTCTAAGCTCTCTCACACAAACAAAAACTGCCAAAAAAGTTCCCAGAAAAAAGAAATCTCCTATTTTTATAAATTAACACCACTGAAATCTTCATTCAGGGAAGAAAAGTCAATGTAATTTAGTGTTAAAGGTGACAGTAAAAGGTAGACACATTCTTGGGGAGCAGTGAGTTGTGCATCCAAATTCATCTGGTTCTAATGACTGCAATAACAAATCTGGTAACATCCGATTTCATGAGATTCCAGGTCCTTGCCAGCTATGAATGAGCAGAGACTGCCTGCACCTCTGCTTTCGGACACATTGGCCAGGATTTATAAGGTGCTTTAGCTGAAAAGAAGATTGATATTTGCTCAATATCTTCAGAGGCCATTCATGTTATGGGCCCTCTGCAGAGTCTTTGCCCATGAAACAGCCCAAGTCCTGTGCTGGGAGATGAACAGATCAGATAGGAGAGAGAGTTCTCATCTGTCTGAAACTGAAACCACATCAGTCAGCACTCGAAAAGAGAAAGAGCAGACCTGGTTTGGCAGTGCTGAAGGCAGGGCAGGAGGAGCCCTGTGCTCAGTGGCCAGCACCGGCAGTGATGGGGCCCACTCTGCGGACGTGACTCCCTTAGAACAAACCACAGCAAGCATGGCTCACAGATATACTCATCTTATTTCAAGTAGCAGTTATATTTAATTCTGTGACCGTCTTCTATTCCACTTCTGACTTACTTTAGGCAAGGGCCCTGACCCTCTTTGCCCACCCACCAGACTGATTACCTAGCCAGGCTTGATTCCTGCACAAAACCTAAACCACAGCCACCTCATCCCTCTGAGCCATGGCACAGCGCAGAGTGCTGCAGCTGGCAGCAGCGCTGGTGGCAGCGCTCTCAGCGGAGGCTTAGCTGCAAATCCCTGTCTTTTCAAGCAAGCTTATTATAAACAATTAGAGAGGCGTAAGATAATCCTATAAGGCTAGATCGTGACCAGACCTGGTCTGGGAGCACGACATGTAAGAGCAAGAGAAGAGTCTGCTTTGCTCCTCCTCTGGATTCCTCCTCTCTGCACCCCCTGGACTCTGGAGAGCAGTTTAAGACTTCTCTGCAAAGCTCCCAGGGGGAAAACATTCCTACCCCATTCCCTCCTACTCACTGTGCCAGTAAAACCTTTGCAGCCGTAAAATTCTGCAGGGAAATAGTCAGTACTTTTCAGAGCAGCATCCCTATTAAAGATCTCTGTGGAGACAACCACCAGTGATTTGATCCATTGCATGACTGGTTTTCACTCACTCGTTCATGTCTGAACGAAATGAAGTGCCGTGAATCTAAGGCATACAAGTCATGGAAATGCTCCTCAGGAATGCAAACACTCCTTAAGCTGAGGAAAGGGGCTGTAGCATCACCAGTTAGATGTGTGGAATAGGCACTGACCAGCAGCCCCCTGCCCTGTTAACAGATGAGAGAGCCATGTTCCTGCTCCTGGGGAGCTCGCTTGGCGGAGCCGGTCTCCGGAGAGACGACGTCTACAAAGCGCTAACATCTGGTGCCCATTATTTCACCAGCTCTGTTGTGATTAGTCCATATGATAAGTCTGGCCAATTGCTACTGGTAAGGGATTGCTCCACTCCCTCCACCAGCCTCCTTGAGCTGTCACTTCTGGTTTGTGGCCCCTGCTAATTTGCCACTGCAATTTCCAATATTTGCTCAAATCCCATAAGGAAATCTCCCTGCCTTTCAGACAGAAGGGTAGCACTGATAATAAAAAGGGAAGGTTTATCAATTAACTCAAACTGCTCTATTGAATCAGGCTCAAATCCCCTCCTATTTCAATTATGTGAGACTCAAAAAATGTGCTGGAAAAACTTTTGCTCAGGCAAGCGTTTCATGAGGGAGCTGGTGGGATTTACACAGGCTTTAACAAGTTAGAGAAGAGGTTAAAAAAAGAACTCCTCCTTCTTCCCAGAGGCTTTTTCAGCCATTGTGATAGCTGGATTGTGCCCACCTGACAGAAAGTCTGCTTCTCAGAGGTGTAGGAGTGGGAATTGGGGCCTTCAAACAGAAGCTTCCCCATAATTTTTCTATTCCTTTCTCTTTTGTTCCTGTGCTTGCTCATTCCCTCATTTATCCCTTCCTTCTTTCCTTCTTTCGTTTTCCAAATGCTACCTGCCACACTAAAACACTTGTATTGGACTGTAGGAAATTTCCATTACACACATTTCACATTAGTGGAAGTAGACTAAAAGGAGAAAGCCACTAGGGACCAGAATGGCAATTGCTGGTTTACACACACTTCTGCCCAAATATGTGAAGCTATTCAATAAATGAATCAGATGGCTTTGCATGTTATGAAGGTTCCTTAGAAGACATGAAAGAAAAAACCTACACAAGCAGGCCTAAAAAACTCACAACCATACAAGGATCAAATTTTAAGTTTTGTTAACTGGCATGTAATATTTATTTGATTAAATAATTCCTGTTCTTTCTCACTTTTTATTTAGTTTTTCTATAATTTCTGTATTAAGGAATTTTCTTGCAGGGACAGAGCTCCACAAGGAGAGATCCAGAAGTGAATTCAGCAAAAGCATTAGCTCCAGGCAGCGCCTCATGTTTGCAGCTTTATTACACATATAACACACTTCACTCCTGAAATGTTCAGTTCAGGGCATGCGTTTACCATCTTTTATGTTCCATCATAAACTCGTGCCTTTCAACAGTGGCTGATGTTTAAGCATAAGTCAGATGTCAAACGAGACAACACTCCATGCCTTTGTGGAGATGGCAGCACTCCATTTTTTTTCTTCTGCTGAAGTCCTTGCAGTGCTGAGGTGATAAGCACCACTCAACTGGAAGGGAAGGAAGCTGATGTGCTTCCCAACTGAGTCACAAAAGCAGAGGCCACAACTTCCCTAAGATTTGCCCTATCTTCCTGGACAGTTTCAACACATGATTTGGGCTGTGCTAGTCAGTTCTCACTAACTAAGATTTGACCTATGCCAGATCCTGTGCTCTGCCATCAGTGGTCATGGCAAACATGGCATTTCTTTCTAATAGTGCTCTGAGGAAGCAAGGATAGTCCTGTTTTGCAGGTGTAGAAACCTACAAAGAAGAGTTAAGTGAAATGTCCAACATCGAGAGGAAAGTTACTGTTCATTGCACAGCCTCAGATCTCTCACTCTCTAAGCATTACAGTATCTCCATTTTGTGGTCAAAACGTATAGCTTGTCTGAGTGAACACAGCATATATGTGCACACATATGTACATGGATGTACACAGCTCTGTGCATCACACACGTACACCAAATTCTTGTGATATTCAGAGATTGCTGAAACTAAAAGAGAGGCTTAACCACAGAGGGGGCCGTGTTCCAGATAATGACTCCCAGCAAAACTTCTATGAGCTGGTCTTGCAGGGATAGCAGGTCTCCTTCCCTTGCTCCTGATGACACTCAGTGTGAGACAGAGCAATCTTGAGCAGAACTGACATAAAAGGATGTGCTCAAAATTCCTTGTTAAACCTCTTGTGTCTCACATTTGTCATGCTACAAATTCTGTGTAGGTTAGAATGCAGATCTGCAGATGCAGATGCAAAACTATGGAAGAAGCCTGAATATAGTTTCATAAATTTAATACATATTTAGCTGTGCTCCCTTTACAAGCAGGACACTTTGCTTTCTTGTGTCAGTGCAACAACAGCTGCTCATGAAAGATATGGTGAAGGCCTTAGAGAACTAGCAAGTGCTGGCCACTTTTCTCACTTTGCTGAGGGGTTTGGTCTCTAATTCATGTTTATAAAGTCTCTCATCGGACTTTACAACATACCCAAACATTTTCATCTTCCTTTGGAAGAGGGCTATGTATGTGAACCTTGAGGACACAGAGAGAGAGACAATGAAGAGACGTGGTTGGTTTGGAGAAGGACAGAAGAAGGATGCAGTGGAAGGACTTACCAGAAAATGTATAAGACCTTCACATCTGTGTTACTCAGGGCATAAGAAACTGGAGACCTGTACTTGTTAGGAAAGTCACTCCAAAGTGCAGCAGAGGCCCTCGTGTCCCAGAATATGGGCTGTGGCCTTGGGTTTATCTGCATCCTCAGCCTGGCCTTGGAGTTGGCCCATACTGCAGGACTCGGTGGATCTCTGTGCACAATCATTTTCGTATGTAAAATATTAACAGTAATTCATGTTTACCTAACTCCTAAGAAGCTGAGAAAGTAACTTTGTTCTTACAAAGGACCAACCATGCAATTGCAATATGCTAAGGTGATGTAGCTTGAATTTTTTGTCTGCCTTCTTGGTTACAGAAGTGGTCCTTTCTGATATTGCTAATGATCCTTTTTGCTTTTTCAGAAATGTTCCTTGCCAGCTTGCAGAAAAGCGTCCAGGTCCCTTTAAGAAGTCAGAAACAGAGGCCTACAAAAGGTCCGTTTTACCATTTTACTGGAGTTTGGGCAGCTCTTACCTACTCTGAGCTCAGCTGCACCAGGCTAATTTCCATAAGCATCATGTGGTGTTACAGAAACCACATTTTGCCAAGCTGTCAACTGTACAGCCTTCTCTTTGCTAAACAGACTCCCATTAAAACTGTCTGCACAATTTGTCAGTTAAATGAGGTACAAGAGGGACGCTCTATTTGCCCCTAATTAGCTGTGCAGACTACCTTTGTCTGTTTGATTAAGTATTCACATTATCAATTTTGTTTAATCTGATTCATTTCACACACCTCCCCAGGGACTCAGCCCATACGGTTAACTAATCTCTGATATCATCTCTCATATCAGGCCACGGTAGTCTCCCACGGCATGCTCTACCCACACACACACTGCTCACCAAAATCTTTGCTGGGGAAGATTCTTCCCAACCCATGAAACCAGCACTGTCTCCTTGGAGATGAGGGCTTCTACCTTTAGTGGAAAACAGAAAAAGCCGGTATTGTGCTTGCTATGTGTCCTGAGCACCTCTGCAAGGACTTTTTTAATCTCAGAAGCTTTTCAGCTGCAGGCAGCTGACTCCAGCGAGGTGTGATGTGTGTCCTGCACCGGCACACCCCTTCCCACTCCCCACAGATGCCTGTGGTGCAACCTGCTCAGCCCTTCAGCAGGTCTCTGATTTTGACAGGAGGCAACACCAGTGTCCCTATCACACCGTGAAATAATCTGTAATGATGGGGGATGGACTTTAACCAAGAGGACCTGCCCAGTCCAATGTTGTTTAAGAGAGAAAAAGAACCGCATGTATTCAAAGATGACCCCTTTGCAAGCCTGCAAGTGTCCAACCAACTGCACCTTTGAGAGAGCACAACTCATTTTAAGAGGCAGAAAGATTCTCCTGAAAAAACATGGACCAAAAAGATGCCCTCGAAGCCACTTTTGTGGTTTTGCTCAAGACATGACTGCAAATAGCTGGGGAGAAGCAGAGAGACCTGGGCAGAGACCAGACAATGGGTAGGAATGAAGAAGTATTGCCTCATTTTCAGTGGGTGGGTTATTTCACCACAAAATTTGATGCCCATCTGCATGGAAACTGAGTGCATTCCCCTGCATACGCCTTACTTCACACATATATACACTTGCGTGCGTATTAGCATGAATGCCATAGAAAATATTTCCAGCAAAATTTTCAAACATTCTAAATTTGAGACCTTTTTAGGCTGACTTCTGTTAAAAATTTTCTTAGAAGATGTTAGTCTAACTCTTGCCACTGGTCACATTTCTGATAAAAATTAAGCTTTCATAATTTTGCAGTGAGAAGTTTTATCCCAACAAAAATCAATGTTTGCAATTAGCCAACATACAAACCCCAACCCACCCTCCACACGTTTTTGGTGCGTTTCAGTGTGGAAGAGTTTGACTCGTAGTATTTTTCAGAATTGCAATTTTCCGTTTCTCTGTTTTAAAGGAAGAGTGGGATGCAACTTGGATTTCAGTAGGTCAACTATCCCCAAATTCCTTTCCTTGTGCTACTAATACTGCACACCTGACAAGAGCAAAAAAAGCGAGGTGATTTACTCAACAATCAGTGCCACCCTTCTTTGGGTCAGGTTTTCTCATGGCAGTGTATGGAAAAGACCTTTGCAAACTCTGATCTGGCTTCTGCCCTGAGGTAAACACTGTCAGACAGAACACAGGTAGACAAACATTGCTGCTGCTGTTGTGCTGCCCAGAACACCCGAGGCTCCATGTGCTGACATTGGCATTAGCAGATAATTTTAAATGCTAGATTGCAATATGAAAATCTGTGGAATAGTGTAGAGTGGAAAAGCCATGTACCGCTATATTTCACTGAGTTTCGTTAGTGTAATTCAAAGAAGTTTATTTTACGAATCCCCTGCTGACTCTGGGTGAGTGGTTTGTAGCTGAAAAACTCCTCAAAATACTTCTCGAAAAATCTTTCCCTTTACTGCTCAAATTGGTATTTTCAAGAGAACAAACAGTTTTATGGTTAATGCAAAAATTTAACACCGAGATCAAACCTTGTGAATTACTTGCCTGCTCTTCCCTGCATTAAACTTCAGCGAACAGATACAACTCAGGGGACTTAAAACCAGCAAAGAACATCTGGCTTTTGGTACTAATAAAATGAAACTTAACTTTTTTTTTTAGTTTGGAGAGAAAAAAGGCTCATAAAATACTTTGGCTTTGTTATTCCTATTTCTACAGATCTTCAAAGAAACAAAACAAGTTTTGAGCAATAACTGAAGAGAAAAAATGGCATGAAATGTAAATTAAATACCAAATTGAGAAAGCGTCCATTTTTGGAAGACTATTTCAGTACACATTTGAATTTAAATGCAGGCAAAAATACTGTCCTGAACTACAATGACAATGAGCAAGTCTTTAGCTGAGTGCATAAACAGGCCCAAAGGCAGGAAGCTGAAGAAATTACATGGTGAAGGAGTAATAGTTAATCTTTTAATTAATATTTAAATCAATTAGTCCCCAGCATCTACAACAATAAATTGAGGAGGTAACTATTTCTGCTAGGATTCTGTTAGTGTTTCCCCATATTCGTTAATTTCTGTTCTGTGATGTCAGTATCAATATTTATGCTCATTGGCATTGCCATAAATTTTGTACCAATCTAATGAGTCACTCCGCATAGGCAGAGCTTTAATTAAAAGTGGCATTGAGTATGAAAGGGTGTGGTTTCACTCCCAGTTGTACCAGTCAGCTCAAGAATTACAACCAGTTAGGAAAGAGGGACTGGACTGGTGTGCTCAAGGAATCTGGGCACCAAGGAGGAAGCACCAAAAGTATTTTCACAGAAGGAAAGAAGATGCATGTTCTTGCAGTGGTGGAAAATTGAGGCTGAAAAGTAAGAAGTTTCAGATTGATGAAAATGGCTGAATGGAAATGGATCGATGAAAATGGATGTTTCATTCCCTTGACTATGGCCTGCCCTGTGCACACATCCTTGCATACGCCTGATGCAAGGCTTTCCATTTTCTGAAGAATTAACAGTAGCATAAGAATCATTTTCACCATCATTATTCGATAGTAATGGCAACTATAGAGTAGTACTGAGGAGCCTGAATCATGGTCCACAAATCCTTGGCATCAACGCCACAGAAATACAAGGCTGCAGGAGAACCAATGCATCAAGGAGAGTGCATCTCCTGCACAGAGTCTCCTAACTCATTGTCACATCAAGTGACACCTTGGCCTAATGAAGATGGGTGTCAATATTGGGCTTTACTATGGGGTTATTTTGAGTTCTGTGTTTAAGCAACTCACTGAAACATACATCTGCTTTAAAATTAATTGAAAGCGTAAGAACTTGGTTTACGCCAGTCAAATACTTGGATAATAATAATGTCTCTATTTGGAAAATTGCTGCAAAACAGAAGTTCTGAAAAGCACTTCTATCACTTACGTCCTAATCCAAGTCTTACTGTCTGGGCGGACACTGCAAAGGAGAGTGCTACTTTTCTTTCTCAGTGCTCTTAAACTCTGTTGTTGAGCTCTGCGTTTGCTGAGGATGATTTGCCTGCAGGAGTCTTTCCCATAAAAATACTTGCAGAATGAGGCTGATGATTTCCTACACTTCCTTCAAGTTCCTATTCTACTGCTGTTCTCAGTTGTACAGATGAAAGCAGGGCAAGGTGCAATAAATGTGTGGACAGGAGGTTATCTGTTCAGTTCCATTATGAGTCTGGACATACACATCAGGCTGCAGTGAAGGAAGAAATGTAAAATTTAAATCTCAGAGCATCATTAGCTAGCATCCTATAACTGAACTGATGAAAACAGAGGGTAACACATCTGCATATAATGGGACATGTTCCTCAGGCTTAACAATTTCAGCTTTTGTTTGCTGTACACAATGCCAGACTTGGCTGAACATGTGTGAGCTGGTTAGGATATAGCTGCAATAATAACATCAGCATCTTCGTTTTTGTAACTGGTGTCACGACTAAAAATGACAAGCAGTTGGCATTTCTGGTTCGTGTCTCCTCTGCAAAGTGCCATTCCTTAGGAGGTCTGGTGCTGCTGTCAACCACATCCTTTGGGCTCTTCTAAGTTTATTTTGTCTTGTGGAGAAAAAGTCTTACATTTTTTGGTAGAAACATGACACTCATCTGCCATCCTGGAAATATCTGTAGGCTCTGGCTGGCAAAGGCATTATATTGAGACTAATGGATTTTGAAGAGGTAAGTTACCACTATTCTGTGTCCTAGAGTACAAATTTTCACTCCAACGATTTTCAGTATGTGGAAAATTCAAATACCGTTATTGCTTCACAAAGCTCCCCAAGTGTGTCAGGTTCAAGGTGCAAGCACCAATACAAATTATTCCATCAAGTCTGAGGCAAAATGGGAAAATGGAGTGTTTTGACCACTCTATGACTTTTGAGGGGTTTGGGGCCAAATTTTAGGGAGGGCAAGAAGTAGCAGACCTGGTTTGCTGGGAAATTCATGAGTTGCTCAGTTGCTTTTGCTATTTCCAAGAAACAGTGGTAACTCTGGGGGAATGCAGTCGTGGTTACTTAGCACAGCCAGAGCCTTTCACTGGCATGTCGCCGTCTCCGAAGCTTTGCCAAAAGTCTGAAGGATCCAATGATGACCACCAAGTGTCTGACAGGCCTTGGCAAGTTCCCCTAATTAACTTGAGAGCCCTTGCAGAGCTCCTGTGCCTCATAATAAGTCAAGTCAACATTTAAAGCCATGTTGCGAAGCAGATCTCCTCAGTCCCCAAAGGGGCTCCCCTTAATCTCCTCAGCCCCACCGAGACCTTCAGCTGGAGAAACTCTGGCAGAAGGCAAATGCTGCAAGGAATTTCTAATCCTCAGAGGGACTCGTGCAGGGGTCTGAGGCAGATCTGGTCAGGTTAACAGTGTTTGTGAAGGCCCCAAGAGTAGCTTGGGAAAAAGGGGGGAAAAAAAAGGAAAAAGACAAACTTTGGGTCCAGTTGTAGCAAGCAGGAGCCCAAGATATGCTAATTAACACAGCTGCCATCAAGGATGTAATCTAATTTACATACTTGGTAATGAATAAATGCTTCCATATGGCAGAGTACCAGCATTTTTCCTTGACAACTTTATCAAAAAGCTAATGGAATTTGCATGCCAAAGAAAACTTTTTCCAGTTTGTCTAAAGACAACAAACCCAGTAAAAGAAGTGAGAGAAGTGCAGAAGGAAAAGATCATGTTACGGCAAAGTAGATATTAGCGAGCTAAGAAACTATGCTTTAAATATTTTGCTAATGTAGCAGTAGGAAAACTAAGAAACGCTCTACAATGTTCCCCAATTTACTTGTTTCCTCATCTTCTCGTCCCAACCAAATCCATGAAATGGCCTTAACGCTTGTTCATCCTGTACATCCACCACTGCCAACTTGAGGCAGATGCTCAAATGCTCAGGTGCCCAAAATGAGCCAGATGCTCAGATGCTGTACTACTGGACTTCCTGATGCGTGTAAGCCCACAAATCCATCCCTGCCTTCAGAGTCCTGGACTAGCACATGATTCACTGTGTGTGGCAGCAGAGCTCCCCATAGTGCATGAGAGCGCTGCAGACTGCCTCAACAGTCGTGTCATCTTCCTGGTGCAGGCCATCTCTCTTAATCAAATTGGTGTCTTCCAAAACTCTGTGCATACCCCCCATTCAGCCAGAGGAACCAACTTTATTGACCACGGCAGCTGGCTGTTGAAGGTGGCCTCAGTGATGGGCCACACAATGGACCACACTGCTCTGAAGTGGCTCCATTTTCCTTTGGACTAAATTGGACCTCTGTGTTGGAAATGTTTGTCTGATCAATCACAAGGTGACCGCTGAAGTGGCCACTGTGCTATCTCTGGGCATCAGAGGTCTTAGTCAAAGTCAACAACGTGGTTTAAGAGTGAAGATACTGATTCGGGGGGCACTTTTCCCTAAGCATGAATGCCTTTCACGCTGAAGCAGAAAGTGTTGGCTTGGGAAGATGTAAACTCACCTGGCCATATGCATTCTCCAGCCTTTCAGACACTTGTTGTCCTTCCCAAAGGGAAAGTAGAAAACATTAGTGGTATGTTCTGAAAACATCCACAAAGCAAATTCTGTCCCCAGTGGACTTTCTCAAAAGGGAATGCCCTTTGTTAGGAAGATGCTGGGATTTTCAACAGCCTTTTCTTTTGGGATCTTTGCCTGAAGCAGAGCTGCCTGAGAAATGGCTACTCGATTAAGGCCCTTCGCTATGGCCCTAGAAAGAGAAACTCAATATACTGGGCATGCTTGTCATTAAGTTACTCACAGTCTGTCTGTAAGGGGTCAAGGATAGGAACTTCACACTCTTGTGTCCAGTACATGCACAAACACAGTGACAGAGCTGGGCAACCCAAACTCAGGACTAATGACCTAGCAGGTAGTAGTGTAAGCTGAGCTTACACTCAGTGTGCCTTTATAAGGAGCCCTACAACTGCTCTTAGCCAAACTCTGGGAATTTTCCCAACTGAAATGTAGTAAGAGTGTTTATACATGTGTTTAACCTTAGATATTTGTGTTGTTTTACTCAGACTTCATGCTTGAACACATTGCTGGATGCAAGCCAGGGCACAAGGCCCCTCCTGAGGATCAAGTTTAGTCTAGTCATCATTCTCCTTTTGTACTCCTTCTGGTCTGTTGTGGAACAGATACTTCCATATCCCTCACAGGGCACCTGAGTTAAAGTCCCACCCCATTTTGCCTCGCCTAAGTTCTCTCTTTGTTTTTCTCAGAAAAATCTTTGTAGCCAAAGGAGAATAGAAAAAGACTTATTCATATATGAAAAATCACAAAAAAAATCCAGTGTTGAAATTCAGGGAAAATTTTAAAATGCTATATAGTTACACATTTTAACCAACAGGACCATGATTAGAGCCTCGATTTTCAACTTTCCTTGTAGATTCCTTCAATAGTCTTTAAAAAATCTCTTTTGTTGAAATAGTTGAAATTTCATTTCAAGTACAATTCCAATTAAGCAAAATTTTTGTGTCCCTTTTGTTCTGGTTGGTTGTTGTCATTGGTGTTGTGCAGTTACTGTGTGAATTCAGTTTTGTTTATGAATATTCCAGAAAGCAGCTCAAGATGTTCATTGGAAATCAATATTTGCACTTTCAACTATTGAATAATTTAGTACTTTTTTATTTTAACATCAGTTCAGTGACAAAAATATGGAAGCTGAAGCAAAGCAATCCTGAATTTTTAGGATATTTCACTTCAGACGGATCATTCTGATGTTCTCTGAAGCAGTCATAATTTCTCTTTTGCAGGACTTAAATTTTTGTTTTATCTATCTTTTTCTCACAGAGGATAGATACCTTTAGGATGAAAAGGAATTGTACAATATTAGAAACTCTTTGTGAGAGGGAAATTCTGAAAATGGACTTTCTTTTAAAATCTTCCAGCAGGTCAGAACTAGAGCAGGAAAATTACTGTCTACAGTGACTGGCGCCGATACAATCTGCCTTTCTACTGACCAACACAGGAATTTTTTCTACCTAGGATTGATACATGCAATTCTTGGCATATATGAAAACTGCAGCGCTGGAAGGTACCCTGTCACCAGATCCCCTTGGCAGCAGCGCCATGCAGTCACGAGTAACACACATCCCCACCTGGAGGGGACCCCTGCCCTGGCTAAGGCAGGTGAGGCCAGTCAATTTACCAGCCCAAATACCACCTGGAATTTTAAACAGAAATTGCTCTACATGCAGGAAGACTCTGAGACAGCTGCTGTGGAGAGCTTTCAGCTTTGCTCCATGGACTCCTCTTTAAGACTTTTGTTGAAAAAAAAACCACTTGGAGTTGTAGCTGCAAGTGTTTGAAATGTGGGCATGCCCCAGTAACGTAATGACTGCCACTACAAGTCACTGCAAAGTTTCCAAGACTGTTTTCCAAATACAGGTGTATTTGGTCTCCATCACTCTTGTCTCTCTTTCTCCCATGCCTCCCATTTCTGGCTGCTGGGACAAGGGTGCAGTCACAGAGGATGCCGGGCTGCCTGGCTGCCTTCTCCTCATGCGTGTGAAGACAGCAGCAAACCTGGCTGGTGCACTGGGACCTTTAGACCATGAAAAGTTTTTCCTGCTGCAGGGCAACTTCACCATAGGTCATCTATTTCTCCTTGCTAACACTGGTCAAGAGAAATCCAAACTGAGCTTGGGAAAGCTGGAAATGCCATGCAAAATCCTGACACCAGGAGAGGGCTGTGCTTGTATCCCCATCTTTCAGCAGAGGTCAATATGTGCTGTGGTAAAGGCAGCTTCTGCTCTGTAACCAGCACTCGCTGCCTCAAACCAGAGCTGAAGGAATATCATCTGAGCCAGCACGGCCCTTATTTCTTTCATATCCCCCTTGTCAACAGTTTGAAAATGAGATAGCTAATTTTGTGCCTGACAAGAAAGGACGGATCATTTTCTCAGATGCTGCTATCAGCAGAGTCAGTGCTGGTACACTCTCCGAGGGAGTCCCCAAACTACAGGTTACTGGCAGGCAGACAAACGCTCGCTGACAGCCATTTGTGACCAACTATGAAACACCATCTGCTGTAGTTGGAGGGAAGGAACATATCCAGCAAGTGATACCACTGTGAGAAATGATTTTGTGTGTTGACACACAGCAGTCTTTAGATAGCCCCAAAGAATAAGACTACTTTGTTTTTCCAGATTTGTGTATGAGGGAAAGAAACATTTTCTCTTTTTGGGGGTCCGTGGGTGAGACTTCCTGGATATATTTGTATTGGAGCCAGAAAAAGAAAGGGTTTGATACGTCTGTATTAACAGGTGTACTAAATACAGCCGTGAACTGAGCCAAATGCATCTTTAGCAATGTCGTGTTGGGGGGTGAAGTACTATCTGACAGCTAAAACACCCGCTGGAGTGTGAATCTGCCATCGACTTGCTTGTGACATTGGGCAAGCCTCATCCCTTCTTTTAGGATTTGGCTCTCAGTTTTGAGGAACAGCAACAACATTTTTCTTCAAGTGAGTGTTGGAGGGCTAGGTAGTGTTTCTTCAGCCCTTTGAAATCCCTGGAAAACGGGGATAAATAAATTTTATTAAACTTCACAGACTGTTGTCTGGTTCAGAGGCTGTTAAGCGGACAAACAGAAAGGCTTTGCCTTCAGGATGTGGAGGAAGAAACAAAGCACAACAAGACAAGACATTTTCAGACTTGTAAAGACATTCTGGAAAGATTAAGTGGCTCAAGTGCAAAAAAAGTACCCGCATGTGTCCAAAATGCTGTCAAAAAGCAAAAGACTTCCCTCAGTCACTGACTCAGGCAGCAGATCCCAAAAGTGTCAGGAGAAGGGATGCTCAGCTCCTTCACAGGGGGAAGGAATCTTACTTGCTCATTAACGTAAATAAGGCATGCAGCCAAAGGCATATGCCAACTCTTCCCTCCATGGTCAGAGAACAAGGCTTTCATTTTTAAGAGTCTTAATAGTCCTGTGTCTCATGATTAAGTAATGAGAGCTGGCATCCAAAGTATCTGAAGTTCAGCTGATCTTGCATTATCCTTCTAGGCCCTGGCAGACTATAAACCAGAATATTTTCAAGCAAAGTATGCAGATGCAAAAATAAATAAAAGATACGTCTTAAAACTGCAGATCAGTCTTAAAGCAGAGGGATATCAAATTATTATGGCAGATTATCACCTTATTTCTTTGAATTCTAACAATATTTTAAAAACTGCTAAGTATATAGATGATTTTGTGTTTTTATCCGTGGTTTTGTATGTATATACACACACATAGCTACGTGTATGTTTTTCGCACCACTTCTTTCTGATCTGCCCTGCATTTCTGTGAAATTGCAATGATAGCGATGTTTGTCATCACAGGCTTGCAAGGATTAAATACTGTTTTACTGTAGAAATTCTTTCTGAAGGTTAACATAGGATGTCTGGATTCAATCTCTTTAAGCCCATGTATTTATGACACAAAATCAGCTATGAGAGGGCTTGACCCAGACCCCGTTGAAGTTGGAAACGCGCTGTGTGCAGTGCCACCCGAACAGGAGCAGAAGGGCTTGGGCTTCCCTCTGGCTCGGGACTGGGCCCAGAGGTGGCCTATGGAAGCCCAAACCCTGCACACCCCCAAGGCAGATAGGAAAAGGGACCAGAAGGGTGGCTGTAGCAGGGGCAGTGGAGAGGAGGCAAACCCACCTCCAGGGTCCAGCAGGCAAGGAGATGGGAGCACGGCCAGCCAGCTACAGGGGACGGAGAGAGAAAGTGGGATAGACGAGGGCTTTCAGGAAACCTTATTTATGATTTAAATATGCTGTCACTTGTGCCCGTGCGATATGAAAACCAAATCTAAACATTTGTCTGTAGAATCAGGTGATGACTGGCCCTCTACTGTCTCAAGGGGGGCAGGAAAATGGTCCATGCACCTGCCACCTAATTCAGTTTAAAACCTGACACATTTACCAAGAGTGGGCTGGCATAATGAACTTCATTCATGCTGTCAGTGGAGTCAATAACTTATCCCCAACTGCTTTTGTCTCCCTGGCGGCAGTGCCTCTGATCGGGCTGAGGTACTTATTCAAGTAAAATTTATTTTCAATTGCAGGCCATAATACTACTGGCACAAGCCTTGCTTTGACAGAAGCTTTTGCTCAAGGCTAAACTATTGTTAAAGTTTGTGCCCATTGTCCGGGGTCTTTGATCTGTCAAAGCTGCTTAACAAGCTGGTTAAAAACTGTTTCAGATAACAGGTGTGTCCTTTGAGGACGCAGGGCCATTTTTCAACTTCTTTAAAAGACTAGTCCAGTAGCTGACTAAAATTTACATGCTGGTTGGTGGTGATATATGTAAAGCACTTTTAAAGCAAGAAATTCGATTTAGGGGTTTATTTCCCTGAACTTCCTTGTGGTTTGTTGTTGGCTTTGTTTGGTTTTGTTTTGTTTTGTGGTTTAGGGTTTGGGGTATTTTTCCTGAGGAAGTAAAAAGATTTACAAGGTGTTTCTCTGTGGCCTTGGAGATATTTAGTGGAAAAATGATTGAGGTGCTAAATCTACCTGTGGCACTACAATGGCACCCAGTCACAGTAAAGCAGTGTTTGAAGCAGCAAGCACCAGTGGACACAGCTAGGAGAAAGCTTACGATGGAGAGGAGCAAAAGTGGGGTCACATGGAGCAGGCTTTGCTGGGGTAGGCTCGCGGGGGGGACACACTTCCCCTCCAAGCCAAAGCCTGCTTCAGTGCAACTGTGCTGCTCCAGCCCATCCCTGTCCCTCAGCCGGCTCCCGGATCTGCTACGAACTCTCAGAGCCTGTGGCATGGTTAGCACCTACAGGATCTGCTCTTGCTACATAGAAAGCCCAATTTCTGGGAGAAGATCCCCGTCGTATCTTGGGTCCCCACTGTACAAGCCCGGCCATTCATGCATGGCCAATGGCCTGAAAAGAATTTCCTTTGAATGGTCCATATGTCAGCTATATTCTTCAGGACCTGCGAAAAATGGTTCCTCCCCTTCACATATGTTTTAAAACACTACTGAGGTCCTGAGGGATTTAACCAGTTTTAACCCAACCTAGTCGGTTTTGTTTTTCATGAAAAAAATCAAAAAAGCATGTCCATGGTTGTTCTGAAATACATGGGACTGGCCTAAAAGTTTAGGGGAAAGGGGGAAGGGAAACTCACTGTATGTGCGCTTTGTGTGTTAGGGAGGGTGTGGAAGGAAGGGAGAACAAGCATCTTCAGGGGTAGTTTCCCCCCTCTTCAGATCAATACCACCTAATTGTGGAGCTGCTGCTACTGGGATTTTGGTCCAGACCAAGAATATCTGTGCCTTTCCAAGTTCCAGTGGAGCACATAACCTGAACAATCAATCAGTCATGACTTCCAAACCTGTGCTTTTCTGCAAAGCCCTGTCAGAGGCCACGGAGGGAATTGATGTCAGCACTGCAATTAGAGGTGTCTCGCACACCCCCAGCCTGCTGACTGCAGGCTGCTGCACAGGCACCCCAGCTTCTCCACAGGTGTACAGAGGATGCAGAGCCCCTGGAAGGTTCACTTGCAGCTCTGGCCAGGCAGCTCTGGCTGTACAACAGATCGAGCATCTCTTTACAGGCAATCACTGCCATCCCCAATGCTGGTGGGCTGCAGGGTCTCCACAGGAGGGAGCTGAGCAGAGGAGGGGCAGACAGCATTCTCACAGGCAGCTCCACAGCTGGAGGGGATCATTAATAAAACGTGGTGTTTAGAAAACACCTGCCCATCTTTGACCTGCAGGAAATAAGCACCTTCACACAGTGAGGGCAAGGTCATCTTCAACAGAAAAAAAAGAGCTCCCCTTATACAGCAGGAAAGCTCTGAGACACATTCTCCTCCTTCCCCTGAGCTGCGCCCAGCAGCTCCCCTTGCTGGAGAAGCTTGCATACCTTGAGAGATGAGCGCAACAAACTGAAATAACTTTGCTTTAAAAGCGAGCCTGCTTCCTAGGCATATTTTTCTCAGACAATCCCATCTGCACCAAAAATCTGTCGTCAGCTTGTTAGTTCAAGGAAGCTGGTGAATAAAACAAGCACTTTGTCAAATGTAGTAGTTTTGTGAATATCCCTAAACCGAATCGAGAATGAGAGTGAAAAGCAAAGCTTTTCAAATACCACTTAGCTATGCTCACCATTAGGATCATCACAACTGTTCAAAGATTACTTTGGCATGTGTCTGTGCCATCAATTGGCTTCAGAGATATGTTTAGAGCAATTCATTTTCGGCATTCAAATGTAGCCAGAAAGATGTGAGATGGAGGACAAATTCCTGTTGCAGGGCTGCCACTCAGCTATGGGCCTCTAAGCAAAGCTGTCCATGACTTGACTGGATGAAGCATCAGCCGCTGCATCAGCTACAATGTGTCTTCAGCACCCCAGTGACCCAGCCCGTGCCTATGGGCAGGTTAAAGGTCTCAGCAAGGTAAAGACCTGTTATTGACCAGACACACTAAGGCAAGTTTTTGCTTTCTCCATAATCTAGATTAAAACATTTTCTTCTCTGTGAAGAGGCATGTAGAGAAATCTCCTAGTCTCACTTCTTCTCTGCATTTTCTCTGATGTAAATTATTAAATGTGCTTGGTTTTAAAAGCTGATTTTCCCTTACCTGTTACAATCAATGGGGTGTCTTCAATGCTGTGTTGAAGCACAGAATAAGTCCCTGTTGTGATCTCTCCAGTGAGAAGAGTATCAAAGTTGTGAACAAGGGGAATTGAATAATAGCAAACGCTTTTGGGGAAAATGTGAAAATTATATATAAGGTAGCCCAAGGACTCCAAACCACTTTAACATTACAGCCCTTTTCAACATTACCATGTAACTGTGACTTGCAAAGTAAAATAAGGAAATGCTATGAGGTGGCGGATGTCCAGTGAGACCACCAGGCTATTACAGGAGGGTATCTGTAGCTATTATTTGTCACTAGCTGTTATTTATATTGCACATGATTCAACAGATGGTCAGGCAGATGCAATGGCAAGGTGAGACAGCCACAGCAGCGAAGGCTGGAATAGAAGATGCTGCAGCTGGAGGAAGAGGGCTGCCCATGGAGAAAGATGGATGGAGCTGGTGGTCGGGCGAGGGGATGAGCAGGAGACGTTCAAGCGACTGAACCTGAACAGTCTCAAAGAAAGGGTCACCTGCTGACTGTGGGGCCCTGCAAGATGTGGGACCTGCTGGGGTCTTCATGGGGGCAGGCCAGGTAAGGGAGCCTGTCCCAATATGACCAAGAGGGAAGGAACTGAAATGTTGATACTGCATTTACAGGAGAACTGCCCCTCTGCTGTATTGCTGGGGCGCGAGTTAACCCCAGAGATCTCAGGTAAAATCCACATGGGCAGAAGTGAAGAAGCAATCAGTGCTGATCTGATTCAGGGTATTTAGGTAGTGCTGGCTTTGTCAGTAGGCAGGATTTGGGGCAGAAACCTTGGACACAAAGACACTGTAAAAAATTGCTGTGACTCAAAAGCATGGATGGAGTGCTGCCAAACTGATGAAATGCACCATTGGGAAGAAAAAAACCCACTGCAACATTTTAGGAACCACAATAAAAACGAGGAAAGTAAAGTTTTCTCTTTGGATTACAGCTTTGCATCGGTAAGTTGAAATACGCTGAAACAAGTGAAGGATGGGGCACTAAGTACAGCTTGCCTGGTCTAAGCAGGTAGAAAGAAGAGGAGACTAGTCCCAGGGGAAAGCCCTAAGCTTCACATTCAGCCTATGTCTGGAACCACTTCTCCCACAAGGTATGTGATCCATGCATAGCAGAAAGCAAAAGCCCTGTGCTTTCCCCAGCTGCTTACAAATTCGGGAGGGGATTCATTTTTCTTGGTGGAGATTTGATGATAGGCAAGGAAGGACTGTCTCCGGACATATGAAGAATTCTGATACTGAGAGCTATTTTATGTCTATGTGTCATATTTATGAACTGAAAAAGTGGTTGTGAAATGTGCGCCCGCACTGCCATGGGCAGTGTTGATGTGAAACCCGAAAGGGAAGAAGGATTTCTTGCACATCTCACAAAAGTAGAAATAGACATTCTTTACAGTTTCATAGTTCAATAAACCAATTATGCACAACTGGGAACAGCTAAGCAGGGGAAGCCAAAAGGTAATGGAAACAAATCAAATATTGGAGACCTTGACCAGTGAATAATTCTGATAAATATCTCACTTCACAAAGAAAATGTATTCTCCTGGTAATGTGGAGAGAAAGACAGACAGAAAGAGATGACAGCAAGGGCAAAAGCTTTCTGTCAGGGAAAAAGACTCTGAGACTGACTACATCTATACAAAACATGCCTGTGACCATTACCTAGCTCTGAAGCCAACTGGCACAGACTGGCGTGTGTCCACATTATTAAATTCTTGCTTTCCAGGCAGTGTGGCTGAACACAAATTGCCTGCTGGGATTGGCCTTTGGCCTATGCTATCCCCAAACCATGCCTGGGAAATGTTCAGGAGAGTGCTAGCTGCCTGGAGCCAAAACGTGCCAGGAACTGTTGTAACAATTTGACTCTATAAATAATTGAGCTACGCTGCCTGAGAACATTATGTAGCACTGGTTAATTTACTAGGAGAGATGGAGTCCGTGATTCTAGCTTGGAATGGAAGTCTTGGACATCTTATAGAACCCTGAGAAATGGAAAACCCTAGAGCACCCAACAGACACAAGAGAGTGCTGATGTGAGAGAGGCAGGCATCCACAGCTGCACTTAAATCAAGCAAGAAAAAGCTCATATCCTGGCAGAAGTAATGGAAGCATGAAGTAGAAGGGATGTACATCTACACCTCTGGAAAGGGCAAATGGACCGTGCTGGAGCATCTAGGGAAAAACAAACCACGGAAAGGAAGATCCTGAAGCTTTGAAAAGCGCTGCTCAAGTGCTTTTGCAGAGCATACCTCATCCTGCTTCAAAACTGAACACAACTAAACCTCCCAAAGATACTCAGTGAGAAAGAAAAAGGGGTACATGCACTGCTTACAGGTATGGTCTCAAGGCCACAAGGAGCAGGTGGCCCAGAGGGCTGGTATGGGCTGGAGCCTGCTCAGGAAGCACCCTCCAAAACACACGGAGCCTGTTGGACCTGACCATGCCTGAAGGCTGGCTGGGCCACAGCCTCCTCAGGGACCGTGGTCACAGCAGTCATTTAGAGAAACACGCTGAGGGAAGGAGAGGCAGGGCAGACAGCACATGCCAGGCTCATAGGAAGTGTGCAGACCACTCCTGCAGGGCAGCAGGGACTCAGCTGGACCCTTCCATAGGCACTGAACGGCTGCCCCACAGAAACTGCTCTCCTGTATTCCCTGCAAACACAGCATGGATGTGTCGGGACTGCAGTGACAGAGGTCTGGAAACTACTGCATCCACCTCCCATGGAAAGGAAACCTTCAGACCCTTCTAGTTTAGGTCCTTTGCCAATTTATGAGACTCAGAGATGTGCAGACGCTGGTAACAGTCTGGGCCTTCACGTGGAAGTATGCAGAAGGTTTCCATGGTCTCCAGCCCCGGCAGGTCTGTGCCTGATACATTTGTAGCCCACTGTGAGTATCAGCATTTACACGGAGTGGTGTCCAAACTCAGTTCTCATTGTGCTCAAGCAAACCATCATCCCACTCATGGCCACCACAGTTGTGACTAGTTTCTGTCACTTTCACTTGCAGTTTTAGGAGGAAAACCAAGTGCTGAAGCTGGGGATAGAAGCTCTCCCATTAAATATTTCAGGCTGCCTTTCTCGTAGTGCCTGAAAATTCACTTGCTGTGTGAAGGTCTGACGGCGCGGGCCACGGAATCCACCATGGCCAATTCCTGTGCAAAGCATGAGGTGGGGCAGCACAAGGGACAAACTGCATTTTAAGTTGTCTGCTTCCTGTGTGGCACTTGACAGATCTTTGTTTATCAACAAAAACAAGAAGCCTGGAAAGAGGAGGTTTTGTGTGGTCACGTTATTGGTCCTCCTCTGACCCCATGGATGAGGGCTTGCGAGTCCCTCAGGTGAAAGGTCAGATTTTGTAAAAGTAAGTTTTTATTAGTTGCGAAACCCTTCTGTGCTTTTTAAAAAAACAAATGAAATCTGATGTTTTTCAGAGAACCGCCTAACAATTTACAGCTGAAACTCAGAAAAATAGCATCTGGTGCATGATAGTCAGAGCCACTGGGTAGAAAACAATTAAAAGTAAAACATATAAAAAAAGAAAAAAAGCACACACACGCACCAAAAAAAAAGCCCACAAAAATATGCAGAAAAGTAACTAAGTATTGTCAAAGACAGAATCTATGTTTTATAACACAAACATCAACTTCCTTTCATGAATAATTTGTAACATATTTCCTCTGGTGGTGTGACTAAGGCACTACTGCATCCTCATGTACATCCCTGACATGGGAGAGGGTTTTCTGGAGGTGATAAATGCAATCAGAGACCACAGTTCCTTTCCTCCCCTCTTTTGTGGAGACTCCACTACTTCTGTCTTAAAAATTGAGTCTTACCTGCTTTTTTTAGTTTACAAGGCATCAGGACTGCAAGGCCCTGTGCAAATACCTTGTTTTTCAAGGGATCCATTAGTTTTTAACCTGTGGGCCTCCACAACTCATCCTCATCCTAAGTACCAAATTACTGCATTTCTTGTAGTTTTTCTCGTAGCCCCTCATGCTGCTCTGCCAGGTAATTTTCAAGACGTACATGTCAACAGCCACAACACTTTGGGAAAAAAGCAAACAAACATGAAAATATTAAATTAAAATATAGATCTACAGGTTTTTTACCAAGGCTATATAGAACCCTATCCTGAACCTACAACAGCTTCAGAGACTTGGGGGACCTAGGCATAGATTTTGGCCACATAGCCTCAACTGATGACACTAATTTTTAAGAAGTTTTGCCCATCAGCCAAACTTTACTCTTCTGCAGCTGCAGGGTGCTTATCTAGGTGCCTAGTTCAATGCAATATCAAGCAAAAAGAGTTTGTTTCAACTTCAGAAGAGAGAACTGAAGGGCATGAGAAAGAATATTTGTTGAGGTAAGCAGGCTACCAGCACTTTCATTCACCATTCTGGTGTCTTCGGTTCAGTCTCTCCAACTCAGCAGTTTTTGGATGCTGAGCAGTGGTTGGATGGGAGCACAGATACGGATACAGCGCCATCAAAAACTGCATCACCTCCCTGATGTGACGTAAGATTGGTTATTCCTTTTAGTTTTATTCATTTGACCCTAAAACCGTTTATAGTTTTAATCTAACTGAACATTTGCAAAAACAGAGAACACAAAATTATCAACAATTAAACAACAACTAAGTTTCTTTAAAATGGGGTTAAGCAACTGGGGGAAGATCCTTCTGTGAATGTTGGGGTGGTTTGGGGTTTTTTTTTCTCTTTGGTTAAAGCGTAGCTTTTTACTCAAAGATTTCAATATGCAGATTTTTTTGGAGACCATTTTGTTCTTACTCTGTTTCCCGGTTCAAAATACATTAAGACGGAACTCAGGGACGTGGTTTAGTGGTGAACTTGGCAGTGTTAGATTGATGAGTGGACTCAATGGTCTTAAAGGTCTTTTAGAATTTAAATTTTTCTATGATTCTATGATTGTAAGGCTCAATTCAGCCATTTAAACGTAGGTATTTACCGCCTCTGAGAAGCCTTAGGATGTCTCACCTGACCTGTCCTGTTGCTCCAGTAAAATATGAGTATTCAGCAGGTTCTGGATCAGTCTTTGTCAGTTCAGTGTGGATGTCTCAAAGTATTTCTAATGCACTGAAAGCAAAGCAACAAAGTCGGAGCCTTCAATTTCACAGAACTTCGGTGAAAAATGCCTGCTTATATTTTAGTATTTAGCTTGCACTTAGCTACTAGTTGGCTGCTTCTGTTTCAGACCTGAGAAGGGGTTCGTGTGCCCCCAAAGTGCCCATTTCCCCCTCTCAATCTTGCCCCTTTGTTTTCCCTGGCGGCAGCACGATGTCACCTTGTAACGGCACTTTCCAGCTCAAATCCACGCCTGCCTGCTTCTGCAAGAGGGAAAATGGGGCTTCAAAGAATAGAAAATACAAAATTTAAAAATTTGGATTGGAGCAAGTAGGAAAATACAAAAGAAAGTTGGAGGGAGGACACATGCAAGACACATGCATTTTAAGAGACACACATCCGTAATAAACTCCTGATTAGTTTTGCTTGAGAGCAGGGCCTCAATCAGAGCAGCTGGGCAGGCAGACAAGGTCTGGACCTGGGGCAAGGGGTAGCAACCTATTAAAAAAAATTACTCTTTTTTTTCCCCATTTCTTTTTTTTTCCCTCTGTGACTGCAAAGAAAAACGATTTGCTCATTTGGTAATAACTGATGGGAACCGTGAATTACTGAGCAAGGCCCCCAGCCTGGTGTTTATCTCCTCGCCAATAAATCTCTAAACTGAAGCAATGAAGCTAAGTACTGCTGCTATTTCTGCATTTTATTTCCATATTAATCAAAACACAAGCCTACCCCCACCTCTTCCCTGGCCCCGTGTAGCTGGAGGAGAGGCGTGAGGGGACTGTCGGGGTTGGACTTGTCAGGTGGGGGGTCTGGTGGGATGGGAGTGTGGGGGAGAAAAGAAACCCCACAACTTAGAGAGCTGAATATCAGTGCCTGGGGTTTTGTCTTTAAATTTGTAGCAGACCCCTGGAGGCAGAGGCAGCGGGGTCCTCCCCCATGGGAACTAGGTAGCACTGGGAAGGAAGGGGTCGTTGCTTTCCCCTGAGACAAGGAGCAGTGTCTGCCTTCTCCACAGCACGGCTGTGCCGGGACCCAGCAGTCAGCAAGGGGGTGCACAAGTGAAAATCAACGGTGTCCATCCACCTTTGATATGTTTATTTTTGTTTTTATTTTTATATGCATATGTGCACATGTATGTATTTTATATATGTGCATACAGACATTACTGGTTTTTGTGGTGGAAACATAAGGAATTTCCTGAGAGTGCCAAGCTCCCCTCGTGTATCCCAGAAGCGGGCTGTGCTGTGCCATAGCAAACCGTGCCGTGCCGTGCCGTGCTCCACCATGCCCCGTTCCCACAGCTCAATCAGTGGGCAGGGACAAGTCCAAAAGGTGGAGGCTGCCAGGCTCTGCCACCATCGAATCTTTCCTGTTTTCCTGTTTCTATCCCTCAGCCACCTTCCTCTCTCCCCTTTTATAAAATTTCTGTTTTATTTCTTTCTCATGTGTGTTTGTGAAGGAAAAGCCTCGCAAAGAAATGCCCATCTTCTGTCCCCATGGACAAGTCTCTCCAGAAGTTGTTGCATTGTTGGTTGGTCAGTTGATTTTTTCCGAAGGGAAGGGAAGGGAAGGGAAGGGAAGGGTAGGGAGGGGAAGGTTAGGGAAGGGAAGGGAAGGTTAGGGAAGGGAAGGGAAGGTTAGGGAAGGGAAGGGAAGGGAAGGTTAGGGAATGTTAGGTAAGGGATGGTTAGGGAAGGGAAGGGAAGGGAAGGGAAGGGAAGGGAAGGGAAGGGAAAAAGCACGAGGCGGCCTGTGCACCGTTCCCCCACCTTTGCTCCGCGGCTGGAAAACAGCCTGGCATTCCAGAGGAATGTGGGCCAGGACCCAGAATGCCTGTGTGTGGCTGAGTGGGGATCAAATGTCCCCAAAGAGCCCTTTTGCTGAGGCAAGGCGCCCTCCGTCCCCAGGACCGAAGGGGCCGAGCGACAGGGATGCTTTGGGGCGAGGCAGCACCGCCAGGGGTGGCGGCAGGTCCGGGTACCCGACTGCCGACTCCTGGACGAAGGAATGACTTCGTCCTCCTCTCGGCTGCCATTTACAGCCCAGCCACGTCGCGGGCTCGGCAACCTGCTGGCAGCCGCAGGTGGGGAGCAGCCCCAGCAGAAGCAGCCCCGTCCAAGGCTACCCCGCTTGCCCCGCTCAGAGGGGAAGGATGCAGGGCCAGGAAGGATGCGAAGTCGGAGAGGATGGAGGATGCGGGCCCGAATAGAGCCGTGGCTTTGTGCCACCGGCGTGTGAGCCCCGCATGGAGGGGTGCTTCGGGGACAGTCGGGTGGGCTGAGGAGGGGCCGGCAGCCCCGCGTCCGGACCGGTGCTCCGCAGACCGCTCCCCGCGGCTCCCCGCTGCTCTGCCGCGTTTCCCCTGCTCGTGTTTGCTCTCTTCTCGCTTTCCCTCCGCCAGCAGCGCCGAGGGCTGCCGCCGCCAGCAGCGAGGGAGAGGGGGGACTGTGTGTGAGAGTGCTTTGGCTACCGGGGCCGGGCAGGGGCTCCAGCCCAGCCTCTCTCCCCGGGACGGCGGGGCGGGTCCGCGCCCTGCACAGAGCCCGGAGCGCAGC
>VZTA01004321.1:307152-418928 GCA_013398855.1 Mohoua ochrocephala
GCCGGCAGCCCCTGGGGCTCCGCTGACCTCGGGCTCCGGCGGGGGGCGGCGCGGCCGGAGCAGCCGTCGGTGGGACCGAGAGGGCCGGGCCGGGCCGGACGCGGGCGGGAAGGGAGCCAGCTCGGGGGGCAGCGCTGCAAACATCCCCAGGCGTTCGCGCCAGTAAGTAAATGGGTCCCGGGCACCGGCCGCAGCCGGCGGTGGAGCGGGGAAGGGAAGAGGGTGCGTGGGGCCGGGCTGGTGGGGGCTCGACCGGGCAAGGCGGGCGGGGCACCCGGGCGGGGGTCACCACCTCAGCTGTCGGCCGAGCCCCGTGTCTGCCTCTGCCCCGAGTGCGGACTGAGCCGGCGTGGCCGCCTGCGGGGTCTGCTGGGCTGGAGAAGTGAGAATCTCCCTGCGGGGACGGCGGCGGGAGCAGCCTTCGTGTCCGGGGAAGGGCGTGTGGTCGTCCACCGCATCTTCCCAGCCCCCGGTGGTGCGTACGCGATAGTGCGGGGCTGTCAGACAGGACGGGACGGGAGACACCCGCGCCACCCGTGGAACTCCCGGAGCCGGCCATGGTGCCCCCCTCTCTCGGGGGAAACAGACGGGCTGAGCGTCCACCTTCCAAAAGGTGCTTAGGGCCCGGAAGAAATCTTGGCAGGACCTCGTTCCTCCATAGTGTCCAGGCCCCGAGGAGGGCGAGGCGTCAGAAAAAGAGGGATATTTTCGTCCGATTGAGTTTAACTGTGGTTAATCTGCTGAGCAAAATTAAAGCCTTCTGATTCTATCACTGTCAGTAAATCCTGCGGCGAGAAGGAAAAGAAAAGAAAAGAAAAAGAAAAGAAAAGAAAAGAAAAGAAAAGAAAAGAAAAGAAAAGAAAAGAAAAGAAAAGAAAAGAAAAGAAAAGAAAAGAAAAGAAAAGAAAAGAAAAGAAATATAGTTTAGGAGAATATATCAAAAATAACTGAACGCGATCTCGACGTTATCCCGCTTCCACTGCGAAAGCCGTAAACCCCCCTAGACTTTTCCTCAGCTGACAGATTTGCCGGACATACAGGCAGGAAACTTGGCCGGCCCGGAGCCCACAGCGCCGTCCGACCCCACAGAGCTGGGCGCCGCCGGTCTCCGCACCCTGCGGAGCCGCTCTCCTGGTGGCTCCTGCAGGCTACCCGCTCCTTCCAGAGTCCTTTTCTCCCGTAGAGCTGGGGTGAGGCAAATGAACAAAAATTGATACGGTGACGGCGATAGCGGCAGAAAACCGCTCAGGAGCGGGGAAAAACCCCGGCACCGGTTTGGAGGCTGCTCGAGGGGCTACAGCTCCCACCCTTCGTCCCCGCGCCCGCCGCTCCGGAGCAGACGCGCATCTTGGTTTGGGGAAGTTCAAGTCCGACGGGGACAGAGAAGAGGAAGGCAAAAAGAAGCCGTCGGGGGAAGCAACAGGAGGGGTCCTGTCCTCACCTCCGACAGGGCGAGCCGCTCCTGAGAGCCCCGCTCCCCTCCGGGCTTGGGGTTTCCTCAGGATGGGGCCGGGGGTCGATGCCGGACTACGGAGCCGCCGGTGCACCGCGGGGCGAGAGGAGCGGGCGCTGGGATGGCAAAAAAAGGTGGACTTGTCACTCGAAGGAATATTACTAACAATTTTCTCTCCCCTTCCCCGGCGATGTCGCTGCTTCCCAACGCTCCTGGCTCGGCTGTGCGGGCCAGTCCCGCCTGCACTGCCGCAACATCCTCCTCACGGGACAGGGAGGCTGGACTCGGCTCCGCTCGGGGTCGCCTTAGGGCAAAGGAAGGATTTGGGAAAGATACGCGAGGTTAAATCCCGAGCACGGGGAGCCTCGCCAGGAAAGTCGTTTCGGAAACAAGCAGCCCTTCTCCAGCACGATTGCTGGTGGTATCATTGCCTGACGCGTCCAGCATCCCTTGCTGCTTTCTTTTGCAGTTCGAAAGAAAGAAAAAGATAGATGAATAAAGGAGAGAGAGACAGAGAGAGGAGTAAAGGGAGAAAGAAAGAAAGAAAGAAAGAAAGAAAGAAAGAAAGAAAGAAAGAGAGAGAGAGAGAAAGAAAGAAAGAAAGAGAAAGAAAGAAAGAAAGAAAAGAGAGAGAAAAAGGAAACAGAGAAAGAGGGAAGGAAAGAAGGAAAGAAAGAAGGAAAAAAAGAAAGGCACAGCAGAGCGGTGCGTAGGAACTGTCACTCGTGGGCGCAGCCACATGGGAGCAGACCCGCCCGGACACTTTCCGGCTGAGCGGGCGGAGAGCGGCGGGGCCGTCCTGTCCTTTCCCGTCCCCTCCCGGCGGCGGGCGGTGGGCGCGCTCGGCGGGCGGGGGTCCGCGCTGCCTCGGGGCGCGCTGGCTGCTCTCGTCGCTGTCGCTCCGCACCGGACAAACGCCCGCCATCCTCTGGCTAGGGGCATTCGGGGTAGGGCTGCGGAGAAGTCACGGTTCAGTCACCAGCGAAACTGCCCCTGACGGCACAGCAACGAAATTAACCCCCGGGAGTCAGAAAACCAAATGTTTTACTATTCGGGGAGTCGGAGAGGGTGAAAAATACGGCTAGGTGGTAGCTACATCGAATTAACGTGCTCTTTCCCACCTTTTAATTCCTATTTTCATAAAGACAGAGAGATTTGGTGAGGAAGGGAAAAGTGCTTTTTCTGGAAAGACAAACTGCTCGGGGAGACTCAGAGCACCAGGCGCAGGAGCGTCCCGTCCCGTCCCGCACAGCGCCGGCACCGAGCCGAACCGTGGGGGACTCAACTCACTGCTTACCCGGCGGCGGCTCATGGGGAGGATTTTGAGTTTAGAGGCTACTCCGAATGGAAATCGTGCGTTTTCAAATACTGGATTTTACTTAATAGATGCACTTTAAGGCAGTGCCCGATTTTGAATTATCATAGAGTTTGGTATGGAAATTGGATGTACTTTGCTCTTGCATAGTGTCACTATGACGGAATATCAAATTTTGTGCTCCCCTTGACTTTACTGACCTGGCCGGCAACACAGAATCTAATTAGTGATATGAAAGCTGTTTATACCAGTGTTATGTATTTTTCTTTTGGGTTTATTAGAAGTCTATTCGTTTTTATGGTTTATTGCTACTAGTTTTCGCTATCCCTGCTTGTTTTTAATTTAATTTTGGCATTTCACAACCGTGCTTTCAGTATAAAAGTAGTTATAACTCTAAGCACCACAAGTAGTTGTTGATACAATACAAGAAGCCCAGATCACTGCATTACAAGAAAGCTCTCAGCTGGCTCCCTGTGAGAGAAGCGCTGCTACGAAGGGGTTGTGCTGCACCACACTGGGGGCTAAAACTGAAATTTGCTTGTTTCTAAACAGTGCGCATTTTATTTTAGAGAGGACGGCTGAGATTCCTTAACTGCGTGCTGCTTTTGCTCCAGATATACTAATAGATTTCATTTAGATTGACGGTATAATTCAGATTGATAGCATCTTGTCATCTGACACTTTGACATCGCCAAAGTGAATAGGCTGAAAGACTGTTTTAGTTCTTGTGTTTATCACAGATTTGCTTTCCGGTAGCAGGGCAAGATGAGGGCAGTGACTGGAAAAGGAAGAGGAGGCTCTCTTGGATGCTGTAGTCAAATTCTGCAGACAGATAGACCTGGAGATAATATTCTTCTGCCTGGATAGAGAAAAATTATTCTTCATTCGTATAATTTTAAATTCGTTGTCAACAAGGGGTCAGAACAAATTCTCCCCCTTCTTTACATAAAAAACTGGAGCACTTACTGATATCTTCTAAGTATTCTGTGGAAAACAACAGGATCAGATCCATACCAGGCACTGCTTCTGGAGATAATTTAAACTTAAAGGAAATAACTGACAGACATTCCAGCGCAGTTAATTAAGGATGACATTTTGTTTTCTGTATTTAAATACTGATTTGCAAAACTTCTGGAATAAATATGGCACAAAACCTTAGTACTGAAATCTAAAAAGTCAAAGACTAATTAATTAGAGATGTGCAAATTGTTAGCCCTCTGATATATGACATTTGCTACCAAAAGTAGGAAATTGGTTTCCTAAACAATAAAAAACACTTAACCAACAGTTTGCACGTAATTCCTTTTTATTTTTTCCCGTAGTGACTGCACCTGAAACCTGCATTTTATACAGAGAAAAGATTCTAGAAAATCAGTTTGAATGTTTGTACAGCTATCAGACATGCCATAGTAACAGCCAACAGTGAAATATTTTGCCATCTTTGGAATTTCAGAAAAAAAACCCCTAGAACAAACCTGTCAGTATTATTGAATATGCATCCACTAAATAGTTTAATTTTAGCTGGTTGGTAAAACTTACATTACCCCCAAAATACACCCACAGAGTTGAGACTGTGATACACATTTCCCCTGTGCAGTGCTCAGACGGTGGTGCACACTTTCAGGCATGCCAAATGGGCTAAACCTGACAGTCCTGGCAAAAAAAATTGTCACATAGTTTGGAATCACGTCTGGCTTGTCACAGCGTTGAAGGATAATAATGCTGCTCAAGGGCCTGTATTTATTTTCACTTTTGCCTTTATGTTCTGGCCCATATTCACACTAAAATGTTAACATTCTCAAATAAGCATGTTTTCTTTTTATTTCTGCCCTTCCACGTCACTTGCAGTTATTTGCATTCTTATTACTGTGAACTTTCTCCATCTATTACACTTGATACCGAAACTCATACAATAACTTTTAAGAACCCTCTCCCTCACTGCTTTATGAGATAGTTGATGATTACCATGTTAGCCTTTAAGTCACATAGGGTATTTAAACATCAGCTGTAAACAGAGTGGGAGAAGGCTACAGAGTACAGGAGAGCTCCCCTCGAGCTCCCCCCAAATCCTGCCCATCAGAAACCCCAGATGTGCTGTTATTAAGCAAGCTTCTCAAATATTTACAGTTATGTCAGTGTAAAAGCATTGGTGTTCTAACAAATAAAGATTGAAATGCTTTGCCATCTCAGAAACAAGCGTAATGCAATTTAGTTTTCATAGCTTTAGTGAAAACAAATAAAGTCATAGAAATTATTGAATAATTCTTCCACTGCACGTTCAAAAGCATGGAAGACTCACTAAAGAGAAAGAAAAAAATCCCTGTCTCATTTTGTATCTCAATTTTAAACAATGCATGTTTCCAGTGAATATTTACAGGTTGATAATAGGCTAGTACAAATTCTAGAAGACACAACAAAAATTATCTGCAGTCTATTCACAAACCTTTGCCACGTCTCAGTGTTTGGGGATGGGCGTATGGACTGCCTTCACCACCCTTGAATAGAAGTCTATTGTGTGGGCTTGTTCCATTGGGATCAATGGGACGACATGTGCAATGAGATGCTAATGAACACCAGAAACGATGGTAAAATCTGGCCTGGCTAAGGCATAAGGCTGTTTTTATAAATCACTTCTGATTCTCTTGCTATACTCTTTCAGCTGAGCCGTTGAAACTCCAAATATTCAGGGAAGCTTTACTATATAAGTTTTTTGCATCATTTAAATCACAGTTTCCCACCCTTACAATGTGAATAATTCTCCATTCTCGTCTTGTTTAAAGTTGCGGCTGAAGGCAGTCCATTTTCCGTGACAATTGCACTGTTAATGGAAGTGTGATTCCAGAAATGGAAAATAAAATACACCGGAGGAAAATAACATCAAACACAAGTATAAAAGAGAAGAATGATGGTCAGAAAGCAGGCACACGGGAAAGGAGAGTGTTGGTAGCATTGCAGTCTAATGGCCATTGCCCCAGCATACCTGCAGAACCCCCTGCCAGAGATGTTCATGTCTCACATGAGGGGGGTGACAACCCCAGCCCATGCCAGAGAAGCCCCCAGGCAGCAGTACAACTGCAGGGGCAGCAGTGCCTGGTGAGTGGTGCTTAAAGCCAGGCACAGGGCTGCGGGGCTGGAGGAGAGGGGTGGTTTTCTTGGTCCTCCCTTCAGCCCGGGCTGGGACATCGCATGTGTCGTTTGAATGGAAAACCTACAAACCTGTGGATATAACACTGGGACCCTGTAATTCCTGGCAGCTTGGAGCAGGCTTAGAAGTGCTCAGACACAATAGCATTGAGGATCATAAAAGTCCCACCTCTGTCTCTTAAAAGAGAGAGAGAGGGAGAGAAGACAAGGTCCACCACCACCATCCTTTCTCACCAGCTTATGGCAGACGTTAATTATTAACTATCGAAACACTGACAAACTGTGGTGTTTGTTTGCTTATTATGAGGCCTGTCAGGGCCAGAACCAAACCCTACTGAAGCTGACTGATGTCTCCTGGTTTCAATAGACTCAGAGGTCAGGCCCCTAAAATTCAAATCACCAGTGCTGTTCTTCGCAATAAAGAACCAATGAGCACTTTGAGGAAGCGCTTAATTACTCCAATGAGATCGTTTAGTTTTTAAACAAAAATGCTTTAATTGGGGGCAGACCCTTTCATATTTGTTTCCCAAGAAGGAAATCGATTAGCAAAATGTTAATAATGAGATTTTAAAAGAGCCCATGCCAGCCATAGACACCAAGCTCAGCTAAGGGAGCTCACATTTATTTTCAGCTGCCAATGCTAAGCAAAATTGTTTTCAGGGAAGGACCCATGGGTGGAACTCAGGTCATCTTCTCTAGTTTGCTAATACCACTTCTGCAGTCATTTTGCCTGTTATTCTTCTGGTGGGTGCCCAGTAGCAGCAGTTTCATGTATCCAGATCTAGCCTGAAGCCATCATCTCTGTCAGGAAGACACTTCCTTGCAGAGGTGCTCAGCTGGGTCCCATATGAAAGCTTATAAAGCATAACCTTCATATGGAACTCAGTGGCTTCAGATACTGCCAGAAAATTTAATTTAGAGAGGAAATACATGGGACATGAGAGATTCCTTGGTGGAAGTTAGTGCCCCATATCCTCTGCCTAGCTGTCAGAAGCACTGCTGACTGGGAGCATGGGATGGAACAGGATCTTGGGAGCTACAGCTTCTTCTCAACCAGTTCGTACACAGCAAAACAAACAGCTGGCACTGTTCCTATGCTACAGCCTTTTTTTTCAGGTAGTTTGTACACTCAGGGAGGTAAGGGTTCTAAGGTTCTTCCAAACGTAAAGAATATATTTCTGGATTGGGATGACACACATAATCCAGTCTTGCTACCAATTACTGCCTGTAATATGGCAAGAAAAGCAGACCCAAAAAATAGGGATACACTGAGATGTGTAAAACCTTCACTAAGGGGAATACTGTCTAAATATCTTAGATAGATAGATAGATAGATAGATAGATAAAGACCAGGCAACAAAAATCAGAACTACAAAAGGTAAACGGAAAGAAGCAAAAAATTATATGCATTTTTAATTTTATAGCTCTGTATGACTGATGGTAACAGATGCAGTGGGAAGTAATTATTCTCACCACTTCTGAAAATAAAATTCAATTTAAAATTGCATTCATAGGTACATATGTTTTGAGTTGTCTTCTCATCAGCTTTGTTACTAAGTGAACCTCTTCTCCACATCTGGCAGGTACCCAAAATGGATAATCAGCATGTTGCAGTTGGAGATTTTGCAGATATCACTACCTTTTTCCTAAACTGCAGAGGTCTAGTGTTGCACCACTAGTGTATGTGAACAATTCAGAACTCCCTGAAGATGTGGGGAGCATGTGCAGACCTGATAACCTCCCTGCTTTTCAATATTTTAAGGATTTCCACCTATCTGAAGTCCTATAGAGTCCTTTGTACACTGCAAAATTTTGTGACTTTCCAAAATCACTGCAATCCACACACTTAGCTCCTTTAATCTGGATATTCATGGCACCCTTTCCCATGTATTTTTATTGAAATAGGACTTGGAGTTGCAAAAATAGCAAGCTAATGAAATATCAACTCGAAATTGGTGCATTTTACTAATGAGAAAAAAGACCCACTGGATTTTGTACTGTCTTACTCTGGTATTAGCAAATTCATATTAAATATATTGACTTCAGCTAACACTCACTCAGGACTCCATGCCTTCTAAAGATAAAAGTAAACAGAAAAAACTAAGGCATTATCTTTGTTATTTTAGCAACATTTCAGTTTTCTTCAGCCTATTTAATACACTCTGAAATTTAATTCCTGGGCTGAAAATTGTAAAACAAATACACACTTAGAGGAAATTTTTTAAAAATCACTTAAAGGACATTCTTCAGGGTATGGAAAGTTTTTTTGTCTGTTTGTTTGATTTTTTTAATCTGGTTGTATATGGTCCTGTCCCTCATAAGTCACAGCAAACAATATAGTATTCCACAGGAGCTTTTATCCTAGTGAGCAGAAAGTGAGCAGAAAGACTGAACAAAAGAATGAATTAATTAATTAATTGATGAATGTATTTAAATAAGGCTCCACCTGCTCTGCTTCAAAAATCTCTCACTGTACTACAGAGAGGTTTTTTACACTGACTAATATCAAAGCCTTCCTCTTGATTTTTGAACAAGATGATCTGTTCACACTTGCAGTGATTGCCAAAACGCGAGCTATGCAACATAGATTCTGCCTTTGCTGATGTGTATCAGGAAATCCCCACCTAAAGGCAACGAGGAAGGCAGTCTATCTAAAATGAAATGGGAAAAAGTAGATTTTCCCACTGCTTTTTCAGAAATGCCTAGTACGCTTGCTTCATCTTAAGGATTTGCCTTGCTAGCATCAACAGCTCACTAACATGAAGAATTTAACTTAATCTGAACAAAAGCACTCCTTTAGGAATTTTTTGCCTTTATGTTTTAAACCCAGTGAGGCTTTCTTGTCTTACATCAACAGTCAAGATATATGGTCACAAACTGCACGGGACAGGACCTCGATTCGCCTGCCAAACACCAGCAGAATTTGCCAAAAGTTTGCAGAAGGTCTGCTCCGAAGAAAGAGAATGAGGAAAGTCGCGATAGTTGTAGCTCCTTATCGGGGTTATAGCAGAGCCCCACTGGTGGCACTGAAGGGAAGGAGTTGGTGGCTAAGGGGTGTTGGATTAAGAGGGGTGGGGGTGGGATTTGTGTCCCCCCCCCCGTCCCAGACAAAGGTCCCTGTCCCCCGCAGGAAGGTGCTGAAATGCAAAGCAAGCTCCCAGCTCCTTTTCTCTCTCTTGGTGGCATTTGGAAGTGTAAAGCTTTGAATACCAATTGCTTGAACTGGACATATGTGAATCTCTTCTAATCCTACTAATCCCGTCCCCAAGTGCTTCTTTGTATGTGGAGGCAACACACATAGATCTAAGTGAAAGTGGCCGTAATCCTGGAAATGTGGAAAAATGTCCCAGTGTGGGAGTTGGGAGAGGGAAAAGCTCCCCAGCGGAGGGAACCCGCTGGAAGAGCATTGTGTTTGTGGGGTGAGCGAGGGGCAGCAGTGGGGGCAGGGGAGACATGAAGGAGAGCTCTCACCTTCCCTGAGCCGTGAGGAGGAAAGCAAACCCACCCAGCGGGAAAGCTCCCTTTGCAAACAGCCATCGCACACTTGAGCAAACCCGCAGAACTGAGACAAAGTTTCCAAACGCTGGGAAATTCACTCACCGGCAGCTTTCAGCAGTGTGAGCTCAGCAGGCAAGGCACTAATGTGCTGACTTCATTATTTCCTGACCTTGCCCCGCTGAATGGCAGATTTGTGTAGGGAGCGGTGCACTATCCCTCCATCCTTCCCTGGCCACAAAGATGGGGAGAGGAGCTGGGATCATGTACCCAGGCAATGGCCCTGGGTCTGTCTTGGGGGGAGACCCTCTTACCCTGCGTGGATGTGAGAAGTGGGCCCCGGAAGCAGATCTTTGCTGAACAGGGCTGCAGAGATGGAGTCAGCTTGCAAGTGACCGGATGTGTTATGCATTCAGCCTCTCTGAAAACTGATTTCAGGCAACAAACCCTCTAACTTTACCTAGGTAAAAGGATAGAGATGGCAGAAGATTCTGTGTCTTTGATTCAACACTGAAACCTCAGCCTCTGACCAGGCTGTTATTTAAAATTAACATCCACCTGGATACTAACAAACCCTATGGGTTTTCCAAATATACAAGTCATATAATTCAGCCACACGAATTCCCCAAATGTCAGGCAGCTAATTTACATTTTCTTGGCTAGTCACTGAATAAAACGTGTTTATACCCCACAGTAGATTGTGTACAAGGAAATTAATCTGATTTTTGTATGCGCTTTCAAAAGATTTTAAAATATGGAGCAATTGATAACATTATTTGCCAGGCAAATCTTTATTTTGCTCAATAAATCTCTAAATAAAACCATGTTAGGTAAGAAAATCTAAGGCTATATATTCTCTTGGAGTTGACTTTTTTATTACCTCACCAGACTTTGTGCTTTCATAAATAAGTGTCAACTGAAATTAACCTGCTGTTTAGAGATAGTATAAACCATCCCAAAATCAGCCTGGGGACTGCAAGTCCATTTTTTTTCCTTGCACATGAACCTCCTGAATGTCACAGGGACAGAAAATGAGGATAGATCTTTAACTTTGCATGGATAAAGCAATAAGATTGCCTCTTGGAAACATGCTAAGCCAAAACCCACAATGCACTAAAATCACTTCATTAGCAGGAAACAGCCCAGGAAAGAGTTTTGCCATGTGCATCAGAGAACACATAGGATAAAATGGGGTGAGAACAAAACTCTATCTAAGCCTAGCACTGGTGCAGCTCTGTGGACTTGACCCCGCTGCTGGCCACAGAAACACTGCTCATGTGGAGAGCCAGTCTTGGCATGCAATGGACACTGCTGATATTGCACCGACAACCTCCTCAAGCTCCAGCAGTGCCGCCCTGCCTGCAGCCTGGCAGGGGGAGGGGGCCTGGGAGAGTATAGCCCTTCAGGACAGAGACAATCCACAGAGCCAGGGCACATCAGCACAGTTATTCCCTACTTTAGACTTCCCAGACAGGGAAGAGAAGGAAAACAATTTGTCTGTAGTGAAGCTAGCTTCATTTGTATTAAAGAGCCCTGTGGCCCAAGGGTGCCTGTGGTGTTGTCTCCCTAAGGACACCAAGCATTTTATGGGCAAAGCAAGGGTGACATTTTTTCTGTCAGTGCTGACAGTTGTGATGGATCCCAGACTGTCTCCAGGCCCTGAGTCCAGAGGCAGCAAGTGTTCCATGTCCATACTGCTGAGGTGCCCTCAATAAGAAGCTGTCCACAGGGGTTCTTCTTGCTGGCAGGAAGCCGCAGCCGTGCGGCAGCCAGATGGCCATTTCATGGCATGACCGATAGAGCCTTTGGCCTTGCTCGTGCCCTACCACATGGGGTGCCATGATGACCCTCAGCTGCTGTGGATGGCATTGCCTCCCCCTGAGACTCCTCTGTTCCACTTTGAACAGGACCCCGTGCTCTCCACAGCCTCAGCGTGTGCAGAGTGGTGGCAGCGGGGCCTGTAGGACACGGGTGTCCTTGACACGTGAGCATAGGCAATTTTGGAGGATTGCATCCGGAAAAAATCTTTATGATGCTGCCTGTCCTCCCAGTCTTCATCGAGTCACTCTGCCCATGTACCTGAGCTGTGCCCTGAAGGAGCAGTGCAGCTCCCACCAAAGGCCTATTTGTTATGAGGCGATAGTCGGTAAAGCTGCAAGAGAGGTCAGTATCCACGTCATGCTGAGCCAAGGCGACCCGGTGTTGTACAGGGCAGTGGAAATATGGCACATGGGACACAACTGATGTCAAGACAAGATATCTTGAAAGACAAGGTCCTTCTACAAAGGCTTCGAATGCTGGCTGGCAAGGGTCATGCCTGGGGGTGACCCATAAGGTAGGACAGTGCAGGTGAGGCCGGATCAGCCTCAGCCTGTTGGGCAGCTGTGCAAAGGAGTGGGCTGATGCCAGAGGACGAGTCCTCATTTGCAACCAAAATCTGTAGCATAGGCACTGCAGTGTGCAACAGTGAAGAAAATCAAGCCTAGATGTTTCCATCTGCTTGTCTATCGTCACCTTGGCGCATCAATTTTTGGACACAGGCGATGGACATAGGCAATTTTTTTCCCTAATTCTGCCATATATCAAGGGCATTATATCCAGGATACATAAGCTAGGATTCTCATTGTCATTCTCTTTGATGGACTCACACCAACAAGGGATCTGACCCTATTTCTATCATCTGCTCCAAATGCCAACGATTAGAGTCTGTTTCAGTTTAAAGCAATGAAGCATTAATATCTTTTAAAATAATTTCGTTTCAAATGATTGCAAATAAAATGAAAAAGTGTGGCACTCTATAGGCCACTGAAATCAATTGGGTGAATTTGGAACTTAGTATTTACTGTTGGGATCTACACAAATTCAAGAGCCAAAGGCAAGATTAGTTGGATTAGTGCTTCAGTGGTCCTTCATTATCCATTTCTCCCTCAGTGACATGATTCATGTCTTCAGTTAACTGTGCTTATTAAATGAGAATGATGAAGAATTGAAGTAAAAAGACATAAGTAGAAGGAGGATGTTGAATCTTGCTAATCTCATTTAGAATGTTACTGCACTTCATTAAATAGAAAATTTCACTGAGGTTTCCTACATGTTCTTCTGGTGTTAAGTCTAAGAGCCTCGCTCTGACATTGGAAAAGAGAAACACAGAAATGTATTACAGTTCAGTTACTTACCACGCAGGAGACAGGCAGAAAACAGAATCAGGTCCACCTGAACATGGGATTTCTGAGCACAGACCAGTCTTTTATTCCTCTAGTTTATACTGCTTTCTAGGCTGTGATAACAACTGGAGAACCACTAGTGTGTTGGAGGATCTCACTCTGTCTCCTGTGGGGACAGCAGAGGGGGAAGGAGCCCCTTAATGGTGCGAATTCAGACTTGGCTCTGCCACAGACACTCAGCATTAGGCCAGTTTTACTGCTGTCTTGCACAAGGATATCCTGATGCACTGGAGAATCAGGCTGCTGTTCTGGAAAGTGAACTTATTGATCTGTTGGGCCTGTGTTGTGGCAAAGTCAGAGACATACAAGCAACCTGACCTGAAAAAGTTGTCTCTTTTTCCTGGAGCATCAGCTGATGTGAACTATAAGGTTGGGTCCAGTCAGTCACAAAGTAAAAAGAAGGAAGAGGACTTGCATGTGGCACAGACAATAGAAGGGACATGAGAATGATGTCTACTCAAGTCTTCAGTTAAGTCAGCAGCTGAATCTGAAATCATCCCAACTATTTACTCATCATGTGGGTAGAAACTATTTCCCAGGGCACATTTCAAACAGCCTTTTAAATAGCCTGTTAAACCAAAACAAATATGACCACATTACTTTTTAATTTTTCAATGTTTTAAACCAGGTTTAATTAGGCACACTGCAACCTTGAAAAAATCCAAGAAACAGGGAAGTGCCATTGATTCTTTATTATCACTTTAATTGTCTATTCTGATGTGTTAAAACTGAAACAATCTTCCAGCTGCAATGTCTAATGAACTCCAAGATCAAACATGATCTTGCTAATTATGGAGTTAATGAGGACAAGTTCACAGGCAGAGTTAAGTTAGTAACTACATGTTTCAAAGCATCTTGAAGCTCAATAAGATCTTCATTTGGTGTTATAATGGTATACAGTTTGCATTTCTTCTTTCTGAACATGTTACAGAAGGGCACCCTATGTATGGTATATGCTGCTAATCATGTGCAAACGACACAAAGACAACTTCAATAAATTAGGAGACTGGCTGTTTATAAATCAACTCAACATCGAAATCTCATTTACATTTCTGCTATCCCATGTAATGTGTTTACACACAAATAATGCCAACATTAGCATGGGAGGGGGACGAATCTAAATTCCACAGCATGTTTCTGAAGCCAAACCATCGAGAAAAGGCAATCAACATTGTAAATGAGCATACAGGCATTTAGATATTAAAAAAAGAAGCCCTACTAAACCAGGCCTTTGAACCCAGACAGCAGAATGAACCTTACAGCTGTATCCATTTCAAGGGCATGCTTACCCTGGGCACAAGTGGGATAGGACCATCAAATCAGTGCTGTGTTTGAAGCAAGCTATTCGTCTCAGTCCTGCTAGGAAAGCTTGTATCTAAAAATTATTATTTCTAGGGCCGTTTGTAATCAGAGTTTATTCTCGAGTTATCTCCTCCTTTCCCTGGTTTCTTGTTTAAAATTGATGATAACCTTGGAGTTATAGCTGTTCTTTCTGTCCCTGCACAACAGACATTCCTAAAAGGTCTGTAAGGTTTGTAATTGCAAAAAAACAAGACAACCTGGTTGCTGCACCTGCATTAGTAGAAGCAGCAGCAGTTTGTCACACTGGCAAGAGTTTGTCTGCATCCAGCAAACAACTACACTGGATTAAGCAATCAATTCCATGTGCTTTACATTAAGGAAACCATGTCATATGGAAATAAAGATCATCTGAAAACACAGTGTGAATACCTTAGAGCTCACAGTTCTGGACCCAGAACAGGAAAGCAGCAGACATCAGACAAAGGCTCAGAAACACCAACGAGGACCATGAATCCATGAGAGGTTCAGGCAAGCAATGGAGCCTGCAGTAGTGCTGTGTAACATTACTACCTCTTGATTTAGAAATATAGATATATATTATTTCAAATTTATCTTACAAGTACATGGCATATATATCTCCATTCAAGCAAGTGGAAAAGGTCAGGTGCACATCCCTGGTATGCAATTTTACTTTTTCATTAAATCTGTTTTTATACAATGTAGTTCTTCAGGCTGTGGTTGTGAGCCGTTTTTTGGCATCAATCCTGTTTTATTTGATTCTTTTTCTTGCATCATGTCCTCCTGTATGCTATTGCAGCTGTTCTCATGACCCCTACAGCAAACTATATCAAGGAACTGATCTGGGTGAGAAAAAAACATTGTTATATTTTTTCTGGATTATTTTTCAATCAGATTAGTTAATGTCTTCATTTGCCACAGTGCTACAAAACTCTTTGTGCTAACACAGGAGGGGACAGATGGGAATGGAAGTAGAGGTATAAAGGAAATGAGGAGGACAATTAGAGGTGGTTTAAACAGCACTGCCACAATATGTATCACAGCCTCAGTTTACTGATCCAAGACATAGTTTCCTTCTCCTTTTGTCCTACTCAGACAAAATTCTGTTCCTTAATAACTCTCAATATATGAATGAATTTTTCAACTCCTGCTTTTATCCAAAGTGGTATCACCTAGGCACCCAGCATGAGGTTTGGGGAGATAGCTGTTACTTAGTCTGCAAACCAAGCATTACTTAGATCCATATTTAAACAGAGAATTTTGAAAACAATTTTTTGAATACTCATAGGTGAGATGGCAATGTTAAGATGCTTTTGTTTATGGTCAGCTGACATGGCCCAACAGTTTCTACCCTTTTGACAAAGTTTCATTTGGAGGTTGTTATTCATGTCAATCGGGAGTTTAGAATAAAAAAATAAAAAGTTCAGTCTGTGGTATTATATCCACATAGACTGAAATCAGTCCTCAGAACAATTTCCTTTCTTACAACTAGTTTATGTCCTTCTGTCTTACTGCACTGCATTGGATCTTTCTTCTCCTAGTACTGGCAAAGAGAGGCAGGACAGCACTCGCTCTTCTCTCTCCTTTGCTGCTCCTTTGCTTTGTTCCAAATGGGAACACCATTTGCTGCCCAGCGTTCCGCTCCCTGTCACTTCTGTTAATGGGTCTAGGTAGTGTTTCTCTTGGCCATCCTCACTTCTTTGGGGAAATTGGTTTCCATTTCATGGCTCTAGGTAAAACTTGGCATCCGAAATATGTGTCTCTGCAGTCCCCTGTGAGCATGGAGGAGGGTGCAAGGTGCCTAAGTCAGCCTCTCTCAGCATTGTGGCAAAGCCACCTCAGGCACATTTTTGTTCAGCATGCTGGCTGCTGTTCAGCTTGGTCTGCGGTGCATAACCCTTCTCCAGGCCCGGTCTGAAGAATTTAGACCTCTCACTGTGGGGCTATGAATAGCATGGTGAGGGAAATCACTGAGCCAGCAGCGTAACGATGCCGAGGGTGAGCATCTTATTCCTTGTGCAGATAGAGCTTTCGCTCTGGCCAATACTCCGAGAAGTCAAAATCAGTTCTTATGAGTTGGAGCTACAAAATGTCCTGTAGAAACTCCTGGGTCAAGGAAGGGACTTAAGAGAGAAGCTAGAAATGAGGGAAGAACCTTGAGATCATACTGGGTAGAGTGACTCTTTGATTTGTGTTATGCTTGAGTAGTCTGCATGAGCAAAAACTGGTGCAGCATGACACCAGCCCTTTCTAAACTGAGGAGAGTGCTGGCCATCTAATAAAGGAGAATCTTTATCCTATTATGTCTTCATGGAACAGAAAAAAATCCCCCAAAATAATTTTAACCAGAATGATCTTTTTCTTTACAACATGAATTCTAACTCATTGCTTTGTATGTTGCTGTGCAACAAGTCCTTTTAAGCAGTCCCTCAATATTACCGAAGGTTTTCTTATACTGTTTAAAATAGGGAATGTTTTCTCATCTTACATGGTCTTTGGTTTCCATTCCTTTCAGTGTGATTTCTGCTTTGTTTCTTTTCTGTGCGAGGAGATGATAATGAGGTTCACACACCTTCTGCTTTGGTGCTTGGAAATCTACCCTGGCTTTAGCTCAGCTGCAGCGAGCTGAGAGGCTTCCCCCTACACGCCGCCAATTTTCAGTGCACTCGTATGTGGCTGACGCGGTAGGGGGCTAATCCTAACAGCAAACATTATACTCTTTCCATACTCACTTACACTTTGGAATCAAGGCTAAAAAGTTCTCTTTGAAGCCCATTTTCTCTGAATGGTCTGGCAAGCTAACGTGAACTTCCCAGATTCTGGCCAGAATTCAAATGTATCACGGTGCAGCTCAGTGACTGTTGCAATTGTCCCAGGTCCTCCCGACGCACCAGCCTTCCTGTAGCATGCGATGAGAAGGACACGCTCCTTTTACAAGAAGTAAGAAGCCATTTGTTTAAGCATGGCTGCAGCCAACAGTCTTGAGCAAAGTTTACCCACAGCAAATTTGTCTATTTTTATCCATCCACTATCTCCAATGCCTCATGTTTCAGCATGCGCCATTGTGGAAACAGAAAATAAGTGGTTTAGTGAAATTATTTCTGATCACTGGACATAGGTTGAGCTGGCAAGTCTGACCAATGGAATAATGTTCAAAAGCTCATGCCCTTTTTCATTTCAATAACAATAGAGACACATTCTGTGCTCAATCTGGAAACAAATGTTGCCCATATTTGGATCTCAGTGGGAGCTGTGCATGTGGAATTTGGCCCAAAGTGTTGTGTTGCAAGATGCTTGCTACCCTTGCCCTGCTTCAAATCGTGATTCTTCCTATTTGTAGACGAATAACATCTGACAGTGACAGAGTCTGTATTAAAGTCAGTCAGACTGAAAACTAATTTTTGCTGTATATGTGCACGTGGATGGAACAGAATAAGTCTGCTGATCTCTTGGGGGTTGCTCAGAACGGGACCGGCACAAGAAAAACATCTGCTGTGTATCACCCTGGAGGGTATTTTTGTACCAAATTTTTATCAGGTCCTTGAATTCATAGGCAGGTCTTCTTTCCAGCTATGGTTCAAAAGAAAAGATACAATATTTGCAGTATTGCATATTTGCAACCGTTTCCTATATTAATCTTACTTTATAGGAACATTAGTAAATTTTTAGGTTAAGTTTACTGTACAAAAGTGGATGATGCTTTATGCACTCAGTTTCAGCTCTTTGAAACCAGGCCAATAAAAGAAATCACATGCAGTCTTCTGGGGAGAAATCTGCTTTCCTCCTCACGTGCAGGAAGAAGAAAGCTTCCAATCAGACTAATTCAGAAGGAGGCCAAAACATCTTCAAGTGTGCTCTCATTTTCATCTGTAAACTTTGCTCATTTAACAGATACATGAATAGTGGAGACAATTTCCTATTGAGAGTGGAGTTGGACAACTAGGACATAGTCCTAAAAACTGTGAAACAAAGGTATGTTTATGTTTCCTCTCAATAGAAAGAACGGCTTACATCTGTGGCTTCCACCTCCTCTGGGTGGGCAAAATCCTCGGACAGGAGGAAGCCCAACTTTGCAAGAGCATCAAGGGATGAGGGAACATTATGATTTTCCTCTGAACTTTTTCTTCAAGGCAAATCTACTTTCTGATTTTGGCCTGAGTTTTTAAGTAGATTGGCATGATACAGACTTCATTCAGAAGTGAATTTCTTAGTTAGCAAATTTTCTTTGATACTTCTCTCTCCCTGCTACATTTGCAGCTGAGCCTTTAGCTCAAAATGAAATCTTTGGGACCACTTCCTCTTTGAGAACCACAAGAAGCCAGACATAAGACATTAAGGGTCACAGCTCCACAGCCAAGCAAGCTTAAAAGTGATGGGTTTGCTTCCCCACGTGGCTTACATCTCCTGAACTTCACAAATACTCTAAATTATTGCAGGTAGGATTAACATGGGCCCACATATTGATCCTTTTGGTCTGTTACTTGTCTTTGCCTTGTGTTTTTCTACAGGAAAGCTCTTTATGGCAACTCGCTCACAGTGCAATACTCTCCAGATCTGCTGCATAAATGGGGCTCTGAGAATTAACCTGAGAGCTGCTGGTGGACCGTGATCCACCTGAGCCTGTTTTCATCACTTAGAACCCATCCAGTGCTGCTGAGGTGTTATTAGAATCGAACAAATGCTAGAGCTACATTTCTCCATTATTCTACATAGTCATTCATGGCAAATTTAGCAAAGATTAAACAAATTAATATAACGCTTATATAAGTAAATACAACTGTGAAACATTCATCGGTCACTGTGCAATGTGTAGCCTTAGACTTGACAGTACTTGGGCATTAATGCATTTCTCAAGCACACTTCTGGCCCTTCCAATTCTGCAAATGGAAGAGCAAATGAAGAGGCTGCTCCTGTGCAGGAGGATGTAGCAGTTTTCTTACACATTTATGCATTAGGTTTCAGATGCGTTGCACTAATGAGAGCAAGAACTTCCCTACTCTTGAAGGCCTTACCCTCTAGGGCTTAGAAATCCTTCCTGTGTAACTGCCTTTTCAGCTTGCTTGACTACTTACCAAGGTCTTTATTTTTTCTTCCAGGGAAAGGAGGGAGGAGGGGACTTTTTCCCTAGACCCCTTGTTCTCTCTATTTTGCTTTGAATGTTGCGGTGTGTTTGGTTCCCCCCTCCCAATGTGCTCGGATAACCCAAAAGAAAGAGAAGTTCTTTTTTTTTTTCATCCCTTTTCCCTGAGGAGACAGAGAGAGAGAGAGAGGGGGAGGAAAAAGAAAGATTAAGATGTAAGCTGGCTAGATAAGCCTGGAACTGGGTTTATTACTACTGTTGAATGAGAGTACAAGGATATAAAAGCAAACCTGCTTTACTGGAGCTGGAGCGAGGTTGGTGGGAGACCTACCCTGATTGTGTGCCACTCCGAGAAGGGATGTTTCATTAATTACACATTAACTATGTGCACTGAGGAGGAGGCAGAGGATAAAAAATGCAGATGTTTCTGCTGCCCGACAGAATGAAAACCACTCTTGATCCTGTCAAAAGAACATTTTGAATCAAAGGGCTCCACAGAAGTGGAAGAATGAGTTTTGTGGCTGAGTGCAATGGTGCGGCCTTTTAATCATTAAACCCTTTTATAGCGGTAAAATGAACATCCATTGTCATGGCCACTCCAATGGGGCCATCGGAGCTGGTGAAAAGGGAATGCTTTACGAAGGGCACTAAAACAGGACACAACCAGCCCCGCTGCTAGATTTCTAAAGGTAACAACAGCAGTGCATAACAAAGAATGAAAAGATGGCCCAGGTTGGTTTGCTTAAATTACTTTCCTTCCCAAACCCTCCCTACAAGCCAAACATGCACCAGATATAATGAGCATTAGGACTTCACAGGCTGGCAGTTCCCCTCCTTTGTCTTCTCAGAGTTTTACTGTCTTGGTTTAATTTTTTTCTGTTCTTTAAGTGAAGGCTCCTTAGGAAAATGGATTGAAATGTTGTTTTATTCGTAATCACTTTCTACAGTCCTAGTAAAGCCATTAGCATTGTGAGAGGAATGATCCTCTCTTCTTGTACAGACTCCACCCCCACCTCCCCAAGTATGCAGGGACAGTAATGTTTTAAGACTCTTTCAAATAAAACGTCTCCAGTCCATTTTTAGAAAGGAGACTAAATTTTAATTTGTCAGGCCACGACCCTGGAGTTTTAGTTATTCTACTTCCTCGCTCCTTTCGTCTCCTTCCCTTTAATTTCTCAGTAGAAATGATTCAATAAACTGTGTCTCACATCAGTCTAGGAAGAATTAAAAGATTTATTTCCCAAAGTTCCCATAAGCCTTGGAAAACTATATTGTCGGGTTTTTTGGAGCAGAACTTGTCAGAGAAAAGTAACCTCATTTCATGGGGAGTTTCATATCTAGGTTTCGTTCCAATAGGAAACAAAAGGGAATCAAATCTCGGCTCCTAGGTAATCCATCTGATGGACACCCCGGTACCATGAATCTTGACATTCTGGACCGTGAAAGAAGCCAGAAGAAGACGAAAGCTAAAGATGGCAAGGCTTTCTGGCTCCCAGCCAGTCATCCAAATGAGCTGCTGAGGATCTGAGCACTTTGGGAGCTCTGGTTTTGGAGGAAGCAGGACGTCAGCTAGTCAGAGACTTTCATATCATGAGCAGTTTTTTGAATTTGAACGCTGAACTCTGAACAAACTCTGAAAAAATATCAATGAAGCTGAATCAGCAGAATGGGATGAAAAAATATTTTTATGGACTGCTTTAAACCAATTCCTTGCAAATAATTTCTAGGATAGAACTAATGGTGAGAGTTTTATAGTTTCTGTGGCATTTGAAATGCAAATGTATTTCAAAGTGTATATATTAATCCTTATACCAAAGATAAAAATAGATGAAAAACATGACTTCTCAGGTGTCCTTGAGGCTATTTGTGCACAAACTGTTCAGCTATGAATCCTATTTTATTTTTAGTTAAGGAGAAAAGGCAAAAGCACTACTGTTATAATGCTTGATTATGATACAGTCTGAGCCACATGCTTACGTAAAGGGCAGCAGCCTGGAGAAAGTCATCGGGAATGTCTATATGAAGATAAGAACTTTATGGCTCATCATCTGTGAGGAGGCTTGATGTGATTGTTCTCTGGGCATATTGGTGCAGGAATTGTCAGCACACTTCAGATGGTGCCAGCTCTTCAAAGCTCTGGAGGAGTTTAAAGTGTGCAGGAAAAGTGCTTCTTTGCAGATTTCTCAACTTTTCTATCAACTAAAAAATTTCTCAAAGACAGATTTTCACTTTTGGAGGAAGTCAAATGGTGATCCTTGCTTGTTTAGTTAACCTTAGAAGAGGCTGTGTGACTGGTTCTGTACTTTGCTAAAGAGAAAATTCAACCCCCTGCATGAGAAAGCAACAAAATACTGAAGAAAGCACTTAGTACAGAAGTAGCAAAGAAAACAAATGCTATAAAAATGCTTCTTCCCTGGCAGCAATCCAAAGGGACTGACAGATAATTCTGGATGCAGCTCTGAGGGGCACTGAGAACCAGATGAAAACAAGTGAATACAGAAGGCTGGCCAGGATGGCAGGGTAATAACCCAACTGCTGGGAGGAGTGCCCCACAGGAAGCGTTAAAAAGAGCTATTCAGAGACTTTCATTAGAGTCACAGGTAACTCAGATGGGCAGAAGCGTGCTCTCTCTGTCCTACTATGAATGGCTAATTATACAGTTCAGGGAAGGGCTCGGACAGCTAAGGTCACTGCTAAAAATTGATTCAGGATCAAACATGGGCGTGAGGTGATAATGGGACAAGAGAAGATGATGCCCAGCCCAATCCCTATTCAAAATACTAAAGGCACACCTGGGAAGCTTCAACTCCTGCATTACCTACAAAGGTAAAGGATGCTAAAGTGGACTGAGCATAATAAACTCCAGCCTCTGACATGGACTTCATAAGGACAAAGTGTTAAGCAGCAACAGCTCAGGCTATGTACCCTGAAACTCTGCACTGATGCTGACCTAGCATCATGCTCATAGAGATTGTATACCAGTTTCAGGTATTTCTAGCTTTTCTTAGTTTCCCATGGTAAAATCAGAGTGCTGCAATTATTACCTTTCTGATTTTCCTTCTCTGTGCTATCTGTAAGCTTTTAGCTGCATTTAAAGAAAAACGTTTGAAAAAAAATGGCAGCTTCCTATTATTTTAGCCTAAGTGGTTCCTTGCTTCAGAAATATCTGGGGCTTAACAAGATGGAAATAGAGCTAAAATAAGCATGGTCCATAGAGCTGAAACAAGCATAGTCCAAATTAAATTAATTCTCTGACCTGCAAAGAGGAAAGATGCTTTCCCTATCCTGGCTGAGCTAATATTCCTGCCTTTGCTGAATCACACCAAGCCAGCCTTCTGCAGTTACTAACAAGCAGCAATGCACCAATCCTTTATTTTGGCTGTGGTCCATCTACAAAGCAGACTGGTGCTTCAGTCTCCTTCATCCTGACATCTCCTTGAGCAGATGGCAAATCACCTGATGCCAGTGGAAGGCTCAGACAGGTGGAGTCAAAAAGAAGCATTGCGTCTCCCAAATAATTACAAGTAAAGTAAAACAAAAATAAAGAAAAGAAGGGAAAGAACTACATAACCAATTATTTCTACTCTGCATTCAGGATCCTGAAAGTATTTCCAACAAGATATTTTGGTGCTCAGCACAGGTCGGGTTAGGGCACTCTGATTTTCAGTAATGGTATACTTTGAAATTTGGGTACCTCAGTTTGGTCACCTAACCAACAGAAGGCGCCCCCATCTCCTGCTGGCTTTGAAAAACACCCTCCCAAGGCTTTGTCAGAGATGTAACAAGTGAGGGTGTTGAGAAAGTCACTTGTTTGTAAACAAAGCATTTTACAATGCCTTGAGAGATGTGTTAAGTGAGCCTATGTCGCATAAAGCTCCTCAGGGATCTGTCGCAGCAGCAGCAGCAGTGCACAAAACAAAGTCACTTCTTCTGTTGCACTTTATTCTGTTGTCATGTTAAAAGCAATGAATTTATTTCCCCCTCTCAGCCCTCCCTCAACTACTGCAGCCCTGCAGTAAATCAAAAAAGTAAACTCTCATTCTCATTGTGCGGGGCTTACTTCCAGGCCTCTACAGTTTCCACAGTAACTAATTAGAAATTTGCATCTCTAAGAAAGAATTATTTAATACTGATGTAAGCCCTTTTATTCTTTGGAGCTTGGCCTTTTGCTACTCAACTTCTGGTAGATGTTGGGCCTTAAGGTCATACTGTACAAACTCTGAATGTAGGTGGCCCTAGTCTTGCTTTTTTTATTTCGGATGATTCATATCCTGTGAAGAAAATGTCTTGCCAGGTTTTTGTTGAATGGCAAAGATTTGAAAGGCAGCACCCAATTCATTTAGTAGCCATTTGTTTTAAACTGTAACATCTTCCCCATTCCTCATTAGCTAACTCTTGTGTAATTGAGTCATGCATTTTTAGCCTTGTTAAACCAGTGGAGTTAGGTCACACTGATGCACCTTTCCCATTAGTTCCATTTGCTTCCCCTGGCTTTCCGCCTTTAAGCAGGCCTTTTATTTCACGTGGCAGGAAAGAAAGCCTTGGATAATCTGAGTGCGCAGATATGTGTTTTATAGCTCAGCCATAGATACGGCAAACCCAAGACACTGTCCCACAGTCTCAGAGAAAGTGTAAATACTGAGAGAGGAGGAATTAGAGGCTGCAAAGTGAACAAAATCCTTCCCTCATGTTCATGATAGAAAATGGCCTGGAGCAGTTTTTTGTCCCAGTCCAGCAAGTACCCCTCACAAAGCTGAGCTACCTCAAGCTTCAGCTGACCCCGACAGGCTTTGCATTAGGCTTGCAGTCAGTTTGCCCGCTCAGGCCCAGCAATTTTTCAGCTTTTGCACTTTTCTACAAAAGATCTCTCAAGAAAGAAGCAAATCCACCACCATCCCTTCCTACCATCAGATGGATCTTGCCCATCCACTTCTGTCCAAATTCTGCACTGCTGTACCCGAAAGGACTTCAGTAGGACTCACTTTATAGCCTTGTAATCTTATCATTTTATAAACTTACAATTTTATATTACAGATATATATAATGTTTAAAACATTACATACATAAACTGGTCATATGTGCATATATACGCATACATACGTACATATGTAATATTTTAAATATATATAACTATAATATTTAATATATAATTATCTAATTTTATATGTGTGTGTATATATATACACACATACACACACACATACATACATACACATATATATATATATATATATGATGATGTAACTTTATAATGGATAAGGAACAGGTATGCTGGCTTTTTCTCCTTGCAATCATTTCCAAAGAAGCAATCATAATTGAAGAGGAGTGACTGCATCAACCAACAACTTTCTCATTTTTTCAAATGATCAATTATTATAACTTAATGTAGCTTAAATCAATTGAGATTAAAATAAATGCAGCTTCAAGACAACTGCCATTCATAATTCTGTCCTTAAGAGAGGTCTTTGAGAGAGGTGACAGTTCTGCACATTTGTAAATGAATTGCATCACAGACCCCCTTTTTTTACTCCTTTGTTCAAAGAACTCTGAATTTGGAAATAAGCCTCAAACATTGCGTACACAATATGATCCAATATGATCCAAGCATTGTGAAAGGTAGCCCAAAATCATAATTATGGGCATCCTGGGAGACACCCCAAATCCATCTATGTCAGAACACAGCTTCAAGAGTCACCAAGAGCCGATGCATAGAGAAGGATCAAACAGCAGAAATGCAACACTCCCTTTGGTGCACAGTTCTGTGCTGCTGTAGGAGATTTTGAACAAAAGTGACTTTCCTGTGTTTTCTAGTATAATGGCATAAGAGCCTTTGATAGTTTCTTCTTCCATGAATTTGTCCAGCTGGTTTCTGAGCTCAAGTAAATTCCTAGTACCCACACCATCCTGTAGCAAGAAGTTCCACGGCTAAATACAATTGAAGAAGTTTCCTTTGAAGATATTTTCCAGTGGCAAGTATTAAGAGATAATATTCATCTGTTATTTATTCCAATCCATCTCTCCTTACATTGGAAAAAAATGCCTTGAGCTTTTATCTTAAGGATTGTCTTCACTATGGCTGTGATTCAACCTCATGGTTTTACTGTCTATTGTCACAGACCGAGTCTGCATTTAATATTAATAGGTTAAACTCAGGATTTGTAGCCCTAGTTCTCACAGTCTCATGACTCTTGCTGTGACCAAAAGATGCAATGCTATTGCCTACACACAAGCATCTAATCCATTTGAGAGGCTTTAGGCATCCTGTCTGGTTGCAAACTCCTTCTCCAGAAGGTCCACTGTCTCCTTCAGGCCTATATCAATCTGCCACCCCCTTGTCAATCTACTGAAGTGCACCTCTAGGGCAGCACCTCTCTGATGATATTTTCAAAAGATTACCAAGATATAATATTTCTATTATTATATATATAATATACATATTTCTTATTTTTATTTTCTGAAAAGCATTAGCTTCTTGAAATCTAGGATTCTGTTCCCTCTACTACTTCTTAGTATTGAAGGAAAAAAATCAGACTATTGTTAAAGACTAAGGAAATGTTGAAGGAGGAAAAGAAATCTTCCAGCCCCCTCATAATAAATGTCTTCTCAGAGTCAGTTTGTAACAAAAGCAAACAAATTAGGATGTAAAGAGTTTTTCGAGGTTCCTGTGCCTCATCTTGTCATGCTAGCAAGCCGCATCTGAAGAGATGTCCTGAAAATGTCTTTTATTATGATTTAGACGCTAACCAGGTAAAAACTCAACACTATATCCAGGCAGGCAGTTCACTAGGTTAAATAAGAGCTCTAAGAAACAGAGAACCTTTTAAAAAAATTTTGAAATTTTAAAATATCTGTGAGAAATTAGTCTCGTTTTGAATAACCAGCTGCTTTCCTAGTCAAAAACATAGAGGCAGGTTTAATAAGAATGACTAAGTTCACACTAAGAACTCCTGCCACTTATTATGTAATTGTGTGAATAGCCAGAACACATTGGTGCATTCTAGTTTTGATGCCAAAAAAAATCTGACTTAATACTTTAAAATGGGAAAAGAATGCTTGCAGATACATAAGTATGGAAGCAGACAGCTGTATTCACATACAAACCCACCTACATCCACAAACCTCCTTTTGACTTGGCTTCATAATTATTCAATAAATGTCTCTGGCTTTTTCAAAATCAAACAAAAGGGCACCTTTAGGATGAAGCAAAGCAAGTAAAAAGCTATTTAGGAAAATTTATGATTCCATTTGAACAAATATGGGAACAATTATTTTTGAGTGGATGCTGAACATCCTAGTGACTCCTCTTCTTTGCTTTGCTAAGAACATTTACCGAAATGCATGTTTCCACATGTGCGTGTGAACAAGTGGCTATCTACTTGCATTGCCAAATGGATGTAATTAACACCAGGAAAAAAAGTCCCTTTCTTTGTTTTGTCATACTTAGTAAAAATCCTCTTTTCTTTCTAAAAATTTTGGTCGTAGCCTCAAATAAATCATGCACAAATAAATCATAGCTATAAAACTGGCAAAACCCAGGAGATGAAACTATGCTCCTTGAACCTTTCAGACAGTGCTCACCAAGTGGGAACAGGGAGAACCAGGAAATTTCAGTTGTGTTATTATCCATAACTCAGTCACTCCATCCAAATCACAGCCAAAGTGGAAGAGGCCCCCTGACCTGAGTCAAGAGGCTGTCTGTCTGTCAATCACCTTAGCTGCGTTCCTTAGTCACAGAGAGTCAGTGAAATGGGAATTTCCCATTAAGAACAACCCACCTTCAACATCCCCCTCCCTGGAGACAACTTCATTCGCACCACCTCATTAACACCTACATGTTGAGATCCATGAGGTGGTCAGGTAGATGAGTGGGATGGGAAAGTCCACCCAGCTTTATGTGGCTTAGATTACGGAGCAAGGTCCTTAGAGTGAAGCTTGGCAGTGCAGACACCTGCACACCAGAGCTGGAAACGGCTTTACAGTGAAGGCAGAAGAAAATGCATAACCTGGGGCATCTAATTAGATTAGCAGGGGGTTTGTGCTTTAGATGTCCCGTAATTCAATCAATTAAAGTATGCTTTAGTAGCAGAGTCTTTCATGGCATGTATCCCAAGGCGCCACACAAAATAATAAAATTAATAGCTCATGTAATTATTAGAGAGAGAGAGCTACTACTTTCTAGGTAAGATTTCATGCTTTCCACCATGGCCTGCCTGGTGCTGGCCTTGCTGTCACTAGATCTATCACAAGAAATTCTCCTGTTGCAGAGTAAGGTTGGAAGAGAGTACAGTGGATCATCTGGTCCAACCTCCCTGCTCAAGCAGTATCAGAATTGTGTCCAGACAGCACCTGAATACCTCCACGGAAGAAGACTCAACAACCTCTCTGTACAATCTGTGCATAGTTACCCACACAGTAAAGAAGCTCTTCCTCATGTTCAGGTGGAGCTTTCTGTGCATCAAGTTTCTGCCCATTGCCTCTTGTTCTATTGCTCAGCACCACTGAGGAAAGCCTGGCTCCAAATCTGCAGATGTAAAATGTAGTCAGAATTCTCTGTGCATTTGAAAATAGAGCAAGGCAGACGGATGGCCAGAAAGCAGTTCATCACCACGGAAGTTGACCAGCTTGATGCAGCTCATCCTGGCACTTGCAGATAGTCCAGCAATGATCTCCACAGCCAGGACAGCAGTTCCTTGTCTGTGATGCGGTGCTGACTCCCACCCATCACTTCGTAGGCCAGTGAAAGTTGGTCAGTGGGTTTTAATCAGGGCAGGACTGGACTGCTTTACAGACTGAGTGCTTTATCTCCTCATACATCCTCCTCTTTGGAGGCCATTCATATGCCATGAATTAGTATGCTGCCAGGGCAACCTGACAGCTGATGCTGTGTTCCAGGACATTTTCATACTGGGATAATACAGGATGAGATCTTTAGTGACTTTAACCTGGGAAAACTCCGGTGTAGACCAGTGGAGCCAAAGGCCAACGAGAATTTGGATGTGCCAAGGATACTACTCAGTGCATCTCTAAATATTTCACGAGGTACCAGCTGACATAAGGAGGCCATTATGCAAATTTTCATTATTACATTACAGTTCCACATTTCAGACAGTTCAAGTTGTTGCTCTTATTTAAATCCCCAGTATGGTTTGTGCACCGTGTCAGGAGGAGATGCTTGACTTGAAAAAAAAAACCAAACCAGGAAATTTAAAACCAAACCCAACTATCCTCTTTTTATTTACTTCTTATGAACAACCAATATTTGAGCTGATTTTCTTTGAAGCCAACATGACATGCTCCTCTGCTGCAATCTAATATGCCAAGTGTTCCTTCCCAACCCCATGTTTTCAGCTGAGCCACGAGCCCTTTAACTCATGTTAGGGATATGACCAGCTGCTCCACCTTAACTGTCCTTACCAGTGTTGTCAGAGGCAACTAAAATGTGCTGTGCTGGAGGTCTGGGAAGTAATTCTCTATAGTTCAAAACCTGGTCAGATGACTTGTGCAACTTGGAATTATTTCCTATCAAAGGATCTGTGTTCTTGCTACACCACAGCTGTGACAAACCTTCCTGAGACTGCTGTGCGTCACTGAGAGATCTTTAAAGTTCACAGCAATGCCTCTATAAAGTTCAAGATTAAAATGATAATTTTAAGAAAGCAAACAAACATCATAATCGGGGGAGAAAAAAACCCAACCACTTCCTGCTCGCCACTGAATCCCAAAGAAATTATGCTGTTCCTCCTTATAAATAATAGGGGTGTGCAACGTGTCATTCCTATTCAGTGTTTGTGGGTTTTTTGGTGCTTATTGATGCTGCATCTGTTTTGTCAGTGCGTCAGCTAATGGAGAAAGTTAATTGTGTTGGTTGTAAGGCCACCTGTCACACACATGCCTCATTTCCATACTAATAGCCCAACAGTGGCAGGCAGTGTACTCCTCTGCAGTAACACACACAGCCTCTTTGGCAACCTGGGCCAAATGTGCCTATGCAGCAACCGCAGCCCTCTTCTCTGAATGCCTCCAGTGTTGTGGCAACCCAGCTCTGCATTAACCCCCCGCGGCCCTCCCCAGCCCGGAGGGGTTTTTTAAACCCTTGCAGACACCCTGGGTGTCACGTTTTAGCGTGGGAGGGTGGCGGGCACGACTCTGCTTCCCTGGCGGGTTGGGTGCCTGGCGCTCTCCCCAACAGGCAGAATATTTTGCTCCCTTTGTACTGTTGGATCGGGCACCTATCTCCAGCAAAGCCTGGCGAGCTCTGTCGGTAGCGCTGTTCACATCGGCGGTGAGGACCAGTTGAAAGTCCATCTCTTTTGTCCCTTCTGTTAACATTTCGAATGAGGGAAGCGATGCGGATCGGAGCCAGGGAGAGGAAACGTGCCTGCAGCTGAGGCAGACACAACCGTGCTGGGCTGCAGTGGGACTCAGAGAGATGTAAATAAAATTCACTTTGGTGATAGAGCCAATGCCAGAAAAGCTATATTTGATGAATATTTTATTTTAACATATGGAAAACTATTCCAATTGGCCAAAATGGACAAGGTTTTCCTTCCTTCCTTCTTGCTTTCCCCTGCCTTTTTTCATATAGAAGACTATGTGAGTAAAGCGATTTATTTTGAACTGCCAGGCTTGCTCTCGATCAGAGTCCGTGACCCTTGTTCATGTTTTCGTACAGCCTTGCAAAAATCCCCCATAAAACTCTGACGGAGTTTACACTAAAGGCGCACCTCATGAAGTAATACCGGGAATCTCGGTGGCTTCAGGGGAAACTGCTCTTCGTGCTTTTTATATCACTGTAGCTGAAATTAGAAATGCCATATGTGACTATTGGGCTTGCAAAGGAATGTCCCACAGGCTAAAAGGCAAGCAGTGAACGAGCTGCTACTCCTTTACACCCTCTATCTGCAACTATTTCAAAGAAAATACCCCACACACAAGGTACTGCCTAACGGTGTAAACCAGTGACACAGGGATTGCTGTGCACGCATCGTGGTCAGGAAAGGAAATGTCTGCATCTATCATGCACAAAAGAACAAGCCAGACTATCCATTGCTTAGTCCATCTTAGATGCAAAGATGATTAACGGCCCAGGGAAGGTGCAGAGGTACAGAGTACCAGCCATCAGGCTTCCACCAGGCTAAAAGCAAATTGGTTTCATCTGCAGAACTACACAGTTGTAGGAATTTCCCGTTTCTGTATTGAGTTTCTTCAGCAGTGCCTGCAAGCATCTGTTTAGCAGAGGCTGTGGCTCCAGCTCACCCTTGGGACTGAGGTGGGGGTGGGCATCTCTAGCCAGCCTCTGCGTGGAGGGCTCTGCAGGAAGATGTGGGCAAGCACTCAGTCAGAGTGAAAGGACTCTTGGCACTGGGACCGAAGGAGCTCATCCCAGGTCTCAGGCAAGACCGACCCAGTATCATCAGTGCTGTCTAAATAACAGGGGGGTAAAAGATGGTCCATTGCACATGACACGCGTTGTGAGCTAAGCCCACACAAACATACGGTTTGTTTATATCTTGGGTTATTCTTTTCACTTTCTCTTGGGGTTTGAGCCCAATTGCTCATTTCCTGATTTCCCACGGTGATTGTAGTGGGCCAGAAGCCTTCTCTTACTGAAACAGGGAGTTTCAGAGGCACGGTGTTTTTCAGATAAAGTGGAAACAAAACAGCAGGTAGGAGGAGAGTTGGCTGCACTTATTCACACAGAAAAAAAGAACTTATTCTAGAAATAAAAAAAAAAAGACTACTTTTAGAAATTCTGTAGAAGAAAATTGTTCTAAAAAAAAAACCCCACCATATATAACCCATGAATATATGTTTGCATTGTTTTCTTTCTGCCTTCTCTTACATACTCTGTAGTCAGGTCACCCTGCTTGCTAAGTAGTCCTGTATCCTTTGAGAGAAGATGTGCTGGGTAGTTTGAGAGAGGATGCACTGTGCCATAAAATGGGCAGTCTTTCAGGCTGCTGTATCCCGTTATCGCTATGGCTGGTTTTGTGGAGAACAGTACTTCACAATATTTTGGTGTTGAGGTTCTTTTATTTGTTTTATGTGGATTGGCTGAGTCAAAACATCAGCCAAACATTTACAGTTGCTAAAACTTTATAACCTGCTCATCTGGGGGACAAAGACTGCCTCTTCAGACTGTGTACAGACTGCTAGCTTGCATTTGGCTGAAGCAGGATGTTTATTCTATAAAAAAGATATTGCCAGTGCCATACAGACTTTTCCTGTGAAACATGTATGTCCAGCTTGCTTTGGTGTGTACGTGGACACTTGGAGCCACGCTGCTGAGGAGCTGAGCTTCCTTTTCCCCCTGCTCCAGCAGAGCAGACCCACTCCACCTCCTGAGTAGATCTGAGGAATTTATCTTCTAAGTCTTCTAACTTCTCCCTGTGTCACCGTTATTCCCTTCCCCATGGAAAGGGCATAAAATTACCTGCAAAAAGGCAGTACAGACTATTTGGGACAAAAGAGCATTTCTCAACTCCTGTGTCCAGGCACATGCATCTACCACCTTCCAGACACACAAGAAGATGGAGAATTGATGCACACTATAATGGCACCTCCTGTGTTCCGGTTTCCAAGGGATGAAAGCTGGGTAGCTCAAGGCAAGAGGCACACAGTTATTTCCAACAAGTCTCCAGCCTCATACCCTATTTGCTCTACAATCTGGACAGAGCCATGAAGTTTATCAGAACTTTAAAGCCAGAGACACAAGGATCCTTTAACATGGATACAACTTCAGATTTCTATTATCGTTACCAGGCTGAAATTTTCTGAGAACTTTTTTCCAGCATAGCACAATCTTAGACTTGGACATTTTCAGCTCCTGACATGAAGTTACAGATTAACTACAGATTAGGTAGGCTGACAGCACTGCCAGACTTTCTGTGATACTGGGACTTTGATTTGTCACCTAAACTTTGTGGCTGTTGATATCACAGTGACACCACTTTGACAAAACAAGGGGATAGAATTTCCCACTCGAGTTCTTCTGCCTTTTTCATCAAAAGCTTTCCAGGGTGAAGTCTGGCTCTTTCTAGCTGTGTGCGTAAACCTGAGAAATAGTCTTATTTTACACACGTGTGCATACGTATCTGTATATACACACATATATATATACAAAAAAGTAATTTTTACATGCCTTTGTAAACAGTTAATAAATATGCAGTACATTTAGAAATACTGAAAACAGATATGATTTCTGGAAACGGCAAAATAGTTATTTTTACAAAAAGTAGTGGTCCAAACAAAACCATCACACAGTTTTCTTTTCCTTTCAATTCTTCTCTTTTCAAGTTCTTCTGTTTTATTGAGTTTAAAGCCAAATTTGAAAATCTGAGTTTGGGCTTAGTAAAAGCTGTCCCTAAATTCTCTTTCCTCCCACCAAACAATAGCATTTTACTTCTGGTGTTTGTTTTTTTTTCCCCAGAAATACTTACATGGTTCTGAGACAACACAATAGGTGATCCTGTGCTTACACACCCATCCACCATACTGCATGCTGTGTTTTCTTCACAGACCTCCTGAGATTGTGTGATTGCATATAGAACCTGGCTCCACACAGTGTCACTATTGTTCTGGCCCTTTTTTTTTCCCCGCATGAGTTTTTATGCTCAGCATATCTTGGCATTGTGAACTCAAGGCTTGCTAAAGAAGGGCTCAATTTACCCCTGATTTACCCCTATAAATCAACTAATAAACCATTGTAAGCACCGGTGTTGTTACACTTCAGAGTGACAATGGGGACAGAATATGCTGGTACAGACAGAGGCATTCCAGCACTGAGGGCTAAAATGAGCAGGATCCTCCATATTTTAAGGTACACAAGGGTAACCTAAAGAAGAAAAAACCTCTACACGATGACTTCTAGATGCATGGTTTGCAATGGTGCTTCCCTTTAATGCTGCCGGTGACCAGCCAGGCAAGCTAAAGGGAATAACTTACTCGTAATGCTGGTACTCCACCTCCGCTTGGGACCTACCTTGAAACTGCCTGCCTTTCTCTGGGTGTTCACTCCTTTACATTGCTATTTCCACAAGTCAGTGTAGCCAGTCAAAAGTTACTTGAAGCCACCATCCTGGCACAGGTAAATTAAAAATCTATATTTTCTGGCATGAAACGCCTGCAACAGAGATTAGATTGAAGGCACTCTAAAGATGTGGTTTTCCCTCTGTATCACGGCAGCAAGTGCATGGAGCCTCAAACCTGCCCCCTGCCACCAAACCATCTCTCTCCCACCCATCCTCCCCTGAATGATACTTGCATAGCAGGAGAAGCCATCTCTGCCAGGAAAGAGCAAGGAGGAGCCCAGGCCTTCAGGAAGATCAGGGATGAAATCAGGGTTTACACCTTATTCTGATACTGTTGTGCTTGTCCCAGTCAGACACAGTCCCTCAAGCAGGGCTCATAGTCATGATACTACGGAACCCTTAATGATGATGAAGAGCTCCTTTCAGCTGCTTTTAATGACAAAAGAAAATCAAAACTATTCATCCAATATCCAAGCCCTTAGTTATGTCTTTTGTGTCATCACCTTTTCCCAAAGAAAAATTTCCTAGTGGCACAGAAGTCAAGCAAAACCAAATTCGGTGATTAACATTTGAGATATTCATTTTTCTCCTGGGGAATCCTCATCTAGAAATGTTATAGCTGCTTTAGATAAACCTAGTAGTAAAGCAATCCTCTAACTCCTCAGACAGCCATACCCGGAACGACCTGCTAGGTGGTCCGTGGAGCTGGGTCATTAGCAGTCAAACAAGAGGAACCAGCCTGGTACTTCCTCTTCTTTAAGCTGAGCGGGGAAGGCTCAGTCGGGAAAGATGTCTCAGCCAAAGGAAGTGTCACTCTCTTTTAACACTACATAATGCAGCTCGGGCGCCTGCCAAATCGTAATACACTGGAACAGACGGAGACAGAGTACTGTGGGAAGGGCAGTGCACACTGCCTAAGGGTGCAGCACCTAGATGAGAAACTTTCCTGCACTGTCAGGAAATCCTTCATTTTCCAGGCTAGGAGAATGTTTTGCTTGTCTCTTCTGGTTTTGTTTCTTCCTTTCCCCTCTACTTTTCAAGGCCTGGTCTCTTGGCAGTCAGCCTAGCCTGATGAAGCATCATGGGGCCCTGGTATTACAATATTGGTTTTGTTCAGTAAGTAGCAGAAGATATTCATGTTCCTGTTTATGAAAGTGCTGTTTATAACATTGATTGTGCTAAAATAATTTTATTTTAAAAGTTGCTGATAATAATATTATAAAGAATTCCTGGAGCTATTAGTAAAAAATGCCAGAAGCAGCACGGTTGGAATATTCAACCTCATACATCAGACTTTTAAGGCTGATTTCTCAGTGTCAGCATGAGCCTCACTCTGAAGGCAGCAGGCACCATGCTTTGGAGCTGCTTGTCTAATACTCTGCACCATGTCCAGACACTTTCATCGATAAGAAGAGTCGAGATTTCATAATTTGTTACAAGACTGTCATTTTATCCCTTTTACACTTGTGTCATAAGAGTAGAGTAGAGAGAGTAAGAGTAAGAGTTAGAGTAAGAGTAAGAGTAAGAGAGTAAGAGCAAGAGTAGACAACCTCACATAGATAAGCAAACAGGTTCACTACAATTTTGGCACACGATATATGTTGACTCCGCCTCACTTCAAAGTGGCAACATCTTGCAGATGGACATGTAACGAGTAGTACAACTATAATAATATTATGCAATGCTATCATTACCCGACTGACTGAAACAGAGGCCTCTTTCTGAGACAAAGCTTTTCTGACAGTCACAGAACCATAGAATGGTTTGGGCTGAAAGGGACCTAAAAGATCATCTAGTTCCAGCTCCTCTGCCATGGATCATCTAGCTCCAACTCCTCTGCAACTTTCCACTAGACAAGGGTGCTCAAAGCCCCATCCAATCTGGCCTTGAACGCTTTCAGAGATGGGGTATCCACAACTTCTCTGGCAGTGTCTCACCATGTTCACTGTAAAATTCATCCTAATAGGTAAACTAAACCTACCCTCTGACCTATAGCAATCACAGCAACCAGTTGGAAAAAAGAGTCTGATTTCTAGCAAACATTACAACATTATGTTGGGTAAAAGAAGAGAAGCAGAATGGTTAAATAGACTGTTAAGTGAGAAGAGACAGCACTGCACTGGTGATAGACAACAGTTGCAAGAAATGTCCTCCTTTCCCTGAAATCATCAGCCTTTGCTAGAAGATTTGGTCTCACAAAGTGAGTTAAAAGGTCTGGCATACCACGTAAGCAATCTGTATGGGTGCATCCTTCCTCTTAAAACAGACAGAACTTTTAAAAGACATATTCTAAAGTGTTTAAGACCTAACCTTGATGTGCACAAGGATACCTAGTGCCAGACAGAACCAAGCTCAACACAGTTTGTCCCCACACACTTCTGAGACTAGGGCTTCCCTCCAACTGGAGACAGGCCATCATGCTTCAACTTTGCCCATCTTCCTCTCCAACAATTTGCCCTCGGAAGGTACTGAGAATCAGATTTATCTGTCCACCGTGTAGATTCATCTGTGTTTCCAATACCTTCTACTCACTCAAAACACCAGGGATCAAAATCTTGTCTCTTCTGTGACCGTGCAGCTGAAACAGCATTCCTCTGAACCAAGAGAACCTCTTTGGCACCAGACATGACCCCAGCACACAAACATTTCGGCCCACATGTGGTTATGGGTGATCAGACCAGTGAGGCTGGACATGCAGGACTGAACCCTCTGCTTTGTCTTGCCCAAGCCCACGGGCAACACCTTAGCAACAGTACTTTCTCCTCTCTCCGTCTCCCACTTCCCACTGCAGTTTTCCCAGCCTCAGAACTACCTCTGCTTCCCCAAGCGTGAAAGAAGGAGTCGATCTGCTGCTCATCCTGCAGGCTCCAATAAGTGAGTATTTTGGGGCACCCCTGAAGGCAAAATGACATCTGCATGCTTGACGCCATAGAATGAGAGCACAATGCTTTAAAGCCTCTCAGAAAATCTACAGGACAGTTAATATGATTTAAGCCTATATTTAAATTTTATGAGACTCATTTTCAAGGCTAATAACCCAGTTTACTGTGCACAATATCAAATGCAAATTTTATTACTGACTTGGTAAAAACCAAGATGATATTCATTAGCATATCTCAGCGCATCACCCTTTTTAGCCAAAAGGTGCACCAGGAGTAACAGTGGGAGTTTTTATATGTGCTGTAAATTACAGTTACTATCTCATTAGATAAACACATTTAAAATCAGGTTATCATTCACTTATATATCAGAAAGTTGTTTGTTCAATTGCAGCTAGTCTCGTATTACAACATATGGTGCATGAAATTCTTAGACTAATAAAATTTCAAGGTACGGGGAGCTGGTGCCTTGGAAAAAACTGTTTCTGCTCAACGAATGGCTCGATATAATCTGTAATTGCTTTGAAACAATTATGCAGCAGGCTGTTTTGTACTTAATAGTATTTACATCCTTGGGTTTATTAGCAACAAAATCTAAGTGGAACTTGTGAAAGAGAAATTAATTCTTCTGCTAAAAGATGTAAAGTTTTAAGTTAAAGATCCAGCAGATTGTGGAAATCAAAAATATAGGCAATAGTCTCTAATTGAACTTATTTATCATTGAATAGTTTCATTATTCTTCTAGGTACCTGTGGCAGATTATCAAGTAATTCTTCAGCAGCTGAGTTCCCCTGAACTTTCACCACTCCGGGCAAAGTTTAGTTTTTTTCTCAAAGCACTCTGGCTCTGACATCTCCACGAAACAAACACAACTAATGTCCACAAATAGTATTTGAAATCGAATTGAAAATTCCCACACCTGTGAAGTGTTTCCTACTAAGTTTAACAGTGGTGACTGGAATGTGAGTCAGCATTTTGCACTTCTTTATCTGCTGGCAGTTGAACAAGCAGCTCAGTACACAGTGGCACAGAGAGGCAGGCTGTGTACAGAGCAACAGTTACGCAGGTACATAACAGCTTTGGATCAGACTTTCCTACGGTACGGACTGCTGGAGCTTCAGCAGCTTCAGAAAAACTCAGACAGTTTGCAGAAGCACTGGGTTATACCTGACTGAAGTACCTAATTTCTCCTGCCATTCTGGGCATATCCACATATGCTCCGCTGATAATATACAAATCATCATATACAAACCTAATGTCAAGTGTATTATTTCAGCACTCAGTTAGGAGCAATGAACTGCACACTACTGCCTCATTGCATGGCTCCTACTGAGCTCAAATCTGTGAGACAGCTTGAGGGCACTTACACATTTGGGGGTTAAGGTGGTTTTCTCGCCTTTTGTCATTAACTGTTTTTCCTTCTTTTGTTTATGATGTCTTGGATTTGCCTACATTGTAAGCTGTCTCCGATGTTAAAGCTGTATTTTGTACAGACATCCTTTCTCCTGACTGCTAACTAACTCTGCACGCCAGCAGCAACAAAATTGGAGGCCAGATTGTAAGGAAGGCCCAGATATATCAATTGTTCTCACTCTGCTCAGCAATGCTAACTTCAAGATGACTTCAACCACGCAGCATTATCACCTTCCAGTTGTTCCTGTACTAACATGTTCTCAAATACTGCTACTAAAATCTCTGCCTTTGTGTTCAGCTTTATCTGTCTTTCTCTTGTGCTGCAACTTCACTAATTTTCCTGTTGCTCTAATCTGCAATGAACTGCAGTGAATTCTTTGCCAAAGCCCTCACCATAGCACACTCGTGCCAGCTGTACCCTGGGATGATTACTGTATAAGAAGCGCTTCCCATTACCATCGTCTAGGAGGGTTTGTTAGAGTACAACATGATAAACTTTGCCAAAAAATCCTCACTCCCTCTTACAAGGGAATATCTCTCATTGCTGATTTCAAAAGATCTGCAATGAAGAACTATCATAAGAAAATCCTCACGCAAAGCCTCACGAACTTGCTGACTGGTCCTGATAAGAACTGTGTAAGTTTAGGAAGTACACCCTTTTGCCTACAAAAACCACCTTTAGATTTTGCAACATCAAGAAGCAAGCCTAACCTGATTTCAGCACTGCTGCTGGAATAAACCACAAATTACATTGTGGAGCAATGCTGAAAAGCCCCACCAGACTGCATGTGGAAACTAAATCCCAGCACATGACAAAAGCAATCTGTTCCCACTCAACTCGCTAACAATCCTCCTGCAAAGGTGGCTTTACCCAGCCAGGGCTGGGACCCCCTCCTAACACCCCCCTGCCTACCGCTGTGATTTGGAGCAGGTCTGGGGCTGCTACAGCATTTTCTAATGAAGGAGAGGCCAAACCTAGTTGCTAACTGTGCATTTGGGATTTCAAGCACATTTGGGTTTCTCTGAGTCTGCGTTCAAGCGATTTCCAACCTGCAAGTTTTCTTACATTCCTGTAGAGGAGTGACACCTTTTTTTTTTAATTATTCATACAGCACCTAGCAAAAGGAGTACCATCTCTCACAAGGTCTCCAAGGTTCTGCTGCAAAGTAAGCAATGTTAATAGCATTGGATGTATTTAATCCCTGGCACAAGTGATTTGTTGTAGTCCATTAATATATTTGTCAATCAATAACATCTGTGAATGAGTGTACACAGACTGGAATCGGGTCCGTGCTGTATTACTTATGAATACGGTTTTATCACTCGGTCACCATCTTAGCAGGATGCTTTTTCCAAATTCAATTTGTCTGAATTGTATTCTGTAAAAATTACCTCGTCGTGCTGTGCCTGCCCATATCAATGATGGGAGAAGTGAGGTTTAGGGAACGCATCCATTTAAAAAAGGGACACTTTTGGCTATGGGCAACATGACCAAACAAACATTTGCAATGGTGGGTGCAGCCGTAGTGAGATGGGGAAAAGGTCCACAGCCGTGTGAACTGAGCGTAGTACACTGGGCTGTGCTAATGAAGGTTAAAAATCCTTGATTATTTTGTAATCTTTGTAGTTTCTTTGGCAACCTCAAATATCTGTTCCACTCTTCCAGGCTTTTTTGACCGGATATTTCTCAAAGTTCTCTCAAAATAAGAATAAATGTGGGCACTTTCCAGATACTCTGCCCATTTGTGGTATCCTGGGTCAATTCGGACCAGGAGGAAGCGTTCTCGGATGGACTAAGGATGTCACATGGAATCGGACGGGCTGTTAAGAGCTCACAAGTCCCCGCACTCCCCCAGCTGCCCTGCTCCTGTGCCCAGATGCCCGATGGCAGCCACAAATCCTGGACCAGCCTTTGGGACCCCCCCGGATGCTCCCCCCCTCCCCAGCGGATCAGCTCGCAAGAGGACAGGAGACGTTTTCAAACCGGGATATGTGGTTTTACCGACGCAGCGGGGAGAGGAGGAAGGGAGGCTGTCACCCGTCACAGGCTGCCCCACTCCCGCTGCTGCGGGGAGGACACCAGCCCCTTTGGGGGTGCGGCGGGGACGGAGGAGCTTGGTTTGTTTGCTTTAACAACAGCTCCTTCAGTAAAGTCCGAGCAGGTAGAGCCGAGCCTGGCTAAGCTGCCGACTCCAGCCGCTTCCCGCCTGTCTTCCCGATGCAGCAGAACTGCAACACCAAACCAAGCAGTGCCATCTATCGACTGCAGTGGCTCACGGCCTCGCCACAAACGCAGCACCCGCGGGCGCCGCCTCCCCGCGCAGCGTCCCCCCAGCCAGGAGCGGGGGGTGCGGGAGCAGCGCTCCCCCGCCTTCCCGGCCGGGGAGCCCTCCCCTGTCCTTCTCCTCGCACATCTCTTCCCTGCCATCCATCACCGTCTGCTGCTGTCGCTTCGCCACCGCGGCTGTCACCCGGCTGTGACTAAGGTAGAGAAAAATGAGCCGTTTAAGCGCGGCAGAGCCCGGGACGTTCGGGAGCATGAGACAAATTAACGAAGTGCGAGAAATTAGAGTGCATAAATCTGAGGGCTGTAAATCATCGCGCGGCTGCTCATACTTAGAAGTAAAGAAATCTGAGTGCCACAGTTAAGCCTGTCTGACCTGGGCCTGCTTTCCTACGGGATGCTGACATCCAATTTAGACTCCATATCTTCATCCCATCTGGTGGTTAATTCACCTCACTGTGCCTTAGTGTCTTCTTTCAGAAAAAACGTACTTTATCCTTTTCATCCCAACTATATATGACGCTAGTGGGAAAAGTGGGAAATTATCTGAGCTAAAACTCTCTCTTCACGTGATTTTTGTCCCTCTTCTCCTGGGTTGTTTCATCCATAATCCTAACCGTAAGTTGATTTCCCTCCACGGTGGAGGAGGGAAGTCAGCAGCACTGACTCCAGAAACATGAAGTGGTCCAGAGACATCAATTAAATGATCAATTAAAAATATAATGAAGTTTGGTGGCTTGCCATGAAGTTCTTCTTCTTTTCGGTAACTAAAATCCTACAGCAACTCTGTGAACATAATTACATTATACCCCAAACATAACACCAAAGAAAACCTGATGCAGGTAAGAGGAAACAAGAAAATTGCATTTCTGATGCAATGTTGTAGCAGAAAGCTCCATTTTTGCATGAATAAAAATGACCACAAACCTGTTTCCTCCTCCCCCAATACGTACAAATTAGGTAGCACTTGAGTCTTTTAGTGACACCACCAAAATCAGATACTTGTAATAGTCTGTCCCAAATTACTATGATGTTAAAGTTGCTGATTTGTTTTTCAGAACAACATAGAGATATGAAAGATGAACACACCCAAATTTGATCTGGACGTCCACGTAAAGTATCAAACTGGGTAAAATTGCTGAATACTATGATCCACTATCACCTCTAATAAAACAATGGCAGAAAGAAAAGGCAGCACAGAGGCATAACCTGCTCTCTATTTTGCAGTAGCAATGACTTGTAGGTTAGCTTATGTTTTGAATTAGAAACTCATGATTATGTCAATTTCTTTTCATTGTAACCAGAGATATTGTTCTTATTTGTATCATTATTTTGGCAAGTTTTTAGGCAGATCCCAAGATAACGAGATCCATGTGAGGTCATGCATCTCCCACACCACTCTGGGAGAATTAACTACTTGATTAGTACTAAATTTGGCCTCTTTCTTTCCATTACAGAAAGATGTGTTATCAACCCAACCTCATTTAAGCTTTCTTCATACTTATTATTTGCTTATTCTTAAACCAAATCATATTATTTATCATCTCTGCGATCTGAAAATCCCCAGACTTTTGGAACTTCCGTTCTAGGTTTACTTTTACTTTCGTTATTCTCAGAGTGGCAGCAGGGGTAACAGTGTAACACAATAGTAGTCCTTAATAAAAATAAGCAACTCTGAGAAAAAAATCTGATTTATGTTCAATCTCTTTTTGTAATAGCCGCCTTCTTTCCTGGCTTAGAAATAGAAGGAACTGGTTGTCCTCAAAAAAGCACAACACGTTTGTGGTATGAACATGTGCCAGCATAGCGTTTCAGGCACTGGAACGACAGATTTGAATGACAGCACTGATAGTGTTTGGTGATAAAACTTAAAATTAAAATTATATTGCTCATAATTCAAATAGGAAAGACTTCATTTGGCTTGGGGCACTGATATGGTCTCAGGTCTGATTTGTCTAATCCATGTCACCTGTACACCTTTCTGTTATTCAAGATGGTGAAAACAGTTTCTCTGCCACCACCACCACGGGAGTTAACTTTCCTGATGTCACAAGTTTTGCTGAGCAACAAAAGAAGAGTGGTTTTATGCACACTCGAGAAAAGCAAGCAGAACTGTGATGTTATGACATCTACCAGTTACTCAACATGCAAGAATGAAAAATACAAAGCAACACTAACTGAAGATGCAAGTGTACAATATCTTAGTAGCAATGCAATTTGCATGTATATTAAAGTTTCTTACATGGAGATTACCAAAATGAACAGTATCCCCTTTTTCGAATGCTGCACACCATCTCGTGACCCGTGACTTGCAGTTGCTGTGGCAGTGATTTTCAAAGTACTCTTTGGAAATTATTTGGAAATCACTCGATGTTTGGAAATTATTTAATTTAATTTAATTTACAGTTGTCTTTTGAGAGAGTTTCAAGCAAAGAAAAATCCTCATGTGGTGATTTCAGATCATTTCCATGGCTGAATCATTGCAACTTCAAAAACAAAAGCTACTTTGAGAGCTTCTAACATTCACAAAATCTTCAAGAAACCTGATCAACTGTGACTTTGAGTTTGGAGCTTGAATGTTGAGAGCTGTTGCACCTTGTAGGTGTCATTTTTTCATCTCATGAACAGGCTTGACACTTTGGGGAACACTTTCAGTTACATTCATTAAGATATCTGTCCGGTTCCGAATGTTTTCTAAGTTGGGTCACTCCACTTCTGTTTAGACTCAGGTAAAAGATGATTTTTCCTTGAAGATTCACACATGGTACCTCACCATCTCTGCTCTAGGTACGCAAACCCTAATGCAAAAGTTTAACTGATGTTACCAAGCAGGGGAGGGAGCCCAGGAGCTGGAGAGCACTCTTTTCGTCTTATGGGATTCAGCGGTTCTGTTGACATTTTGCAACAGGTGATATTAATGTCACAGCTTAATTTCGTCATCCTCCAAGATATTACCAAGTTAGCTCTGCCTGGGATTCCCTGGTTAGTACTATTAGGTACTTCCATTGCTGTAAACAAGTGCCAACCATCCTCTCACACCCCTTACTGCCGTAATCAATAAAGCTGTACCACGTTGCCAACACAAACATTTCCTTGTACCCACACATGGGTGGCAGCAAGGGGAAGGCTTCCCCACAGTGGCATGACCCAGGTGACATGAAGTATTTTTATTGAACACCAAGTATTGCCAAGTTCTTCCACTTCCATTCAGGATCAGAAATTAGAGATGTGTAATTGCTGCCAGGCTTCACTACTTTACACTTGCCACTGTGACAACTAGCAGGGAGTGGTGATCCATGCCAGGCGGTCAGTTGTCCTTCTTATCAGGAACTGGACATTGGGTTGTAGCAAGTGAGAAAGATGCAGAGGACCATCTGGCTCAAGTGAAAACTAGGTTGGGCATTTGTCAAGTAAGTTGTCTGGATGAGCGGATTGAAGGAAGCAGCATGGCCAAGGTCTCCCAGAGACAACGTGACTAACCTGCCAAGGGCCCTTTTCCCCATCCATAGGAACTGCAATGCCTCGTGAAGGGACTCTTCCTTGCAGGAGTGAAAGGGACAAAGCGGAAATTGCAACTGAGATGGCTTACTCATCCTCCTGGCACAGTCTCTCATCTGTCATACAAGGGGTTGTATTCCTGTATTTTCTGCCTTCTTTTAAAACATGACAATTGCAAGAACCTCCTCACTTCTTTTATGTCACTCCTTCAAAGACAGACAGACTCACTGCTAGAAGTGCTTCCTTTCCTTTGATTATCTCCATTGTGTTGTAGAGAAAAATTGACCCTTTCAGGAAATATACTTGTCAGCTGTCAGAAGAAGACAATATTAAAAATACCACAGAGGCCAAACATTTCAAGGTCTTCCCACTTACAACTGTGAAGATGTTACTCTCAAACCACCAGCTATTCAGGATTTTTATTTTGGCCCCTCCTGTATAGGAAACTGCAATAAAGTTGCTGCATGACATGATGCTCTGGTTTAGAAATGGTATTCTCCAATTTAGTACTCCTGCTAAAACCACATCACTACTCACTCCTCCTCCTCCTCCTCCAATTGGATGCCCTAAAGGCAAAGACCACGGGTTGAGATACAAACAATTTACTGGAAACAGCAATGAGATAAGAAAAGGAACAATAATAGCAACAATATTAATAACCAAGGTATAAGACAAAGAAAAAATTTACATGGAAAGCCCACAGCAATACTTGATCTTCCTCGGCACATTTTCTCCTGACCAGAAGGAACCTTTTCTCCTCAGAAGCGAGAGAGAGTCTCTTCCTTTGGCCCCCAGGATTGACACAAGGTGGTATAGAATAATATCTGGGCCTTAGCCATGCCCCGTCCTGGCCAAAACCAGCACACATGATATTGTGTATCTCAAGAATAGAGTTAGCCCATCGTGCTGGGTTCCGAAGTGTTTTTGCTTATTTGGGATCTGAGGTTTGAAGCAGGACAGTCCTTGCTGACTGTTCCCAGCTTAGCAAAGGACTCGTTTGTTGTTTAAAATCCTTGTCCATACCTGTTTCCCCATATCTGTCTGTCTATCTGGATATCCAGCTATCTACCCATCAATCCATCTGTCTATCCAGCTGTTTATTTCAGCTGTTGCCCTCAATACTTTCTTCATTGAAATAGTCAGGGAGAGGGCAGCTTAGTGATAAGTAACAAGAGGTACCTCTGGGAGCCTAAAGGAGGGGGGCACCCCATGTTTGCTCGGGGCCTCTCTCAGCCTAATGGCAGGGGTGAGGGTAAACTTCCCTCTGTGAGGGCTGGATACTGTTTGGGAAAGGATCATAAGGAGTTGTTGTTGTTGGAAATCAGAGCTAGTGCTGTAACAATTTCTTCCACACAAACTGTTCTGCTTTCTGTGGTTCCTAGGAATCAATCAGACCTGGTGGAAGGCCCCTGTGTTGTTGGAGAGATTGTATTTGCCCCAGCAAATCTACTTCCCATCTCATTCCCCCTGCCCCACACGCTTGCCAGTTTAAGCATCCCTGCCTGGGAATCCCCATGCTGCTTTTGCTTCCCAGAACCCCACTGCCAAGGGGTTTTCCACAGGAAGGGCAAGCAGGTCAGAACTTTTGGTTTTGTGAAATTAATCTTTAATTAACTTTGGCCACAACATATACTGATGGAATTTCTTGTCACCTAAGAAATACTTTAAAGAAACAAGTGAATTGATTTTTCCCAGTCCCCTATTCTGTCCTAAAAAAAAAAAAAAAGTACTTCAGTAGCAGCTCTAACCAAGGATATAAAAGATCAAGAAAAAAAAAGATAAACAACAAGCTTTATTTGACTCTTTAAGAGAGTGAGCAAATAGCAAGACAGTGACTTCTGGCGTTAAGTTACTTTGTTTTGGCACTCCAAACAGCAGTCAGAGATGTTTTTTCCTTCTAATTTTACAAGCTGCTTTCAAAAACATAGTTAAAATTCCCAACACTTATCTTGCTATCATGTGTCTAAGGCAAATGTTCTCACACTTCAGGATCAGCCCCTATCACAGCTCTCTCACCCTGCTTGAAACTGTGCATACTCTGAATGTGAAGTACACGCTTGATACAAACACCTCTGCCAGCTCCGCAGCAGACCTCAGATAAAAGCTGCAAGCAGCAAGGAGAGGGACGGCCAGCCAGAGGCACGTGGAGTAAAAGTGATGTGCCCTTTGTGGCAGGTGGAGGATGGCGAGACGCGAGGACCGCAGCTGCACCCAGTGCCCGGCTGCAGGGGGGAGGGCGGCGGATGGACCCACAGACAGACAGACAGACACCTGCAGAAAAATACAACCCACCAAAACTGCGGAAGGTGTCTAATTAAGCTCCCCTTCCCTGAAAAGCTGTCGCTAGGTAAGCAAAACTGTTTAAAACATGTTCATCATTAAAGTGTCCCCCGACAGCAGGATGCGGCAGCAGACTCAGCGACAGAAGGGAGAAGAAGAGAGGCATATGGACCCCAGCCCTGTCCCCTGCTGACAAGCTGCCTCGCTGCAAGCCCCCTTTTCACTGTCGTCCGTGCGTGCAGCAGATTGCAATGGCCCAACTTTCCCATCTGTATCCCAGGCCTGTGCCCCCGACAATGTGGCAGCCATGCAGTTTTCATCAGGCGGGGAGCNTGCTATCCATAATGCATTGTCTCCATGAGATTACATGGTATATTTCCAGTGGGGATTAGCCCATCCATCACAGCCCTTTATTGGCCCTTTTTTTGTTGTATAAAGCCCAAACACTGTCGTAAAATTCTAAACCGCTTAATTGCTGTGCTGTAAAAATTTGCATATCAGAGATATGTCATTCCTTCGTTAAATGACACTAGGCATTTGTTACAAGGTCCCAACAATTGCAGGAGAGCACCCCAGAAAAAGGTCACCTCTTGGCATTATGCAAAGTTCTCTGCTGAATTCTAATCTGCAATTACAGTTTGAACCTATTGCAACTTAATGGATTTTGATTTTCTGTGATTCAGACTCCCTGGGCTCAGAGAGCCCTTGTTTCATCTGATCAGACAAGGTAAGCGATGGGATGGTGACAGCACCGTCTCTCTCTCTGTAAGGCCTGCAAGCTTCGCTACTAAAAGATGTCTTCCCAAGCCATCTTAGTGCAAACTTTCCATGATGGGGCATATGCCTTGATTTCATAGATTAATAGCAAATAGAGAGTACTACCTCCATTGCATCGCCACTTCAATTATTCCTCACTAAAACCAACCTGAAGTTACATATTTATGTATGTGTATTAACAAAAAGGATAATTATAGTAACAAGCAGCTTTTAACCCCTGGATCTGAAAGATTCTTTACAAAAGCAAGAACATACCATGGTCCTGAATTTGCACCTTCAAAAATTGGCTTTGAAGAGCTGGTTTGAAGCCAGGGGCAACCTGCAGACCCCAACACTAAGCACTGCTCTCAGCAGCCCCAGCAGTTCTCCTCTGCTTCCTCCCATCTGCTTGCCAAGGACTGAAAGTACCAGTACTTTAACATGTGATCGGGTCTTCACTCCATGTCTTCTCCATTAACTGCTGCAGAGGTTCCCCAGATGTGCTTTCAATCCACATAGCAATTTTTCGATTTTTTTTCAATATTTTAAGAATACGCTTAATCCAGACCATTTCACCCCCATCTAGCACAATATTACAAAATGTTACACGATGGGAGAAGGGCAGGTCAGATACTTTTCTCACAAAACAGAGTCTGGAAGCTGTATCTTTTTTCTGTGTAATAGCAGGAAGTATGGTTTCTCATCTTGTCAGGAACACGTTAAAAAAGGAGGTGACTGGAGCAGTCTAAAGGGATTTTAAAAGTCCCATAGAGATTTGGGGGTCAAAGTCTGTGTTTCAGTTTCTGGTGCATAGGAGAGCCCTTTGCAAGCTCTGATATAAAAATTAGGAGAGAACAGGAGAAATTTTGGGCTGTATGTACCTGGCACCTTGGCTTGAGTTGGCCTGTGCTGAAATAGCGTGAGTTAGCTTTGAAAACTGTTCAAGGTACAAGAGGTGCCCATCATAGCCAGGCTCCAAAGCAAGCTGAGTCTTCTTTATTTATTCACTCTGTTCCTCTTTCCCCCAACTCTCTCCCCATCCACAATCAGCCATACCTCTACATGGGACACAAACTTATCTGTCTCTATACATCTGAGGCATTGTCCTTGCTCATCCTACCCATGAGGTTAGATGCAGCCTATGAATACGCTTTTCGATGTGGGTAAGTCACTTCTGTAGTGACTGAAAATTTCTTCCAAGAAGGAAGGAAGCACCTTTAAGAAGCAACAGGATGGTGTCGGCACTGACGTGTCTCACACCTGAGAGGGACAATGGCAAGTGGGTCCCTGCAGGTGCGCCCCAAACACAACGGTAAGGTAGAACACACCTGCACGCTATTGAAGGCCTGCCAGCACCTTCTAAGAGTTCAAGCCTGGTCTCTTTTCCCAAGTGAAGCAGAGATAGGTGAGAGGGGAGAAGTTGGCCAACAAGAACTTCCACCTCCTGCCTGCGTGCAGGAGGTCAGTGTAAGAATCTGCTTAAGCCATAACAGCCTTTTGAACCTCCCTCAGCGTGTGTAGCCCTGTTCCCGGGACACTAATGTCTTATGAATATTATTCCCCCAGGAACAAGTGAATGAGTAAGATCATGTGTGCCACAAAACCTGAACCTACTGCAGAAGCTCACGTGCCTTCCTCAGCAGAAAGCAAGAGGCAGAGCTAAAGTACTGCAGGTACAGGATCAAAGTAATTGCTTTCCTTCAAGGCATCTTGCTTATCTTTGTAACCCAGCCCCACAACTCCAGGAATCTGGCAACACATTTCATCACCTCAAGAAGATTTCTTCTAACAGTCCTATTTCAGTAATTTATGTTTTATGACACCTATTTTCTATGTTCTTTTCCCAAACATTTTTCTTCCTAACAATAAGTACATTTTTCAGGTGTGTACCTCTTACTCACGTTGCAAGCACTCGTATTTAAAATCAACCTTACACTGTATTTAATCATCACATTATGGTAGTTTTATCATTATTATATTTTAGTCTGGCAGGTGGTTTACTAACCAGAAAGAATTCTAGCAAGAAACCCAACATTCTAACATAACAAAACTACCTTATCTTTGGTTTTCTTTTTAATTAGCAACTAACATCAATGCAAACTTCTTGTCCTACATGTGAACTCAGCCAGTTACTTCACTTTTCTCTGAGTTCTTGATTAAGGAGGCCTTCTACAAAGTAGCCCCAAGTACCTTTGCTAAAAAAGATTTCAGCCCATGCCCTTGTGCTGATAAAACCCTCTCCCCTCTGTGGCATCAATGCAACTGCTGGTATGGCTGCAGATCTACAAAATCATCAATGCAGGAAGAAAAAATGTTAAAACAGATTATTTCAGGTGGACAATTCACCGTGGTTGCCTGGAATCTCTCGAACCAGCTTATTTTGCATCCACAAGCCTGTGCCTCTTTCCCACCACTATCTCTGCTTTATAGAAGGAGAAGCAAAATCTGATCCATCTAAGGTTTTCCAGCACTGCAGTGGCAGAGCTGGAAATAGGTCTGGAGTCCTGCATCACAGCACCACACATGATCCCAAGATCCATTTCCTCCCTTCCTCCTCTTTCACCCTCCAAACGTTTCCAACCATCAGGAACAACCTTCCAAGGTCATAGGGACAGTCTGCCGAGCTCAGTGGACACTAGAATGGGGTCTTCAAAGGGTAGAACTGGATGCTGGCTTGCCAGCTGCCCTCCCTGCAGAGCTCATCACCCACTGACATTTATATCTGCCGTGGAAATAGATTTGTTACACAGCCCATCTCCCAGTCCATCTTCTGCTTCTCTCTCTCTTACATATTCTGTCCACACCAGACCCAGAGGAGCATTCCTGCTGCCTTCACTGAGGTTTGAGACAGGACTGAACAGTCTCTAAGAGCAATTTATTTTACCCTTATTGAGCATTATTAATGTTTCTGTTAGGATGGAACAAATTATGTAATAATGTGTCCTTTTCTCCTGCTTAACTCATTATTTAAAATTACCCAGACAATAATTTATGTGAATTATTCTGCAATTAATTTGCCATGGGTTTCTTGCAAATACCCTCTGAACAGCATCTGAGCTCCCTTGATTGGTTCCAAAGGTCTGGTTTTCACCTGGGAGTGGGGCCAGACCCGATACCTGCAAATTTTAGGGAATGTCTGCATAAGAATATGGGCTATTTCCATTGAATTAGTACACAATCCCATTTGAGTTTTTTTACTTTGTTTTCCAAATGTTGGAGTTTTCTGGGGTTTAGCATAACTCTGCTTATAACTGAATTAAGGTAAATCATTACAATTAAGGTCACATCAAAATAATTCCCCTGTGCTTTTTGCCCGGTTTCAGCTACATCAGTGGAAAGCCACAGCTTTAGCCAACACTGCGAATAAATAAGCCTTTTGAACCAGGTTTCCAATGTGGTAGTTCCGTTTTGCATCCTCAGCATCTGTTTCCAATGCCTTTTGTTAATTTATTTTAACAACAATTTGATATTTTGCATCTGTGCAAAGCCTTTTGAACCCAGCGGAAAAGTTTCCTTGACATTCATGACATCTGCATATATTTAACTGACAGTGAAGTGTCTTGTTTGATTGGAAGAGCAGAAGTACAGCTGACAGAAGGTGCCTCCATGCTACCGACTGCAGGTACAGTCCGATTTGCAGCACCTGAGGGGCGAGGTCCCAGGGGGAGCAGCATGGCTAACAGGAATGGCTGGAGAACCACTCGATGAAGCAGGATATTCTTTCAGAGTATTAATTTGCAAACAGATCTGTGTTCATTACATTTTAATTAGTTCCTAGTAAATATGCCTTAATAAGCTCTTTTAAAAGAAATAAAGTAACTGCCATATTAAATGCATCTTGGATAAATATGTGGCAATGGGAAACAGCCCTTTCTTAACTTCCTGGGTCTATAAACATTAACACGCTCATAAATACATTTGCATGTAGACACAAGACTTAATAAAAGCCTTTGAGCACACCATTCATCCCTTTTGCACAAACATATTCCAGTTATCATTAGCCTTGCAATTAAAATCCTTTTAACAGCACTAATTGAAGGTTTCACCACCGTAACTTTGTCATCTTAAAAGCTGCTTGTCTAATGCATAACTATTGGAAGTTCTGGAAAGTGGGTGGGTCAAACATTCCAGGCAAGGCTTCTCATCGCATAAGTGAGTGAGAGTCAAGAGTTAAGAGGCCAGGAAAATACAAAATCCTAGGATACACTAAGAGATTACAGAAAAACCAGCAGGTTACAGCCACTGCTACCTCAACAGCAGCACTCCCCACAAAGGCCTATTAACACTTCATGCTACAAAGGTGATACTTTCTGCTCCCTCCCCCTGGCCTTTCAGTGAAAAGGTCTTGCCACAGCAACTTAGGGCACCTTCACCAATAATTAACTGGAACTGAGTCCATCAGGTAAAACAAAGGGTAAGCAGGCATTGGAATGTCACGCCAGCCTCGCATATGGAAAGTGAAGCCAATCCATGACCCACTGAAGCACGGGGTGAGGTAAAGGCTCACGTATTAGACAAGTCACCAAGGTGTAGAAATATAATAATAAAGTTCCACAACTGTCCTATTAACATACCAGATTTGATTTGGCTCCATTATATTTCATCAAATAGTTTACAAAGCACCCCGCATAAAACATCATCATAATTGTAATCATATATTTGGCGATTTAACGCGTACACCATAATGTACCATTAGTTACACAAATAACTAATAATTTGCTAATGACAATATTATGTTAAGTCAGTTTAGGGGCAATTAAAGTGAGTGATATTTACATATGCCTAATGAATCACAGTCGATGGCAGATTAAGAGATTCTAATGAATATTCATCCAGACATTCGCAACCAGCTTCACAGTTTATAAACTGAATTATGGTTGATTTGCCCTTTTAAAAATGAATATGTGAGTATCTTCTGCATGGGAGGAATGAACAATTGGGGCTGATTGTAAAATTTTTTTTTAAGCAATGTACTGGTCAGGACACAAAACATTTTTATGCACTCTCATACCCTTGGCTTCTCAGCTCTTTTTATATCACATATCAGCATTGATGAACTATCTCCATTTTCATTCCTACTCATGACATGAAATATAGAAAATGTTTTGCGTTGAATTAAATGCAATAGAAGTTTTATGCAGACTCACTAAGGAAATAATTACACAGGTGACTGCTTCCCCCAAGCAGAGTAAACAAACTCTCCCTGCCACAGGCTAACAACATCCTGCTTTTAAAGGTAGCCTTTATGCATGCTCACTTGAGTGACTGACCGAAATATCACTCATTTAAAAAGAAGCTGTAGAAGCTTCTCATAGGATGAAATTAGAGTTACATTGACACATCCTATGCCAGAAGTTTCTGCTATTATTTATAATATTGGTAACAGTAACAATAATTGATAAGAGCCTCAGATACGGTTTTGTGGTTTGGCTATCGGATTTCAAAGTGAGCTCAAAGAAATGTGAAGCATTTAAGGTCCACACACGCAGTTTTCCTTGGAAATCCCTGTGAAGTGTTTGTGTGATTCTGAAGTAGTCCTTCATAAGACTAGTCCCTGTGACACGGAATCACAGGATGGGTCAGGCTGGAAGGAACCACAGTGGGTCATTTGTTCCAGCCTCCCTGCTCAAGCGGGCTTATCCTGGAGCACATTGCACAGGGTTATATCCAGATGGTTCTTGAATATCTTCTGTGAGGGAGACTCCACAGACTCGCTGGACAATCTGTTCCATTGCACGGTTACCCACACAGTAAAGAAGTTCTTCCTCATATTCAGGTGGAATTTCCTGTGCATCAGTTTCTGCCAGTTCTTGCTTCAGCATCATTGCCCCAATATTCCGGGATATTTTTGCATGATTTAAAATGTGGAAAGTTAAAAAGGGGCTTTTATTGCTCTCCTATAGGAGTTTGGAAGTGAAACTACTAAGAAATAGTCCTGCAGAGGTGAAGCTCACTTGCTTCCATTGAGATCAAACGCAGAAGCTCTGCAAGCCTGCCCTAACAAGGAACAGTCTCCAGTAGGTAAAGAAGCATCATTAAAGGTATTCAGTACTGCTTTGCTCAGTTTGGGGATTTTAGGTTTATCGGTCCCAGCCTCCAAAGTGATTCGGGAGCTCAGAGAGCAAATACGTTTCTATAAAGGCCTTCTGCAGAAACACGGGTGCTAGAACTAAACATCCTGCTAGATCTACACAGTGTGATGAGACACCTAGCTTGAATTCTGAAAGTAGGAGAGACACACTTTGTTTTATCCAAATTGCCCTGTGTTCAGGAAAAGTTCAACTACAGATGGGAAAAATGCTGCTGGAATTTGATCAGAGGACACTGTAATTGCAACACAGACTTAACGAACAAGCAGCTCTAATAATTGACTTTACCTTTCTAATTGCTCTGATCTAATCAGGTTACTAGAGTTGGCCAGAAGTCCTGTTTTCCAAAATATTACAAAAAATTAACTGGATATTTTGCATACTTTCAGCCACATTTCTTATTGAGAAAAATGTCTTTCATTTTTCTATGAAGACTGAAAACACAGCAACAAATACAACAGGGGTTTAAAACATTTTAAAATTAAGTAAAAACTATCTTTAAAAAGTAACAATTTTTTATTTAAAACATCGTTCATGTATTCCTTTCACTTTTCATGACAATTACTTTTCAGCAACAAGAATTAAGTTCAGTTCTCTACTGTTTTTAAATAACAGAGATGTTACAGTTTTCTCAGTTGCCTATTTCCTTCTTATTGCATTTCCTTAATGCAACGTTTTGTAAGAGGATGACAAACTAATAAAAACTAAGAGGACTACTATAATCCCTGCGTTGACTTTGAGAAGTACTTGAGCTTTTCATCTTTGCCTGTTTCCAAGGCTTTTCTTCTTCCCTAAAACAGGTCTGTTTCTGAGGTGCTAAAATGACAACTTCAGGCTGCGGTACTTTCAAAAGCTCTGTAACTTCACCCTAAGAAGCTCTTTAAAGTTTACTGACTTTCTATGTGCTAAACCTTCCACAGTCTACAGCCGACAGCAATACAGATTATTTTATCCTTCCCTCCATATTTCTCTCTCCTGAAAGTAATTAAGGTCGTATCAATTCCAGGCTCCCAAATCCCAAAAGTCCCTACGTTTTTGTTTCAGCTTCAGTGCATCTGTTTGCTTTGCCTCTGTAAGTTTGCCTCATCATTGTGACTACAGATACAGTCTGTACCACTCATACTGCTGGCAACTGAATAGTTTCAGAAAACTCATGTCTTGGGGTGACTTTATGATGTGTATCCCCTATCGCTGCTCTATGCCCAGACATGATTCCATGATTCCTGTGCCTTTCTGTGTCTTTAAAACTGGGTGCAAGGGAAAGAAAAAAAGCCAGACGAACTTTTCAAAACAGTTTTGCTTCAAGGACATTCACTCCCCTGCGTTCCTGCTGCTGCAGAGCAGAGGAAAGCACCTTCCTGCTTTTTCCTCGCTCTTGGCTCCTTTTTCTCAGAAGAGAGAGACAGAGAGTTAAACTCTTTTGTTTCCCTGAGACTTTGGTTTTTTCTTCTTCTCTTCTGGGCTGTTCAGAACACCAGAACATCAGAACCTCACTGGGAGGCCTCACACCTCGGCCCGGAGGGGCCCGAGCCGACCCAGCTCCGAAGAGGAGAGAGAGAGAGAGACCACACCCACGGAAAGGACTCTAAAATCTTCCCAGGTTTTCTCTCCACAGCAAGAGGTTTTATTATTTAGCATTATTCTTTTCCCGTGTGTTTTTTAAATAAATCGTTTTTTTCCCTTCTTTCACTTTCCTTCGAGGAATTTTTCCCGAACCTGGTGGGGGAGGGGTGGCTGTAACCTGCCTTCTATAGAGGAGACGTTCCTCCCAGAGCGTTCCCCCAAAATTTTGTCTCAAACCGAGACACTTCCATCCCTTACATTTAGCAACACCAACCACCCTCACCTACTGCAGCAATTCACAGAAGTGTCACAAATAATTTGATCTGCCTTTCAAATCTGTGAGCTTAAGTAGCTCTGTACTTGTTTCAAAAAGCATTTTGCCTTCTTTGCTATCTATTACAGAAATTACCCATCTTTCTCTTTCATCCCCGAACCATGGGCCTTTTTCTTCAACCATTGCTCTCAGAAGCACACTCAAGGAACCAGGGCAGGATGGTTCCCATTTTACATTTTATTGACATTGCTATGTATGTCTGGATTGAGAATAGTCCTAAAATACATGGACCCAAACTTTACAAATTAAACACTGCTGTGATTTTTCTGTGACTGCACACAGTGCAGATATGTCTCTTCTTGCCAGTCAAAGCCTGTGTTAGAATTTGTGGGATTATTGCATCTATCTCTGTACACAGAGTGAAATCTCAGCGTTAATGACAGGCACAGCCTGCAGCAAGGGCACTTCTTAACTGCAACAGGGTCAGGGTTTCACCCAAGACCATTATTGCTATTGCCTACAGTATTAAAAAGGCACTGGATTGCACAGGGTTACATTGTTCATGGACCCTGGACACACAAAAAAAGATGTTTCTCCATCAGCAGAGGAAAGAAATTACTGCTTAAAGATTTTGTTTGTTTCTCACATATTCAGTGGTACAGAAAGCCTCAGGGCTTTCCTTAAAATGCAAATTTTAATAACTACGAGCCAGATTTAAAAGAAGTAGAGTATCCTGGTGAATGAGCCCTGTTGTACAGTTAAGAGACCAAAAAGCAAGGGCTGCTTAGAAAAGAATCAAAATGACTCAGCTAGAGTAATGCCGAAAACACAGAGGGAGGCATCTGGGGGCTTCCCTGTCTGATCTTATCCACCACTCTTCTTTTAACCTTTAATCTCTGAAGGATCCATGGAGAAGCACTTAGGTGTGACAGTAACGACTGAAATTTGCTGTAGTCCTTGATAAAATGGATCAAAGGTTAAAAACCAAACAAGCAGGGAATAAAATCATTTGCCTGGTGTGTAATTTTTACCCGGGCTGGAAGTGCATGAAATCTCCTTAGTTACACTGCTCATTTCGAACTTACGGGAGAGCTCTGTGTGTGCTGTGCCCTCTTCTTCATCTCACCCTCCAGAGCCTGCTGCAAGTTGATACCTAAGTAGTTTCATGTATAAAGAATAGCAATCTGCAAGTGTACTGGTAATGCTGCTTCTGCAAACTCCTGACGCAGGGAGACATGAGAAGCAAAAGAAACTACAAGCTGAAAAGAAGAGCTCATTTGGCTTAACACTGGCACTGAGGACGAGCCCTGCTTCAACAGGTGCAGTCCTACAGCCCTCCCTGTCTCCTACAGCAAATGAGAGAACTGATAGGCATTTAATGAACCTCATTCTAACCTGTGTGGAATAATCTTTCCGTTAATCTTCTTACTGGTTTCCATCCATCTAGCAACAGCGGCGCTTAAATCTCTTGTTTGCACTTTACTAGCTGCAGATTGTAAATGTTTCATGAGCCGCTGAGCTTGCAGCATTACTATTTTATTAGAATGTTGAATATCTCGTGTTCATTGCTGTCTTACCAGCAAATTTTATCTAAACAAAAATTGCCTCCATACTTCTTGTGAATGACAATTTGGTGGTGTGATGGATGCTGTTGTTTCAGCTTGTTTTGCATCGACAGTTTGAAAATAGCCCCTCTGCCTTGCTGAGACGCAATGGTGCACCTGTGGTAATGCCAATAAAAATACATTCGCATCACGAGTATATCCAATTTGGCTCCTGAAGAAGGGACAGAGGTCCTGTCAGCCTCTGGTCCTAGTGTTAAGCACACACGAAAAATTCCCCTGCCTCTGAAATGCAGAACAGGTTTTCCTAAGTTGAACATTCTCCATAATGTTCTATTTCCTTAAAACAGGACCACAGCATTACTGAATAGATAAACTGGACTGGTTCAAAATTTAGCTACAAGCAGATCAAGCACTTGTAACATCAAGCACTGATCTTCAAAGTATATGAACATCCTCTTGGGGCTTTGCTCCGTTCTCCCAAACCATGTGTACCCTCGATAAGGTCTTGTGATGCAGACGAGTCGATTGAGCAATGAAAGCAGCTGGGAGTTGTTCATGGACTCTGAAAACTCTCTTTTTCTGACCATGCAGTCAAAACACTCAAAAGGAAAAAGGTAAAACCACAGAGATGTTTAGGGTTCAGTCTCTACACCACTGAGAGGTCCCACCAGCCCTGCAGCTGGGAGCAGAGGGGAGCAGAGACTGTAACAGCCAAGCAGTTTAGAAAGGGAAAAGTGAGACATAAAAAGCCCTCCCTCGTAGTGAAATAAATCAAGAATTAGCTCTTGGTTATCCCTTCCCTGTGAATTTTGTCCTGGTAAAGTTTGAGCAAGAACCAGTTCTCTTATCTGGAACTGAACATCATCAAATTCTGTCTTTATCCACTTCAAGGCTCTGCCACCAAGTGCTGCTGAAATCCCAGGCCAGCCCAGATCCCCTTGAGCAGTATGGTGGAGGGAGGAGTTTACATCATTTGCTTATTTAATTTCATTTTATTTCATGTCTTAGACATGAGCACTGGGAACAGCTGATTTGGAGGGCTGAGTTTTCAGGAGCAATGGATGGATCGGCACAACCAGCGAGCTGTAACATGCTCTGGCACTGCAAAGGGTGCCAGACCATTCTGCCACAGGTCACCCTCCCACAGCCACTCTCACGCTGTTGGATCTCCAGTGCCAACAGCTCACCCACCAACACACAGAAAAACCCTGCTCTGATGCCGGTGTTTGCAAACGAAGCAGGACTCGAGATAACGCTTAAGGAATGTATTTCCTCCGGTTCTGCAACAAACAACTGAGATAAAAGACCTGCATAAGCCTGGCAATTAAGCTTCAAGAGGACAACGTGGTCAAGTGAGTGCTGTGGGCAGTGAAGTACTCGACTTGCAGGCATGGCCAACACCCTATCCACTTTCTACAGCAGCCACAGTCACCCTGTCTACCACGTTTCTCCCAATCAGCCACAAACCAAACACTCCCATATCTCCTGCATCCTCTTCCCACTACCTCTCCCCAGCGCCAATATTCTCAGTCCTGCCCATTTAAAGCATAACCTCCTCTCCCACTGATTCCTTCTGTGCGAGCTGCCCACTCAGCCCACATCTCCTCCTGATACGCTGCTCAATCACAGAAACATCTTTCTCTTTCAGTGTACAGGACTGTAACAAACCTACCCACTGGCATTACAGGCACCCACCAAAGGCATTCCAGCAGGAGCAGGGCCTGCTTTCAGACAAACAGTTGGACAATGAGACATATGAACCTCTCAACTTATACAATTGGCATGAAAGCATCTTTTGAGTGCCAACCAGCCACCCAAAAACCACAGGTGGGGCAGGTGTCTACCCTCACAGCTCAGGGCCAGACTAGGCAGCACCAAGAAAAGTTGATTACTGGTCTGCAAAGCAAAGGAAGCCCAGTTTTGAGGATGGTTCTGGTTCCCTTCCTTATATGAAGGTCCTTATTCAGCATCAGAAGAAAACAAATCTGAGATTCATTGTTTCATGCAGTGGTTTCCAGCCCGGTTTGCAAGCAGAAGTTAAAAGTATACATGCAAGCAGTTGGGAGCTTTCTGAAAGGAGCACGCCTGTGATTCACCCAAATCCACAGTGAGCACCAGCCACACAAATAGTGTGTTCTCTCCAGAGACTGACTTTGGCAATCCCTCGTGCATGGAGGGCGGCTGCAGAGCCAGGGTCAGTCTTGAGGTTCTGATGCCAAACATGGAGGGAAGTTGCTGCTTCCAAGGCAGTGCTAGGAGGCAAAGCTGCTGCTGCCACCCAGGGCTAAGCACCCCTACACCCTGTGAAACAAACGTCTTTTTTTGGTCACTTTTCCAGCTATTCATTTAACTCTTCAAATTGTTCCCAAAACGTCTGTCTCAACAAGCAACTAGCTTGATTTGCTGCCACATGTCACTCTCAATGTTCTTGATTATTTGGGGGGACTGCTATTGTCCTTTTCATATACACTGGTTCACAGTTCAGAGCAATTTTTTCCTCTATAGAAAATAAAGCCTGAATTCACCAAAAAACCTGAAATTTCCCGAGGGCTGCTGCTCCTGCAGCAACTCCGCTGCGGGTGACATTTAGCCGGCCCACCTCTAAAAACCAGCGCGAATTCACCAGAGAGAGAGAAGGCAAACACCGCGATTGAAGGCAGCGCCAAGGAGCAGACTGCCAGGCACCGCGGGAAGCCCGCTGTGGGGTCCTCGGGTCTGTTTTCCCGACCCCACACCCTGCGTCCCTCAGCCCGCAGCCCTCAGCCCGCCTCCCGCCCCGCATGCCCCGCGCATTCCCCGCTCTCAGCCCTCAGCCCTCATCCCGCGTCCCTCGTCCCTCATCCCGCGTCCTGCACCGCCCCCTGGCGGCCGCGCCTGGAAGCCGGCCCGGCTCTGCGGGACCCCTGCGCCGCCCCAGGCCGCACCCCGCTTGTCTGCCCCGAGTAACATCTGCACGGAAAGAAAAGCATGCGTTCACAAAGAAAGGCTGATCTGCTTCCCTCTTCCAACTGAAGGCAGAGGGAGTCAGGCCATTGCAGTGCAATAACCATTCGCCACTGAAATATTTATGTTCTGCTAAACTCTGAAGTTGTATAAAACCAGAACATCCCTCTAAATCTGCTCAGAAATACCACTCTATTTGTGCTTTGTTCTCCTGCGGTGGGGGAAAAACCTCCCCATCCACTCCCCAGAAAATCCCCAGCAAAAGAGAAACTGCTAAGGGCTGTCTTCAAGGAAATGCTTCCAGCTGCTGTTGTCTTTATTAAAAGAAGTAAAGAAAGAAACACAAAAAGGCCCCTCCAGCTCCTGGGAGAATGTTCAGCTATTAAAACCACATACCCATTTAGCTCCCAAAAGAAGTCTTTCATAATTGCAAGCAGAGCCCACAGCTGAACCAAGCTCTTATTGCTTTTCCCCAGTCAGACCGCATGTGATCGCTGTAAAACTGACTCCTGAGTGTTACTTTATGGTTGAGGCTACAAAGGAGTTTGGTGAGTGCACTAACTCTGCATCCCACTAGCTGCTGGAATCCCCAGCGCTCTCTTTTCTGCATGCTGAACAGGGAAGTTAAGGATGCAAGAATTAAGTCCTTAAAAATTGCATGGCAAATGAGAGGCATCCAGCTAGCAAAGAGGCAAGTTCTAGATATGCTGAGAGATATGAGGGAGCTCTGTCTGCAATACTATGCCTGAATAGAGCTCTCTGACTGTAGTCATTATTTCCCAGAAACACCTGCCGCTGCTGGATGCTGGACTATCGTGCAGAAGGTCACGCAGAACTATCTAGTTTGAGGGATGCTCTCTGCAACCATGTCTTACAGTAACATCCAGACAGCAAAGCTATTCAGTACTGAGTGCACAGGAGCAAGAATAATACAACTGTTGAGTTCCTTAGATGGAAATTGTCAAAGTGACAAGAAACAGAGCTCCACAGATGCTGGATCCATCTTGCACGGCATGATTGGCCTATTACTATCAGTGTGTGCTTGAATTACAGTGGTAAAACACAAGATAATCTGACTAACAGGACATAATTTTCTGGATGAAACCCTGCAGTTCTTGACCAGTTTCAGAGCTCTGGTGAGAAGGGTGAAGACCTCACATCCAGTGGTTGCTTGTCACCTTCCCAAGTCCCCATGTCACTGGCACCAAGGCAGCAGGGTCTCAGCAGTCATGGTACCTTTACAACTGCCTAGCTCAGCTCACTAGAGAAACTGCGAGGCAAGCACAGTCTCTCCTTTTTGCCACCTTCCCGGAGTGACATGGGCAAGGAATCATTTTAAGGTGGTGTCACCTAGACTAAGAATACAACCTCCCCCTTACTCAGAAACAATAACGACAGCTGCCAGGACTGAACTCATGAGGTTTATGTGGCATGCCCATGGCGTGGTGATCCAAATCTATCTTTCTCCTTTCCCACTCACATTCATGCACCTCACTCCTTCAGGTCTCATTCAAGCCACTGACTTGCTTAAACATAAGTTCATGCACCCTTGCTCCTTGCAGGCCAACCTCTCGGAAGCCATTTTCCTGCCACACACCAGGCCCTGTGGGGGCTCAGTGGGATCCCCACACACTGCTACTCCATGGCAGGCTCCCTTCATCACAACCAGGTGGAGAGCTGCTCTCTGGAGAAATGAGGTGAGAGAAGCCTCGTTGAAGTCAGCACAGACTGTGAAACAACCTCACCCACCATCAAGACTCATTCAGGACTGGGGAGGAGGGCAAATTCCAGGCCAGCACCTCCTTGTGGTCAGAGCAACTCAGTAAGCAGCAGGTGTGTTGGATCAAGCTGGAGAGTATCATGCTGTGGAGCAAATAGGTAAAGATGAGGATGTCAACTTACCCCTGCCCTTCAGGGATTTCCAGGCTTCAGGAAGGCACCTGAACAGGCAATATGCCATCAGTGTGCTCAACACACAGAGCAGGAAAGAAAGAACCCAGAAGGCTGCCATCCAGTACACAGGCTGGCTTCTCTCTGGTGGTTGTTAGACGCTCCACCTTCTGAACTAGCTGTGGTAGAGATGAAGAGCTCACTAGGTGCTGGGAACTAATGACCCCTCCCAGGCTGAGAGCTCTTTCCTGCAGCCAGGATGTGCCATCCACTCATCCTTGCTTGGGAACTTCACTTCTTGCCTTGGGAGGATGAGTGGATGCAGAGTGCTGAGGTTCCTGAGGCTGCTCAAAGAAGCATGCCTGTACTTCTGCCTCCGGAGATGCATCAGATAGTGCGTGCATGCATGGTGCAGCTTTCTTCAAGGCCCTGAGATATTCCCTGGCATAAGTGCTGGAGACTGACGTGAGACACAGGCAAAAGTAGCTCCTGGATTCTCTGGAGGCTCAGGCCACTGCCCAAGTGAGAACAGGCCAAGAGGGTCAAGCAGCCTCGGGAGGCCCAGAGCAAGAAGCAATGTGTGCACACACACGTGTGTGTGTGTGTGTGTGTGTGTGGGCCTGGCCCAGCCCTCCCATCTCCCTCTCTTCCCAACACCTTCTGAAATTATTTATTTGCCTCTGGAATTGCACATATACAGGACCCAAGTAACCCAGTCCAGGGGCCTCACCCCAGACTCTCACCAGTCTCCTGACCCCAGGACCTCTCTGTGAGGTTGGACAAAGATAGTCAGTGAAGTACCTAGGTGAGGGAATAGGCACAGTAGCTCCTTTCTCACCTGGCAGACCTCAGCACACCCACACTGCCCCTCACCCACCTGCTCGCAGTGCAGCTCTGCCACATGCCTTTGGGAGAGTCAAGAGCAGACTGCAGAGTGGCCTTGGTCAGCTTGCTGTGCTTGGGTGCTCCAGACTCATCTCCCAGAGCTTTGTGGAGCCTGTGCTACAGTTATGCTTCATACGGAGGAGATGGCCAAGGTGTGGCACAGTACCACATGCAGCAGCAGCTCCTCCCCTAGTAACCCTCACACCAGCGACATCTCCCATCCCCACAGCCTGTCCACATTTGTCAGAGGGATGCCTTCCAGGTGCTGCAATGACAGCCAGACAGAGCCACTGGTAACAGCCAGTTAGTGCACGAAGTCAGAGTAGGTTGCTCTGCACTTTCCTGCGGAGCAGCCTCAGCAGTGGGTGTCAGAACTGGCCACACTGCAGATCCCCAAATTGCTATTACTGGCAACTGGGCTCTAGCAGCTGCTCCTCAACAGTTCATCATCATCACTGTAGCCTGGAGACACATGGTGCTTGGTGAAGTCAAGGGACCTGAACTTGTCTCACTGACCTCCACTCTGTAGCAGACCCCTGAGTAATCTGAGCATGGAACAGGTTTAATCTCAGGGCTACCTGGGCTCTTAGGTGTTCTGCAAGAGTCCAGGAAAACTGCAGAATCTCTGTCAGGACAGCAGTTCAGCTGCCTGTGGGCAGTTTGTGGAGACAAGGGTCAGAGGCACACAGTGCAGGGAAACAATAGTTCCTTTGCGGTGATCCCTGCTGCAGACGGGCCTGGGCTGCTAGAGATGCCTATTGCCGTTCTGTCAAAACAGATCTTAACATTTGTCTGCTTCTGGAACACATCTCAGTCTGCTGTGCTGCAGGTCCTCTTGGTGGTCCTCTTGGTGACTTCTCTGGCAGCTGTAGTGATGGTTGCTACCACTGTAGCAGAAAATGTGGTTCAAAGAGTTACCATAGGGTTTTTCCTATGGAGTGGTGGAGACTTCATCATCTTGCAAGGGCTCAGGTTCAAGTTAGTTTTCCAGACAGGCTGGGAGGTATCAGGAAATTTCTCCATAACAAAAGCTTTCTGCAGCGATGCAGTTTATTAATTACTCTTTGCTCCAACAACAGTTTGGTGCCTACAGAGTCATAGTATAGGGTATTATATGGCTATAAATGTAATTACTACAAAAAGCCCTATTTTTCTGGCAACTTCTCTTTTTTTTTTTTTTCCCTTGTATAATCTAATATCTACGAATCACTCAACTGATTTGCTGGTTTCCCTGATAAACAGTCTGGGGGCACTTTGATGTTTACAGTGCAGTAATGTGACAATCCACACTTCTTCTTGGCAATGTTTCCACTTAGTGAGATTTCACTTTGTACACACACACATTCAGTCTGTTACGGGGTAAATACAATGTAGTCGCCAGTCACAGAAGGTGAGAGCACAGCTTTTACACAATGTGCAGCATGAGAGGAAGGAGCTTTGATTTTGCTAGCGTTCCCTGGCCTTGCGATGTCCATGAAGGTGTTGCAAACATCAGTCCTCACCAGAGACAGCAGAAGGATGGATGGATGATTCAGGCTTGCTGCCTCTGGAAACCAATTGACTCTCTCAGAGGAGGTCAGAGAGGGCCAGGCAGCCTCACAGTGTGCTGAGAGAACCAGACGAGGAAAGTAGGTTCCTGTAAGACAAGAATCAATTATGCGTGAGATTTTGGGATGTACTGGGAAAGGAGTAAGATGACAAGGTCACTTTTTTCACATGAGCACATGCAAAATATGGAATGGCCTTTAAGAGAAGTGCTTTTTTTTTCCCAGTATAGGATATATCCCACTTGTCATGGTCTGTCTTAGGACAGGGACAAGCAGTACCTCTTTCTGCCTCTCTGGACTGCAGAAATGTTGTGGCAGCTCCCTCAGCAGAGGCACTTCCTAGTGCCGAAGGGAGCCTGAAGCTCATCACCAATTCCTGATAACAAAGAGCGGATAGATTAACGCCCCAGTATTTGTCAGTGATGCACAGGCTGCGTGGATGAAACTCCAAACTCACCGCCTCTTTCCCCCCCGTGCTGCGCCCTCGCCACAAGGATGTATCCCTGTGCCGTCCCGCCTCTCCTGCAGCAGCGCTGGCACGGCCGGGCAGCGCATGTCGCGGTCGGGCAGCGCATGTCGCGACAGCGCTCGGCGGGGGAGCTGCCGGAGGTGCGGCAGAGGCGGTGACCTGCGGCGGCTCCCGCGGGCCCTGCAAACCCCATCTCGTAGAGTCACAGATTCACAGAATAGTTTGGGTTGGAAGAGACCTTTTTTAAGGTCATCTAGTTCCAGCCCCCCCTCCACGGGCAGGGACATCTTCAGCCTGAGAGGAAGAGGTGTGATAATGTCTTTTCAAACAATTTGATGGGTGTTAACATCTTCGAAATGGGTCTTAATGCCTCTGCTGACTTTGGGCAGCAGGTTCGTTACCTGGCCCAGACAGTTTGGCTCCTGAAATAGACAAGGGTCTTCACAAGCCTGAATTTCTGAACTTTGGGGTAGAACAGTAGGTTCAAGGGGGAATGTGCGGTAGGCGGTTCGGGAGGGCTGTACCTTCCTAGTACCTCAGCCAACGGGGAAAGGAAGAGGGCAACATGCGGCCGGGAGTTAGGATAAAAGGGAGGCTACGCCCTCCAAAACCTAGAGAAAGAAAACCCCGAGAAAGAAAACCCCGCGGGCGTGTGCCCAGTGGACTCTCTCCCTTTATTCGAATAAAGTCGAAGGACTCCTCTGACTCCCTTTTGGACATAAACCTCTGGCGTTTGTGGATTTTCCTGGCAAACCAGACCAGGCTCCTCAGGACTCCATCAAGCCTGACCTTGAACACTGCCAAGGATGGAGCATCTATCACCTCTCCGGGCAACCTCAACATTCACATGGTAAAAAAACTTTTTACCAACGTGTAATCTAAATCGGCCCACTTTTAGTTTAAAACCCTTGTCCTACGGCAACAGGGAGTTTCCCTGGCATGGATCAGAGAAAGCAAAAGGTGCATGGTTACACAACTTTTATCACTAAAAAGAGCATGTGGGACAAGGAGAACGTGTTTTAAATCATCAGAACCCGTGGCAGATTGCTGCTCTGCCTTGTTTGGCTGAGGGGTTTGTGATTTGGCCTGGCCCAGCCCTCCCACCCCGTGTGTAGTTAGTTCTTCCTGGGCAGCGAGCGGGTCCCTCCGCCCCACTCTCACCAGCCACTGGGGGGAAGCCACGGGCTACACTTCTGGAGAAGTTCTGGTGGATCTGAATTTTTTATTTTCTCACCAAAAAACGGAACCTTGACAAGGTTTAGTATTTCACAGAGACTTTCTGAGCCAGGTTCTGATTGGCGTGTCTTGTGTTCCAGGGCACAGAACTTTACTGCCTCAGAAACCACATTTCTCTCTCAGTTCTCCATTAGGCTAATTAATGCCACATTACTAGATTTCTGGATTTAATTACAGCTATTCACAAGTATAGTCAGAGCCAGCAAAAAGAGGCCACAACTTGTTTTGATTGGATTTTTGTTAGGCAAACACAGGGATGAGTTTGCCGTCACAGGAATTAAATAAATTTGAACGAGGATGGAGGGAAGTTGAAGGGTTAGGAAAACAGTTGCTTTTTAGAATCATAGAAGGGACCTTTAGAGGGCTCTAGTCCGACGCCGCTGCAGTGAGCAGGGACATCTTTGACTAGATCGGGTTGCTCAGAGTCTCGTCCAGTGTGACCTTGCAGGTTTCCAGGGTTGGGGCACCCACCACATCTCTGGGCAACATGTTCCAGTGTTTTAACAACCTCATTGTAAAAGACTTAATCGTTACATGTCATCTATATCGACCTCTTTTAGTTTAAAAACATGACCCCTTGTCCTATTGCACCAGCCCTGCTAGAAAGGATGCAATTGAACTGAGAACTGAAGTACGTGCTTTAGTCCATCCCTATTCAGGCCCACATACAGAAAAGCAATTAGGCACTTAATTAACTTCAAGCACACGGGCTGTTAAGCATGTGTCTAAGTGGTTTGTTGAAAAGGGATAGCATTAAAAGCATGCTTAAAATTAACTACATACGCTCAGCTAATTTCCTTAGCCAGCTAAGCACACTTTCTAATCATAATGGACCAAATTCAGCAATGACAAAATGACATCATTCAGAATTACAGCAAGGTCAAACTTGGTCTGTGGATTTCTGTCCTTTGAGATAAGGAGGAATTAAGCTTGAAGCAAATAAGAAGAAATCAGACAGGTACTGTGAAGTGCCACTGCTGCACACTGAAATGGTATCATGGGTAGGGTATGTACAGGTATTTATGAGACCAGAATGTATCTTTCTTATCTCATTAACATTCTCGATATACTTAAATTTTTTCTTCTTCGGGACAGAGGGGAGAAGTCCAAATGGGAATGTTTCTGCTCATTGGAAAAAAAAAAGAAAGACTGCTTAAATTTTATATTTTTCTTGTTTAGAAGATCTTACATTTCAAAGAAAAATTGCTCAAAATTAGACAGATGGGTTTTTCTAAGAAAAAATATTAAAGACAATAAAAGAATTTCCATCAAAACTTGTAATATTCCTCCAAGTTGTTCTGAGGGATGTTGATTTTTTTTTAATGAAATGGGTATTCCATTAAAAAAAAAAAAAAGGCAGTCATTTTCCTTAAGTCCTATTTTTCACTTCTGCTAATTAATAACCAGAAAAGAAAAAAAATAAGTGCACTGGAACACACTGTCCCTTTTGCCTTCTCATCCTAATTTGGGCATTGCAACCCCCGGAAGAGTTTTGACAAGAAAAAAAATCCCAATCCACAAATCAAAATCAGGTCAGTTGAGGCAGAGGATCCTATGTATTTTCTAAAATTACGTGGATACCTCCAGGCGCTGATGAAAAATGATCTTAGTTCCTGAAAACATGACGAGTGTTAGCACGGGCGTTCAGACTCGCACAGAAACTGGAGTGCGACAGATTCCGTCCCCCCAGCTCACGCCTGGGAAAACCTGTCCCATGACACTCCTGAGCAGGGGAGCGCACAGGGACGGGGCTGCAGAGCCCTTGGCTGTGAAAGCCAGGCCATCCCACCGCCGGGCCATCCCACTGGGGCTCGGGGCTGCCAGAAGCCCACTGCCATGCCAGGATGTGACTCAGCGCCAGGACAGTGTGTGGACGGGAAAGGGTAGGAAGGGTCGGCACCTTCTTGCTCTCAGTTGGTGGCAGGGTGTGACCCACTGGACCTCACTCCATGAGAGCCACTGTGGGGTCGGGAGGCTCCATGTTTATTTCTGCCTGCTCGCCTGACATCCCCAAACAAGGAGAGGGAGGTAGCCCTGTGGCCAGGGGATGCTCAGCATAAAGGTGCCATCAGGGCCTGCAGAGCTGCAGGGGAAACAGAGAGAGGATCAGGAGTGAGAGACTAAATGCACAGAAACCCCGCCTGGTTCAGGGAGCCACCAAAATGAAAACTGCTCAGTAACGTTTGACATTTTGTATTTTTTCCTTCCACCTCCACAGCACACACAGTATTGCCTCAGATCACTGCGAGACCTCTCAGGTCTGTGGTGAACATCACTTCAAACAGATTGGCCCTCCTTGATTGTGGCCAGTCATATGACATTTAGCTCTGACAAATAGCTTTGACTAAAATAATAATTTCTTCTGGCAATTTGCAGTCAGAAGCCACCACTGGTATCAGAGCTGTCTACGTCCCCTCTCTGGAGCAGACACTGCTTCAGCTCCTCAGCGTGGAGCTTTAACCTCTGCCTAGCTTGATATTCATGTGCATCCTTAGCAAATGAAAATAAGGGATGTACTTTTTTAGATCATCAAAACCTAAATGCTGATATACTCATTCTCCTATCTTGAAAAAAACTTCAGACTTTACCCCTACAGACAGCACAGGTATCTGTTTTAATAAATCCCCTGGTTGTAACAACACAGGTATTGCAACGCATCACTTTTAAAGATATAGGAAAATTATTTCCCAAAGCTACTGAGATTTTGGTATAGACTTTTGTAGCCTTCTATTAATACGTTGCATGATGTTGCTATCAAATATAACTTGTGATATTACTAAACATAACCTCAGTTCTCAAAACAAACCGTAACTCTGGGGGAAGACTGTTCTGCTCATACCTGTTAACTGAGACCTTGGGTAGCAACAACCTCAGTGCCCGAGGCTGACCTCTGCCTTACCACTACCTGCAGACTGAATGGGCAGCCGAGACCTGAGCCCTGCCACTGTTTCCTGAGCCTGCTCACAGGGACAGGGGCAGGCTGATACTGATCTGCTCAGAGCTGCAAATCTCTCTCTGCTGCCACTTCACACAAACACTATCCATGGATACACAGGAGAGGTCAGAACTGCATGATGCACCCATAGAAGGTTGGAAGCACTTGACAGTGGCATTAGCATTCATTGTTAATGTGATTACTGGGGGCACAAAACACAGACATTAATGCGAAGAGATCACATATTGTCCCTGTTGGTCTTCAAAGGGAGGAGGCTGCTTTCAAAACATGTGGTTTCATGCCCATGTTGTCTCAGTTGGGCACACTTGGGATCCCCTGCAGTTGCTCAACAACACTACGCAGACATCCGCAAAGCTGGGTAATTCCAGTGTTCCCAAGACACGTGGTAATAATACCTTGGCTGTGTCTAAGAAAATTTCCAGGCCAGCTGAACATTTCCAACAAACTTTTATGGAAAGCACAAGGTTCAAGATAGAGTGAACAAACATCATTCTAGTCCAAAAATTACTCAAAAGTATGCTTTCTTTTAATAATGAGTAACACGGAAAGCTTTTTCTTCTCTGATGGTAAGCAAAGAAGTCCGAAAACAAATGAGGCGTAATCATAGCTCTGAACAGTACAAGGACAAGGTCATTATGACGCCTTCCATTTCCTCTCAGAATTCTCTGGGAAATTCTCGGGATCATTTCCTTGCCTGAAAAGTACCACATTTCTGGTGGCACCAAAAATGGAAGTTGCATTGTGGTAGGAGAAACAGTTTGTGGTTTATTTAATACAATAGTGGTCATGTCTGTGGCTGGAGTACAAGGCAATTTTGAGTCAAAACCAATTTTGGGTATTTTTGAGAGTGGTTCTCAGACACGCTCACACACATACACAAAAGAGACACATATCCTTAATTTATTTATTATTTCTTAATTTATTTTGTCTGAAAGGCAGAGGCTGTCGAGAGTTTTTGACTTACATGAAAATGCGATCAGCATATCAAAACATATTTGTGTTTAGACTATCGAGACGGATTTATAACCAGAACATGTTTATAAAATATTCTTTTCAAGGGAAAGTGGTTCTTGATAGGTCCGTAAAACTTTTTGCACATTATTCCTCAAATGATGGTAATGGGGAAATTCATAAGACAAGCAAATGCCTTTTCCTCCTTAAGTGGTGACATTTACTACAAAATTTCAACATGAAAAAACCCCTGACCATCTCCAAAAGAAGTGCTGAAACAGACGTCATGTTTTCATCTTCTTGTAAAGCTGGCTAAAAGTTTTCAGTATTAGGTAGTACTACAGATCTGCAGCTCAAGCTGAAAGGACTGGCACAAATATGTAGAACAAAGGCTTCTTTTCTTCCTTTTTCAAAGAGGTTTGGGTGCTAAGAAGAAAAGAACATTCTCCCTTCTTGGTTTCTCTAATTTATTTTTTTCTATACAAGGAACAAGAGAAAACATTCAGTTTCTTGGTCTGTTTCTTACAAGAAATGAGAGAGTATGCAAGTTATTTTAATGTATCAACCTGAAGGTCGTAGCATTTGTGATTACATGGATCTGCTATGCTGAGTCTTAAAAGAAATTGCTTGATTCTTCATTACAGTACTACTATACTGAATTACTACAAAATTATAATGTATCCAGTTTTTCACCTAACCAAACTTATTCATTCTGCTTTTAAATTTTATTTTAACATTTATAAAGAAAGCTTTACCAGATGTGAGCCTTTAAAGATCTCTTTAAATATAGCTACTTCTTAGTTTGAGGGCATTCAGAGGGCTGTATCATAAGCATAAGGCCTCCACCAGTTCACGTGAGGTTATTCATCCCCTGGCCCTTTCTGTCACTGTGACAGACCACACAGAGAATGTCCCTGGTGGCTCACACTGAGTCTTGTGGGTGGTTAAATGCGTGGGAGTTATGCTCTTTCATTTTGAGGTATCTCCAGGAGAAATCACCCTCAAATTTGCTGCTATTTTTGTGTGACTTGTTTGCAGTGGAAAGAGGAGTTTACCGTGTACTTTTGTGCTCTACTGTAGACATAAAAGGAAGCATTAAACTTCCACTGCTTATTGCCAAACTGAATAGATATATCAAAGGGGAAGTCCAAGATGGTTTTTTCCCTCCCTTCAAAGTCATTACTTCGTAGCCCAGAAAACAAATGGCATTTAGAGACACAGCCAGTGATTTACCCAAGGCCAAAAGCACAATGTCTCCCCAGTGGGCTCACTGCAAAGTCACAAAAACTGAGGTGATTTTGTAGTGATTCTCCACAGCGCCAGGCAACTTGCCTTTGGACTCTCCAGGCTCCTGCTTTCTGGAGCTTCACACTTTTAAGAAACGCATGGCCCTTCCTACCCCTTTTCCAGATTTGATTCTCCCAAGAAAAAATATCATAATATTTGCTCTCCTATACAGCAGAGTGTTTTAAATGAAAACATTATGCCAAGGCCTGTTTATGCAACTGTCTTGGAGCTATATAACATAAACAAATAGCTATTGTGGTATCCTGAAACCTCGACAGCTCTAAGCAGGTTCAGTCCTGCCATCCCAGGTCAAGACCAGTGATGCTCACTCTCTTGGCACACACAGAGATGCATGGGAGCAGTGTTACTCATGGGTCTATGCCCGTGCCAGGCTGAAATGGGTGACAAAACTTCCGGGGAGGGGGAGCGCAGCAAGGCAACATGAAACTCCAAATGCCCCGTGAAATTATATTATCTATGACCACAGGGCAACCACAGCAGTGGGAGATAAGAACCATTCCTAAGGCTATGACTGTTCACCCTGATGGTTAAAAAAGAAAAGGGAGGAAATTATTACACCCTTAGGGAAAGGCAGAATGAATCTGGGTAGCCAACATGTAGGCACAGAAAACCCTTTTGCCTCTGACAAGCAAAGCCAAGGAGCCAGTGCCTGCTAGGTGTGCAGGTGTAAATGTGTATTTACTACTCTGTTGACCCAGTTGCCAGATGGTTTATTAGCTTTTATCACCTGGCACAGTCGGTTAAGCCAGCAGAGCAGAGGCACAGACATCAGTGCGTGGGGAAAGAAAGAGGCAGGATGGAGGTAATGTCTTAAACCAACACAGCTGGGAGGGTGAGTCAGAGACCTACGGCCCTTGCCAGTCATCCACCTTTGCATGACAGAAAATGGACTCTGGGTTTAATGCCTTCACTTCTGCTCTGCATACCCAAAATGCAGGCTAAAGGGCAGTGCTGGGAACAGAAAGCATCAGGCATCAGTCTTCTGTGGATCTGCAAACAGAGAAGTTAACTGCTTCAGGATAATCCACTGGTAGCAGACTGGGGGTAAGAACCCCCCAGGTCCACTCCTCCCTCTTTTGCCACAGCCTTTGGGAATACATTCTGCCCAGTGTGCTACCACAGAAAGCCACCTCTTTTCCAGGGTGAGCACACATATGCCCCTATAGTCAGTGTTTGCTTTGCTGCGTGTGCAAAAGAGACTTTGCTTAGATATTTGATCACACAGCGCTTTTCTGTGGTCTGTGCTGTACCCACGGTCTATCTATTAGTTCTGGTCTTTCTAGGAAAAATCAGCTGGCAATAGGAAGAGCCCCAGCACTCTGGGAGGCACTCTGGCTCTTCTCTTGAGCAGGGAGGTGAGAGTTCAGCATGCAGAAGGGTTGTAGAGTGAGTGGGCTGGGTGTGATGATGACTCTGGCTCCACGTCAGGGCTGTAGGAATCCAGGCTGGCTGCTGCTGGCATGTGCACGGCACCAAAGAGCAATTTTCGGCACAACGCTGAGAATCTCTGAGCCAGCTTCAAAGGCAACCGAGTGGTACCCATTCACCTGGATGCTAGGCCTTTACTGTCTTTTGGTTTTTTTACAACGAAAGGTACTTTCTCTATGCCCCTTGTAGCCAAAAGGTCAGCTGTGGTGAGAGAGCTGATGAAACTGCCCCTGCATCCTCCCGGACTGAAAGGACCTGTGGTCCAAGGTACTCATCTTTGAGTCTGTTCTGCTTCATTATGGGGGCCATACCTGCAAGAAAATAATTCTGCTTTGGTAACACGTTCTGGTAACAGGATTGTGGGGGAGAACCATAAAACATTTTCTTTCCCTTTGATATTTGTGACTGTGAAGCACCTCAGCTACAGGCAGTAAAATAATAACAGCAGTGTTGAGTATGTGGCAAACAAACAGCAAACCTGAGGTTTCTCGCCACAGGCTATGTAGCCTTGCAAACTCAGCCAGATGTGGTTGGCCAGCACCTGCACACTTGCTTTGTTGTTGTTCTGGTTGGTGTTGGTACAGACCAAGTCAGTCAAACTTGCACAGAGCTGGTTTGCAACTGGACCAGGGCTTCAGACACTTGAGCAAAGAACCCCATCTCGGGTTACAGCAATCAGGCGTCTCTCCTCAGATGTGTTCAAAGCCCTGAGAGTCCTGGACTTTCCCAGCAAATTCCTCTGGAATGTAAATAGTCTTCAGATCCCCCACCAGGTGCCAGCAAGGCTTCTTGAGGTTGCTGAAGGGGAAGTCCTCATGACATACTCCAACTAAATAAAAATAGTAGTAATAATAATAATGATGATGATGATGATGATGATTATGATTATGGTGTTTGGTTGGGGTTTTTTTGCCACAGGTGAAGATGTGTGTTCGGGAAGAAGCAGCAGTTAGCACTAGAGAATGTTATTCAGAACAGGTCAACTTAAAACAAAATTTGCTGGATATCAGTAAGGTATCTGCTCAGAGGTCTGGCTGCTGATGCACTTACAAAACAGAGGAACGTTTCCTTTGGCTCAAAGTGGAAATGTTGAAGCAAATGTTTTAAATAAAGATCCTGGCACTGCAGATATGAACACCTCGAAATTTGCATTTGTACGCACTCTGGAGAGATTAAAGAAGTGGAAAGCAGTAACTATGGCTCTTTTTTGACCCCACGGACAGTCAAGGGGACTCTGAACCTCTGGGCTCTGGTCTCGGTTCTGCCGCTGCCTTCCTGGATAACCTTGAGCAAGCTGTTTCATCTCTTGTGCTCCCATTTCCCCAGACACAAATCCAAGGCGTCTGCCACAGCCTCCTTCACGAAGCAGGCTGTGGAAAGAGCTGTGCATGATAACCTACCAGTGCTGTCAGGCACAGTCAAGAATATGTGAACACTGGCACTGCTCCTGAGAGATGGGACAGCATACTGGAGGTGACAGGTGGCAGGAACAGGGCTTACAGAGGGAGTCCTTGCCAGCTTGGGTGCTTGTATCCATGTAAGGGTAACAGGAGTGCTGCCTGAAAGGTACATTGGCTGGTGCTCAAATATTCCTTGGAAAATTATTTTAATTTCTTTATTCTGGATCTCACCAAGACTCTGTGTCTTTAAATCATTTATCTGTTGTTAATCTCTTCCTTTTTTCATTTTCTTTCCCTCTCCAAGTGTTTCCTGTGGGCCTCTTGGCTGCTACTTCCTCACCTCTCCCTCTGCACCAACTTCTCCTTTTTCCAGTCTCTTCCAGTTCACTCGTCTCTTTGCAAGCAGCCCTTCCAAGACAGACGTCACATTCACAGCACTCCACAGCCACTCCAGCCAGATGGTCGGGGGTCCCCATCACTGGACAGCTACTTGGAGGGGAACACTCAGGCAGTGTTGGCGTAACGGGTGATGATACGATGGTCCCACAAAAGGAGCCCTTTGGCCACATGGGATCACACATCCCATCCTTCCTTGGTGGAGAACTGGAGATGACCTGAGCCCCACTGAAGTGCCATAACCCACCTGGGACCACCTGGCTCCCTACTTCTCCTACCCTCCCAGGGGGTCATAGGGATGTCCAGGACAGCGGGGTGGTAGCTGATACCCTGGTCTGGGGGCCAAGAGGGAGTGCAGCCACCAGCACTGGTAGATCTTCAAAGGAGACTCCCTACCCACCCCAGGCTAGGCAGGGCAGGCACCAGGAAATCACCCAGCCAGTGCCAAAGGCATCGCTGCTCCCTTGGGACAGCTGGCTACTATGGAAGCTATGCCTGCACTGCCACTGAGGTAGAGGTTAGGTGGTGGGGTAGGTGAAGTTTGAAGTGGTCCAGAGAAACCCTCATGGGCACAGAAGCCCTCCTGGCTGCCAGTGCCAGAGTCCACCTGGAAAGGACAGTGCCAGGTGGCTGCAGAGCATGAGGCACTGAAAATGATGCTGCCAGGGATATGTTCTAATTTTTTTTCCTTTTTTTTTTTTTTAATGCAGGCCAAAGAATTCTTTGCTGCAAAAGAAAAGGAGTAATAAGATAAGCAGGCATGAAGGGACACAGCAGGAAGCATGTGGCAAGCCATGATGGGCCTTGACAAAATTTTCTATTTTTAAAGTTGCTTAATATAGTCCTGAAAAAAAGATCTTCATTGTTATGAAATATCTCCTTGCCCTTCTTAAAAATATCCTGATTTTATGGGCATCAGAGCAGGCTGATCTTTTGGCACCTAACAACAGCAGATCTCAGATACATCCTAGAGTCACTGCCAAGGTTGGAGCCTGTCCCTAAGCAAAGCTCCTTCTGCATGTGCTCCAAAAAACACTTCCTTTCCTAAAACAAAGGCAACTGAAGCAAAGGTTTCTAGTCAACAGGAGAGTGATATTTTTAGACACTTAGAGTCATGATTTCAGGAGCTGAAGGGAAGAAAATTATATCAGCATTCAAGAGGTCCATCCAAGAGATGTATCAGTTATTTAACAGATAAGTACACGCAGAAAGAACAAAGCATCTTTCTGGAATGAATAACCATGATTCACAGGGCTGGGAGGTGCAAAGAAATTACTCCAGCTAGCTGGCTATCACTTGTAAGGCAGAAAGAGAGCATTTATTTACACTTACTTTAAGGTATTCCTTTTGCTCCACCAATGTTTAAAGTGCTACCCTGTAGCAATCAAATGGCAGGTGAAGTAGGAAGAGGAACAGCGAGTTCTTGACAGAAGAAATAAGTCACAGTTCCCTCCCACCACCAGAAAGGGAAGTCAAGCACAGCTGGAATGGCACACAGCACCGGGGGAAATCACCTCTTTGTTTTCACCTCCCCCTTCTTCGTGTCCCGCTGTGGCAGGCCTGTGGGCACTGTGGTTTCAGACAAGGAGGCAAAAAATACCCGTGCGGGCTTTCCAGCTTGTTTTGACGCGTCGAATGTTTGGAAAAGCAAAGTGAGGTGTCTGTGCCCCTTCAGTGTCCAAAGGCAAAATCCTCTGGTGTTTCCAAGCTGCCCCAATAGCTGGGAGTTCACATTCCCCGCAAACCTGCGTGGCTGAAGGATTTCCCAAAACAGGTGAAGCCTTCAGCAACAGCTACCAGGGCATGATGGCCGCTTATCACCCTGGACCACCCAGCTCCTTGCCTGAGAGAAAGCTGTCTAGGTAAATAACACTGACTCTAGAAAAACAGACCACTCTGCCTTTCAGCACCCCAGAACGAGACAGGAAAATCCACTGGACGTGGCCATATAGTCTACTTTTGCCAGAAAATCCATTGCTCCCTCACGGAAGAAGCTGGGGGTCCCTCCTCCCTTCTCCCCACACCCTGCTTTCCAGATATGCCAGGTCCTTCGGAGGCTTCTTGGAGTTCCTCTCCTCCTCACTACCCCACGTCGGCTCTCCATTCCCCCTTTGCTTTTTCCAGGGGCCCATAGTGACCTCCTTCCCTGACCCTTAGAAACTCCTTCTCTATCTCCTGGGTGTCCTGTTTCCTCCTCTCTGCCCACCCCCTGCTCCCAACCGGCCCTGCTGACCCCCAGACAGGCACTGCACATTCCTCCCTCCCCTCTCTGCCCTCCTCACCCCAGAGCAGGGAAGATAAACAGGACTGTGCTTTGGGTATTGTGTTGGGCAACAGCCATGAATGGCTTTTGTACTCCTGAGTAGCAGAGAGAAATTTGAGGCCCTGACAAACAAATATTAGGGCTCCCATGGGTGCTTCAGACCCCTCTTGCTGCAAATTAATGCCCTTCTACAAGAGAAGGGTCCCACTTAGCACCAAAGTTCCTAATTCAGCCAGACATCCCTATGGCCTGGCAAGTGTCAGGGGTGTCCTGCAGCAGGTGGTCCTAGCACAGATGAACCTGAGCCTGAGGTGCCTTGGCCTCCTCTGCCCAGAAATAAAGGTGTTTATTTGATGTTTATTTCATCCTCAGTCAGACATGCTCTGCACTGCTCACCTGCTCCTGCCTTAAGCTACACACAAGGCAGAGGATTGCTGATGTCATTGACTTTCCTAAGTGGCACAGCAGCCCTAAGGTGGCAGCTGAGTGTGTCCCCCACACGGTCAGAGGAGAAGCTGTAAGTCCCATTTGTTCCCACTGAGCAGGCAGGCATTCTCTCACTTCAGGCTGCCTGCTCCAGCTGGATAACATCAGTACCCCGCCCTGCGCCATGCACTCTTGGGGTGTCCATGCATGGTGTCTATCCCCAGTGGAGAAGGGGAATACGAAACATCTCCCTTGCTTTCCCTCACCTTTCATCTGTATGTCTTTACTGCAGCCCACAGGTCTGTGGGCTGTCTTTCCCGTCATTGTACTCCATCTGTTCGTAGCCCATTAGTGGCACACAAGCATGGCCAGGTGCCTTCAGGCTGTCATCACCCACCTTAAGGGCAAGTGGTTCTCTGATACTGTGTGGGTTCAGGGTGAGAGATGGGAGGAGAAGCCATTACTGCCCCACCAGCTCACGGACCTAACCCAAGAGGGCTGATGCCAGGAACACGCATGGGCTCCGCGTGTCCTCGGGAGGGGACCTGCAGACCTGTGCCAGTGCACCTGCCAAATTCCATGGTGCCACCACTGCCTCGAGGGGAGTGGGGTCTGCTCCTGGGTGTAGAAACCAGAGAAGCGTATGCACTCTGGGGTGCAGATTTTGGAAGGAAAGAGATGCAGTATGTGAGAGCTTTGCTGAGAGGAAGACGCTTCTCGCATGCTGGAGCAGAGTGAAGCCATGAGACAGTGTGGGAAGACACCCACAGAAGATCTATGCTTCCTGACGCTGCTCATAAGACTTTCAGCTTCCAGGCCCAATTTGCTCATGCCCAAGTGGCTGCTTTGGGATGAGTCTTCCTTAGGAACATGGAGGAGCCTGCAGCCAAAACCCTTTGCAAGTGTGAGATTGGATAATGAACGCTGTTTAGCCCGTAATTTTGGCAGACATCTAATTTTGGCAAAGCTGCGGTGTCCCGACATGCTGGAGCAGGGCTTAGCAGTTAGCAAAAGGCTTTCAGTCAGAGAAGGGGGTTTTGTTGTTCTTGGAACAATGTGCCCAAATTTGGTCAAAATACAGAAGCTTTTGGAGAAACTTCAGTTTGCACATCCTCAGGAAAAACCTCACTGGATCTTCCCCAGGGACATTTTGCACTGAGCATGTCTAGAACCAGGACTTCAGAAAGATTTGTGCTAAAGGCTGATGCAGAGCACTACCAGATTTAAGCACCAGGGCTGAGACAGTAATGGTGCTAACACACCTGGGGAGCCCTGGCTCCTCCTAAACCCAGGAGATGTAGAGAAGGCAGATGCCTGCATAAATGCAGATGGACCAGGCACCAAAAGTAGGCAGAGAAATGGGTGGAATGGGTAGGGATAAAAGTCTGGGCGTTAGGGTCAGAGGATCAGACTGGGGTTACATACAGTGTGTGTCGCTTGTCATATGCCAAAGGCTAAAACAGTGTTAATTACGGTGGCGTAATCTCTTCACATGACCATTAAGTGAAACTCTGTCTGCCTCTCCTTCTCATTTTAGCTTCTATTCCATATTCTCTCATTCTCCTGTCATCTCCTCTCCCCCTTTCCTAATGCCCTTCCCTCTGACCACTGTCAACTCTCTGCCTTTCTCATAACATCAATATTTTGCTGTAATTTCATAGCTGTTTACTTCTTTGGTCTCACTCTGTCACACTGCCTTCCAGCACAGCCCTGTCCTCCCACACACTGCATCTGACATTTAGGGTACTTGGGTTTCTTGAGGCACTGTGCTCTCTCCAGCATTGCTGAGCGCTGCTCTTACCTTCACCCAGCACTGCAAACTGATGCACATTACCTGCTAGGTGGTCTAGCTGAGGACCACTTTGACTGACTCTATGGCCAGGCTGACTTCCTGCAGCCTTACAAAATTCATTTGCTTGTTCTTCTGTAATCTTATTGAAACATTTCTGCACCTCTAAATTCATTTGTTCTTGCTCCTGCCTCTCCACCAGCACAAGAGACAGTCTTTTTGTTGTCAGAAAGTTCTTTTCTGAATTCCTTTCCCCTCTTGCCTAGTCATTTTCCCCAAGGACCCCAGCCTATCTCTTCATCTCCCTCCCTTTCCCTACCTCTTTTGCAGCTTCTCAGGTTGGCATTACACAGGGAAATGTAGCCAATCTCACCTCTCAGGGTTGTGGGAGGGGACCGTTGTCTTGCCCCATCTTTCCCAGCTCCTGCCATTCCCTCACTGATCCCCAGGAATGCCAGCTCACTGCATATTTCTTTGGGCCAATTCAATGCACTAAAGCTGCAGAAAATGTCCTTCTGAGGCTTTTAGCTTGGATTTTTTTTCCTCTGGGATTTTTTTTTGGCTGAATTTACAGTAGTGAATTGAAAGCCAGCAGGGCAGGGGAAGACGCAACATCTGGCCAAGGAGAGAAAGGGGGCAGCGGGTGGTGGGCTGGGACCTTCCTGTTTCAGTGGCCACAAGCTGTGAGATTGGCTCAGAACTCTGACTGTAGCTCCACCCTCACTTTCCTCTGGTTCTTTCCTTCAGATTATGAATGTGTGTTGCCCTTATTGAACAACAGCCTCAATTTCTACTGCTTTTTCAGTGAAGACCTCTGGGTTTCTTTAAGCTCATTGGCAAAAGGGTTTTACATTATCTTCAGTCTAGAGCCTCCAAACAGCACTCTGCTGGGATTCTGTTCACCTCTTTCCTAGCTAAACATCACAGTCAAATACTCATTAACAAGTGCCTTGATCTGTCCCTCCAGTTCCCACAGACAGCAGTGATCACGAAACCCTTGTCTTCCCTGACTCAGGGCTCCAGCCTTCTCTGGCACTTGTCTCCCAGCCTTCCCTCCTCTCTTCAATCTCTGTTACCGTGGGTAAATTAGAAGCCTTCTTCATCAGAAATCTCTCTCTGTGTTTTCCCATTCAAGCGGTCTATAGATTCAAGTGTATGAATACTTGAATAAACCTTTTTGCACCACAGTGTTGCTGTGAACGTGCCAGTTTACCCAGATAGGAGGCTGTTAAGATCCAGTTATTATTAAGGTTCTTTTAGAAATTCCTCTGCCCGAATTAAGGTGCAAACAAGACCATATGCCAGTGACAATAATATGGATTTTACTGTACAGTAAATATGAGAGAAAGAAAAAGGGAGAAAGAAAGAAAGAAGTAGGGAATAAGTGGGGGGACAGGGAGTGCCAGGGACAGAATAAAATGAATATCACCACTCTGTGGATGCCAGCGATGCTCCATCAATCCTCTCCAGCTGGTCTTCTTGGCGGTGAAGGTCCCCCCAAGGAAGCATAGAATCCCATGAGTTAATATATCCTCCAGTCAGGTGGCAATGTCCAAACATGGCCGGGGAGCAGTCTCTTGCAGCAGGCTCCAGATCACGAGCAGTCCTGTGGCGCAAGGCCTGGCACTTTGGGGGGGGGGGTCTTTGATGGATTATGACTCCCCTCAGCTGCCTCTCATGTGAATGTCCCGTGGATGTGGCTTATGGGGTTGGGGGTTCCACAGCGGGGCTGGTTTGTGTAAGGAGGATGGGTGTTAATTGCCTCTGAGCAGAGGTTATGCAATGCACCTGAAACCTCCTCCTCCCTCCTCGGTTTGGGGGGGGGGGGGAGTCTGTGTAAACCTGGCTCCTGTGAGCTGTGCTCTCCCCCACCTCAAACTCAGCACAGCTGGTGGCTTTGGCCTTTTGTGGATGCATACCTTTCCCTCAGCCTGAGATGACTGAACAATAGGTTTCCCTTTATTTAATCAGCAGTCTCATTTTCAGTCCAAAGTCCCAGTCTTCAGGGCGGCTTCTTTGGTTGTAGCTTCTTTATAATGAACAAAACTTTATATCAATGTTTGAGGCATGAACTGTTTTCAGTCTCTGACAGAGGCTCTCGTAGTAACTTAGACTGAGAGAGCCTTGGCTTTCTATCCAGAAAATAGGCAGCTTTTGCTACCATGTCTTCTAACAGCCTAAGATGCTCAAAGTCTCCACAAGAGGAACTCCATCTTGTAGTATTCTAGTATGATTATTTCATTATGGAAAGCAAACCTGAGTAAAACCCAATTTGTACTGGTATAACTGAATCTATGTTAGTGCTTTTAGTGGCATAACCATGTTAGTAAAAACCCTCCATACTTCTAACTGACCTGATATTGCTGGAAAGGTTTTACATATAATGAGTCCACAGATTTATTTGCCTCAGGCATTTCTACCAGTGGTTCTGTTGGGTTTTTTTGTTTGTTTTGGGTGTTTTTGTACTAAGTCAGGTGCACAGCATGCCAAGATGCTCTCTCACTGGCCAGGGTGTACATCTGAGTATTTGGGCAGAGCTGAGCACTCCCAGCACCTGTGTGAGCCCAGGTTTGAAAACACAAAGTCCTCTCTGCTACTCCTTGGGCAATGCCTTGCAGAGCATTTTTGCAAGGAAGTATAGGATTTCCATGCAAGCAGGTGCAGGATTATTGCTTTGAGAGGCTTCTGAGAGGCCAGAAGTAATTCCTCAAGGCTGGGCTGAACCTCAGAGGAGACCAAACCCGTTGTTGCAGAGCACTGAGTACTGGGGTCACAGGGGAAGTCCCAAAATGGCAGCCAGTGCTGGACCAAGACCAGTGCTGTGTCCTACATTCCCTTATTTTACATCTGAATGGAAAGAGACAGTAAAGAGACTGCACTTTTCTGGACAGCTTGCTTTAGGACAGTGGTATAGCTGTAGGCATGGCTAATACAGGTCTTCCAGGCAAGCCCATCATTTTAAGTAAAGGGAGCTTTCAGGTGTGGTCTCAACAAGGGGGTATAGTAGTAATTTCAAATACCCTTGCATTACTCTTGACGGTGATGGAGTCCTACAGAAGGCAGGCACTGCCTGTGACTCTGAAGCCTGTTGAGCAGGGATTACAGGGATGTTCCCTACAGAGCTTTTATAAAAAGCAACACTATTATGGAAAAAGTAGAGTGACTTGTATTCAGGATATCAAGTGAAGAACCAAAAGGCGTCTTCAAGAAAACAATGCAGAGATGACACAGACAAAAGGAGGGGTTTTGCATATTTGGACAAGACACTTTGCAAGAATACTAGGAGAAAATTCCCCACATTTAAAAGGAAATCAGGCAGGATTGCATTGCAACTGGCTCCCTCCTTGCTTTCATTTGCCTTAGGGCCAGGCCTTCTGCATTTCAAAGACATCCACCTCTCCACAAGCTTTGTGTGTTTTTTTCATCTCACTATCTCTGCCCTCCATCTCTTCATTGTGGCCTTCATGGTTCATGCTGGGTTTTTCCAATGACAAAAGTCCATTTATTTGCTTTCTTGGGAAGCTGGACAGCAAACAAAGGTGTTACCAAAACTGTTGCTAGGTTAAAAAGAGGGAATAGAGAGGACACGGAAGTATCTTGTCCAGCACAGATGAAAGCTCTCACCAGAGCAATCACTGCTGTATGATGGAAGTGGATGACAATACTGTTGGGACAGGCATCAATCACGTCACCAGTACCCTGGCACTGTGCTGACAGACAGAGAGGAAGCTGCAACTGGTGTTTTCCTGAGGTGTTTTCCATCAGCTGGTAGAAAAGTAATGTTCTTCTAGCAGGAATAAAATGTTAAAGTATGCACAAAGTATAAATCCTTACGTAAATATGTTTTTCCCCAGTTTACAGTGCAGTGGGTTCAGTTTAGATGAGCTCCTCTCATGATATTAGATTAAAGCTCTAAAGAGCAGCTGCGGTCAGTAACCAGGCACAGCTGGAGCCAGAGATGTGAGTCCATGGCCAATTCTCAAATCTAATTCTTTAAACTACATTTTCCTTTTTTCCTTTTTTTTTTCCCGTTGCAGTCCAGGTAGGACACTGTTTTTAGTGACAAGCTTATTGCATGCTGAATCATGATGGATACTGTTATTCCTGACTCACCCTAGGAAAAATGAAACACAAGTGTGTCTGTTTGTCCTTACCAAGACTGGGATCCTTAAGCTGCATTTCTTACACTTATTTCTGAGTATCCTGTGCAGGCAAGTGACTGCCATTTGGTGCTTTCTCACTTGAATTTGTCAGACCCTGTTTGTTCAGGTTTCTTTGTCAAAGGGCACATTACCAAAATTCCCCTCTCAGCCAGTAGCCCAAGGCAAGGCTTGTTAGCTGAAGATTGTTACCCTCAAAGATGAGGTGCCTGTTGGCCATATTTACATTGACACTAAAAAGGCTTCTTGTCTTCCTCTGGAAATCACTGAATGTTTATCTAAACAGGGCTAGCCTGACTCTCAAGAAAGTTAAGAAGGCTCTGCTAAAGGTGTGAACTCCATTTCTACAAGTAAAAGCATGCTTGGTGCCTTCTGAAGGGGTGGGGTACAGGTACTTGTCTTCATTTCTGTGGACTGAGTTTGCAGTTTTAATTGAGTCATCCCAGTTTTCCTGCTTGTCCCTAGGAGGTGGGCCAACAACTGACAAACTCGCCAATCCCCCCCACTGCATCCTGAGGATTCCCTGTGCCTCTGACGGCTACAAGACACCTACCACATACTGAGAGGAGGGGAAATTCCAGGAGTAACGTGGGAGAGAGCAGGACTGGGCTTGCAACTGGGTCCCAGGACAACCCTGCTGGCTCATATCCTCCTGCAACTGAGGATTTGGGATTGCTCTTCAAAGGGATAGCTTGGCTCTTGCCAACCTGTCAGTCTCTAGTAGCTATATTGTCTTTCTGGCAGTTCTGCAGGTGGCTCCAGCTCCGTGTCTGGCCACCTGCTCTCTAAGTGACTCTGGGAAAGCAGCAGGAAGGTCAGCCAGCAACAGGGAAGAGTGAGACGTGCCCTTTCAAGGGCATCCTGTGCAGTTATGCTGCACTTGGAGTCATGTCCAAATGCTTCTGGGCCTCAGTAAAATGACAGTCTCTCTTGCATCCCCAAGTCAAGGAGAATTGGGGTCATGGTGCCGTTTCCAGGAAGTCTTCTAGGTCTGGTCTTTTGATGACAAGATAAAATCACTGGCACATATGACAAAATGGTGAAATGTCAGCATCAGATTGATGGTAGGACTCAATGATCTTGGAGGTCTTTTCCAACCTCAAGGACTCTGTGGTTCTACGGGTGGCAGCAGATGCTGTTCGGGCTGTGCTGTCATACCCTCATCCAGCATGTGAGTTATCACAGTCCCACCATGACTCCCAGCCCCCTGCTCAGCCACCCTGGAGAAGCATGGGTTCATTTCCTATCTTTTGGATAGGGCAGCTGGTTCCCTCTGAATCATAGACTCATTAAGGTTGGAAAAGAACACCCAGATCATAAAGTCCAACTGTTAACCAAGCTCAGGTGCAATGGGGAAAACAGTTCACCCCAGGATGGCCTGATGATGTGGTGTAGGAAATCTGCAACAGGTTTGCCGACCTTTACTCCACATTGTCCTGCCTGTCCCCCGGAGGTTCCCTGAGGCACCAGCTTCCCCATGACCTCACCAAACACATGTGGCATGCCGCAGCCTGGAAGTGTCCTTAGGCCTCATGCTATAGAAGTACCTTTGCAGTGGGCTGCCCTCTCATTGTTTCAGACACTTTGAACTAAGAAAACACAGAGGAAACGTTGATCATATCCTAAAGCTCCAGCTGCACTGCAGGGAGCACAGAGGGCTGGGGCAGGACCACTGTGACCTGGATGCAGTCATTGTGCTCCGGCCCTGAGCAGTACAAGCACAGCAGCTGGCACTGCTGGCTGGGGCAGCAATCACTCCTGCATTGGGAAAAAAATGTTTAGCAGAGCATCACAGTCCGCGATGTCCCCAGAGCCTTTCGCTTCTCTTTAGGAGACAGAGAGAGCAAGAGTTGTCACTATTTCATGACATCACTAGCTACAGCGCCTTCCAAACACAATTGCTCATTACATGTTTATTACCTGTAGGAACATAAACTTGCAGTTACTGGCATAACACAGCAACTGATGTCCTTTTGCTTTGTTTGCTTTCACAGACATTTGCTTGCTGTAGTTGAGTAAGCACAGTGCTAAGTTCATTAACAGGGATAACTTTCTCTTTCAAGAGGACTGCCTGGAAAGCAAAGCACCACTTGTGCCAAGGAACATTGTCAGAGACACACCTTCCCTTTTTCAGTGTTTATCATATGGAAAAGGGAAGAGCTAGAAATGGAAATATGGTTTTGTACTCTTTAAGCAGATGCTCTGTCTTGAGAACAATATTTAATGGAGTGCAGCACAGAGCTCTTCTTTGTGTGGGCAGGAATTCTTCATGAAGAACAAGAGGTATTTCCATATATGCACGAGATTCAAGAGAATGTATTGAGGGAAAAAAAAAGAAGGAAAAAAACCCAGAGGATAATATATGCCAGCCATATCATCCTGATCTCTTTGCTTCTTCCTGTATCCTTCTATTTTTCCATATCCTCCTCTTCTTCCATATCCTCCTCAGGACTCAGAATATTCCCGCACAGTGCTATGCTATATAAATGGAGTAGGAAAAAATGACCAATGCCACAGTGATTATAGGTAGAGAGGAGTCCTCACTGCTGGCCCAGCAAAATGTCATTCCCAGCTGGGAATTTGTTTGACTGCTGCAATGTGGCAGAAGCGATGCTGATCAGAGGGATGAAGTGCCTCTCCTATGAGGAAGGGCTGAGAGAATTAGGATTCTTCAGCCTGGCCAAGCGAAGGCTTCAGGGTATCCTAACTGCGACCTTCCAATACCTGAAGGAAACCAACAGGAAAGGTGGGGCAAGACTATTTACAAGAGCATGTAGTGACAGGGCAAGGGGGAATGGGTTCAAATTGAAAGAGAGTAGGTTTAGATTAGATATAAGGAAGAAATCTTTTACTGTGAGGGTGGTGAGGCACTGGAAAAGGTTGCCCAGAGAAGCTGTGGATGCCCCTTCCCTGGAGTTGTTAAAGGCCAGGCTGGATGGGGCTCTGAGCTACCTGGTCAAGTGGAAGGTGTCCCTGCCCATGACAGGGGGATTGAAACTAGATGATCTTCAAGTTCCCTTCCATCCCAAACCATTCTATGATTCTATGGTGTAGGTCACTCATATGGAGGGTGAGAAGATTTGATACGGCTTTCTGCTTGCAGGAGCACACAGGGGCCCACAAGAGATCAGTACGGCAGCCTGGCTTCTCTGATACAAAGACATCACCTTGTGTTGAGGCATTGGCCAGATCCCGGCAGTGATGCACTCGGAGAACAAACTGACAGCTGCCTTACATCAGGGAGTCCTCAGCCACGGCTTCCATGGGCCCTCTTCTGAACATGCAGACCATTTGTCTAAGAGGAAGGTATTACAGCTCTTATACCCAGTGCTTGTTTGTGTGGGGGAGGGTATGTAAATACACAGAGCAACCAACACAGAGGGAGGTACGAGCTACGGGTGAAGCCCAGGACCCCTGAAGGCCATAGCACTCAGTAAAAGAAGAAATGCTGTGGATCATATGGTCAAAATATCGTAACTACCAAACCAAACCAAACCAAACCACAGACAGTTGCATACCTGGGAGGGACACATGGATTTCTTTTCTATGAAACCACAGCAGCCTCTACTATTGCACAGGGAAAATTCATGGCAGAAAGAAGGAAAGGATTCCTGCTGTAGGGACAGAAAAGTATCTGAGAAATCACCTAGAATGACTCACAGAAATTATATTTTTAACAGAGAGAAGGATCAGCCTAGCGTCACCTCACCAAGTTCTTGTCTGCAGTAATTTGACATTGCAAACTCAGTTCTTGCTCTGTCATAGAGCCAAATTCTTCTGCCTGTTTAGGCAGCAGTTCATTTCAGTTAACAGAAGACCTTCATAAATTTTGTCAGAAAGATTACAAGATTTTTTTCTCCTTGATGTTACGGCCTTTAGTCTCCAAGTGAACCTATTGTCTTCCTAGAGCTAAACTGAGAAGCTGGAGATGATCTTCTGTCACACCATAAAAATCGTGCTTATTAGAGCTTATATAGGTCCTTAAAAATAAAGTTCTTATTTTCTTGGGGTTTTTTTTTCCCTTCTCTCTCTATTCAAAAGCCTCTGTTTATCCAGAAGATTAACCAGTCTAGTTCTCCAAGCTCATTTGAACATTTTCAGAGGAGATATGGTTACTTCATGTTCTTCATACTTTGCACATACTACTGCTTGGTCACTTCTCTGATTAGTAAAAGAGAGTACATTTTGTGGGGAAGGTCTGTGTAAGCATGTGTATTTATCTTTTCCTTAACAAATACCTGTCTCAGAAACACAATCAAAAATCAAAAATGCGTTTGTTTACAGCAGTTGCTTCACAGCCCTCAGTTAATTCAGTGGCTCACTGCTTAGATGCAACACCAAATTCAGAACAGTTCTGCACAAGAAGAGGCTTGCTGCCCTTCTGCAAATGCAAGTGTGTCTGAGCATCACTAGACCAGGCAGGTGCTGGGCAGAGGGAGGGGTGTCATATCCACAACAGAAAGGTCAGTGAGATGGAAAGGTAATCACAAGAAGGAAGTGGGAAAGGGTGGAAAGGGTTTGGAAGGAGAGAAAGGGCAGGAGTGCACAGAGTAAGCCTGAAGGGAAGGGTGAGAAGGAAGCTAAGGGGTCCAGGGGATATTCATCCTTTGGGATATTCATCCAAAAAAAGCCCAGTCAAAACCACCAGGTGCTTTCTGCACTCCATGTGCTAATTCCTGATTCTGTCTCCTCTCCACAGGCTGGAGAACCTTAGTGCTGATGGTGGAGGCAAAACGACTCTGGACATCCCCATCTCATCACACTTCCACAGCTGGTCTACCACATCCCATAAGCACCTCACGCACTTGTGTAATCTGGCATCAATATGCTTAATCATTGGAAAGAACAAGAGGCAGCTGTCTCCTTAAGATACCGGGATCTCATCTGCAACTTGGAGCTCCCCATGACAGTGGGTGCTCTCACAGGAACATTTCTGGGTGACAGAGGCTCCGTGGTTTCCTGGTGCCCGGGAATGCAACCCAGAGCTTGTTTGGGCATGCCGACCCAGGGGGAAGCACAAGATGGGTATCCTGGTCCTGCTCTGTCCACTCCTTGGGAGGCAGCGGGGTAAATGTGACAGCACCTCCTTCCCCAGTGAGAGGTATCTGACAACACAGCTTGGTACTGCTGTTATCAGGAAATACGAGTGGTGACTGCAACACTCCCTGTTTCATAATCAGAGAAAGAAACATCACTGACCCTGTCTCTGACTAAAGGACAACATACTTCCTGCTTCTGGGTGTGGGGTTAAACTGACATGGGGGAGTTCTTGAAGCCCCTTTTATTTTTGATTAAAGAAAGTGTCCGCATGGGAGGGTGCAGCCTGCTGTCCTTGAGGTCATTGCCTCTGACCAAGCTCCCCCAGAACACCACTGTAAGGACAGGAAGGAAACGAGAACAAAAAGGAAGACAGTTGCACTCTCCCAACATGAATTTTGGGCACCAGCAGTGTGTGGTGCTGCAGAAGGGCAGAGGCTTGTTCTCAAGCAGTTTGGAAACAAACAGAAGCTGTCGCAGGTTACGTGCATTGCTCAGGGGACACGAGCCTTCTGCGGTCCTGCTGGCAGCCACTCTTACCAGACACTGGCAAACCAGGGTCATCAAAGAATGACACTGATCCAGCAGGGAGCTCGGGCAATACTGGCACTGCAGCAGTAGGTACCAGTTCTTATCTTAAAAGGACAATATGAAACAGCCACGCTCTCACCGGGGAGCAGAAGGACTGCTGAAGTTACTGGCATTCCTGCTATGTGACACACAGCACATAAGACAACTGATTCACCAATTTCCTACTGCCTTCTGTCTCATCTACATTTACGCCATAATCTTGCAAGGCGGGAACTTCCAGGCAAACAAGGAAGGACAGGGGAGGCAGCCATATAGGTTACAGTCAGACTGGCCCGACAGCAACATCTCCTATAACGACTCAAAGTTTTAACTACTGAACAAGAAAATCAAAAAGATGGGTAAAATCCTAAATATCATCCACGCTCTGGGGTTGGACTTTACCTGGAAGTTCTAAAAATAAAAGATTCCCGCTGTACATGATTTCCGTTTCACAGTTCTTTCTCTTTCTACTTTCTATTTTGAGAATCAATTCCAGTTATACAGTCTTTAGTTACAGGAGTTTAGAACTGAGACTTTCTTCCTCAGAAAGGGGAATTAATCTCTATATGCACCCAAAGTCATTGTGGAGAAGTTGGCCCCCTCCCAAAGAGAATTCAAGTTAACACTCAGTCATACAAATTTTCTTGCCAAGGTCAGGAAACAAAAAGGAAGGAAGCAGAAAATGAAAGAGTTAAAAGCAAAACAAAAGACTCAAAACAAAAGTTGTTTTTGCTGGGATGGTCTGCTAGGAAACATTGAGGCAGCGGAGAAGGAAAATGCCTATTTGCTGCTTTTCATAATGGACCTGTTTTCTCAACTGAAAACATTGTCCTTGAAAAGAATTATGAATCCCTCTGCTGTTTTAGAAAACCAGTCCCCCAAGAATGTCATGCTACCCTAACAAGGACATCTCAATATAAATCCTCTCACCCATAATCCTCAGTCAGATATTTAAATGTTCATAAAGCTCAAGTCCTTCTTGTGCTGATATGGACCCATTTCTACTTTCTGTAAAGTCTCTAAGAAATTCTCTAAATAAACAGAAAAATCAATACCAATTTTTCCCATGAAAAGATGTCCTACTACTGCACCTCAGCAAGTAATCTGACCTGAAATCAGTTATGAATTTGAAATCTATCTAAGAAGGCAGGCTGGTACTTGGTCCAGCAGACAGCAGGGGACTATGTTTTAGTGTATGTGAGAGCTTATGTGAGCCTACACATGCATTCTTCAAATATTTGAAACTCTATTTTCACTCGATAATAGTAGCACCCCTTTGTCCCCCCTTTCTGCCAGTGAAATTGTGAAAAGAATTCTCATGCAGGATTCCTTCAACAAGAACTTTACTTTTTTTCTTTTTCCAGTTTTTATGCTGTCTCCAGTTGGGGAAAATGTGTGGTGGGTGGCAGGTAACTATTCAAGCCTGCTAACCTTTAACTTTTCACTTTTCCCTAGGGCCAGTAGTAAACTGCTGCCTTTTTTTTTTTTTTTTCTGGTCTTTTCTTTTTACTTGTTCTCTAGCTTCAGCTTTGCTGAAGCTGAGGGGGATTTGAAAGCTGCAATAGGAAAAAGAAAATGAAACATGACCTGGTGGTGCCCTCCCAGAACGCAGTCAGCAAAGTCTGGGAAAGTCATTGAAGACTAATGTGCACAAAACAAATGTGTGTTACAGTTTTTCCCGGATCACTCTTGCAGTGTATTGTTCCTCACAACCCCTTAAATTACCCCGATCGAGAATATGAGCATCTCTACTTCCATTTCTAAACCCTGAATACATGTTGTTCCTTGATTCATCACAGTTTTGAAGATTTTTTTCATAAACAGAAAGAAAATGAAATTCACCAGATAGTTCAAGTTTTACTTAGATGTTTCTCACATAAAAACAGACTTTTTCCTGGAAATTACAAATTCCCAAATGCAAGGACTGATTATGCTAAAATATCATTTCTCAACAACGAAATATTTAATTGTAAACATTTTGACCTTTCTCATGATGATTTTGGGATCTCTGCATTTTGGGGAGCACAGTTAATTGAAGGTAATAAAACTTCCCTGAACACTTTTTGAGAGATGCACAGAAAGCAAGGTGATCAGAACCAGCGTTGTAAATGCAGTTCCACAAAGAGCTTATCCCATCACAACTTCCTCTGAACCATAACCAGTTCAGTTGGTTTGGAATAGATATAAATGCTTTGTTTACTGTCAGCACTTTTTCAGTGGCTGTTACCAAGACTGATGGGTGTAGTGGCTACTGTCAGCACCAGTAGGTACAGCTTTGTTGCATAAGCAGCCAAAAAAATGCCCATCTTCCTCTTCTGGTGCTGTGCCTTTGCCACATGCTTCTCTCCAAATCCTCATGCAGATCTTGTTCCATGCACACTGGAAATCTCTCTGCTTGCTCTGTTCTCTGTTCGCACTTCTGTTTCCTCTTTCCTGCACTCTTCTCCTCCCAAATCCTTCCAGATCCTTTCTGAGGTCTCAGAGCCTCTCTGCTGCTGCTCTGGCTGTGTACCACGTGCCTTCCATCACCCGCCCTCTCCCCTCTCCCAGCTGTCACCACCCCACTCTCCCTGTCCCCCACACCTCACCCCCACCCCACAGCACCCATCGGCAAGGATGCTCTGTTCAGGCTCCAAAAACTGGTGGCCTGAATTATCTTCCCCTGCTCCTGGAAGAGGAATATTAGTTTTTCACTTATCACGTGTGTCTTTGGGAGCTTGGCTGGGAATGCAGTGACAGTGACCAGTGTGCCTTTCCACAAGGCCAGAAAGGAGGAGTGGCACTCTTCTATAAATCAAGTAATTACTTAGACACTTGGAACAGTACTTCATTACTGTGCCATGGCACTCTTTCTGGGAGCATCCTGAAAATCTCAGCACAGACCAGATTCATTACGAGGATTTGATGTGGCCTGATGGTAAGAATGCTGAAATAGTCTGAGGTTTTCCACCCTTCCTTTCTGCCTTATGAATGAAGAGATTGAATCCTCAGAAACTGTGACTGTATAAACTCAGAGACAGGAAAACACAGCTTGAAATCCACAGGGAGTTCATTCTTTTCAGAAGGAAACAGACATTTTTCCCAGCTCTTCAGGAAAAAGAGAATACAGAGCCCAGGGATTTGTGGGGACTGGGGAAACTCTTAAGTTTTTATTTTCTGCTTCTTTTTTAGGTCAGTACTGTGAGAAACTCTGTACAGGGAAGTTGTGCTGATTTAACTAAAGTCCACTTCGTAATCCCTTTTACGTCTGACACATTCTGGTAAATCCAGCCAGGGCAGATGCTACTGACCCTTCTGGACCACCAAGAACCAAAGCCAGAGATTTCTATTCCTAGGAGGGAGCAGACAGAATGGAGTATTTGCCCATGCACCAAAATCTTAACCCAAAACTGCTGTTCTTCACACTTTTGGTACCTTATTATAATAAATGGTAACTCTCTGGGTACCCTAGAATTTCAGCTGGGACCCTAAGGCATAAGCAGGATGCAGACCCACCAGCTCTGCTGAGTGAGGACAGTGAGGGTCTGCTGAAGAAGCAGAAGGAGTGCAGAGAGCTGCCAGTGCTGGCGTCTTCAATTGTTTTGCTAAGCATCACAAAGGCTCAGCTGTCAGAGACCTCCCCTTAGATGGGCTCCTTGCTCATTTTTCTTCTGCTAGGTTTAGATGTGGCCTGTACCAGTTTGTCTTGCAAACTGCACATGAAGCGCATGCACTGCTAACAGCCATTACAGTGGCAGTAATGTCAAATGTCACCTAGATGGTTTTGTCAGGAGAACTCCAGGAGCTTTGCTGTGGGAATATCATCTCTATTCCTAGCAGTGGGTAAGTTGGTCACAGAAACTCAGGTGTCTGCAAACAGCCCTACTCAAGACCGCTTTTTAATTTCTGATGGTTCTTGGTATATGACAGAACTTTGCATGAACCACATTTTGAACACTCTCATATACTGCTAATGAAACCAGCTAAAACAATGTCATTTGTGGTGCAGCTCTCCAGAATGCAACAGAAGTAAATTAAAGGGATGAAAAGGTTTTCTTTACTGAACATCAAGACAACAACATAGCTTCCCTAAAGGAGTGGGAACCAGGAATCTTGTTAGGTTTCCCTTCAGGGTGACCTATTGCCATGCAGTATCACACTGACGTGCTGCTGGGAATCACCATCTCAGTAACACTCCTGCAGTCTCAAGGAAAAAAAAACCCAGACCTGACAAGAGGACTTTACTGTCCTGCTGCCTGCAGCTGGCTTCCCTGCCCCACTACTAGAGCACACTCACAGCTCAGCAGGAGAGTATTTTTCCACTCTTTGTGTGCCTTTATGTTGGTTGAAATCTTTCACAAACTCTGAATATATTACTAAAAGCAGGATGTACTGGCATAAGCAAAACATTGATCTTCCCCCAAGACTTCTCCATAGCTTACGTGTCCACAATAATTTTCATATCTCTTTTCTTCTTAAGAAGAAATTATATTCAGCTCACCGTAGCTTATCTGCTAGCCCTATACTGTCTTTGCAACAGAGCAAAAAGAATATCGTAGGCTGCTGGTTTATGCTAGTTTACAACTGACACAGAAGGACATGGAGCAGTGGATGGAGGCAATAATACAGGAGATAATTTAACCTGCCTCCTGCAGTTTAGGCATCACTTGAAGGGGAACTGTGAAATCAGTGTGAGGGAGTTTCCTCTGCGCCTTTGGTTTTCCCACTTACTGCCTGGGGTTTTGCATTTGATCAACAGATTGGCATGCCCTTTCAATCCATAGGAATCAATGAAGATGAGAAATTTCAGCCCACATCCTGTATCAGAAGTGTTTTAGCAATTAATTGGCTGCATACTTGTTAAGGAGGAATCTGAATGTAAATGGTCAGGGACGTGCTGCAGCACTGGGACATGCACAAATCTATGGGGCCAGATGGGATCCACTCAAGGGTACTGAGAGAGCCAGCTGAAGTGCTCATTGAGCCACTTTCCATCATTACCAGAAGTCCTGGCTAACCTGGGAGGTCCCAGGTGACTGGAAGACAGCAAGTGCAACACCTATCTACAAGAAGGGTCAGGAGGAGGATCTGGGGAACTACAGGCCTGTCAATCTGACCTCGGTGCCAGGGAAGGCCATGGAGAAGATCACCTTGAGAGCCATCACACGGCATGTGCAGGACACAGGCCCAGCCAGCATAAGTTCATGAAAGGCAGGTCCTGCTTGACCAACTTGATCTCCTATGACAAGGAGCTTAGTGGATGAGGGAAAGGCTTTAGTAAAGCCTCTGACACCATTTCCACAGCATTGTCCTGTAGAAAGTAGCAGCCCATGGTTGGCTGGGTGCAGAGTTTGCTGGGTCTGGACAGGCAGGCCCAGAGAGTGGTGCTGAATAGAGCTACCTCCAGCTGGTGGCTGGTCATGAGTGGTCACGAGCCCCAGGGCTCAGTTTTGGGGCCAGCTCTGCTTAATATCTTTATTAATTATCTGGATGAGGGGATCACGGGCACCCTTTTGCAGATGACACCATAGTGTGGCCAGCAGGCCCAGGGCTGGGATCATCCCCCTGTACTCAGCACTGGTGAGGCCACACCTCAAATCCTGTGTCCACTTCTGGGTCCCTCACCACAAGAAAGACATTGAGATGATGGAGCAAGTCCAGAGAAAGGCAACAGAGCTGGAGCACAAATCTTATGAGGAGTGGCTGAGGGCGCTGGGAGTGTTTAGCCTGGAGAAAAGGAGGCCCAGGGGAGACCTTATCGATCTCTACAACTCCCTGGAAGGAGGGTGTAGCCAGGTGGGGGTCGGCCTCTTCATCCAGGGAACAAGTGACAGGACAAGAGGAAATGGCCTCAAGTTGCCGCAGGTAAGGTTTAGACTAGGTATCAGGAAAAATTTCTTCACGGAAAGGGTTGTCAAGCATTGGGATAGGTTGTTCAGGGAAGTGGCGGAGTCACCATCCCTGGAGGCCTTTAAGACATGTAGATGTGGCACTCAGGGACACGGTTTAGTGGTGGACTTGGCAGTGCTGGTTTAAAGGTGATCTTAGAGGTCCTCTCCAATCTAAATGATTCTATTCTGTTCTATGACCTGCAGCAGATTTGCTCTGGCTGCTGGTATAGTACCAGTGCTCCTAGGAAGTCTCTGAGCCTAAACTGATTCTCTCTGTAAAAACATAGAACTTAACCATTTCTGGTACAGTGCCAAGCTAACAAAAAAATCCCGAGTTGTCCTACAGATGCCACATGCATGTCTGTAGCCAAGCACTGCGGGGCTGTGGCATTGCTTGCTGATGTCCCTGCGGTGGCAGTAGAGGTGCCCTAAAAGATTTGTTCCAGTAGCTCCAGTAGGGATCTGTCACTGAGGGTTTTTTCCTGAACATTGATGAGTTCAGCGTCACAGACCTGTCTGCTGCTGAGTCCCCTTGGGTTTTGGGTTGGGCTAAAAGAATAATTGATTGTCACACCTTTTCATCAGATACTAAAAATTGAACAAAACACCCACAGGAAAAGAAAGAAGTTTCAGTTACTGCAAGCATATGAAAACTAATTGGTTCCTCCTTGATCCCTATGGGGTTCTGCTACTATTGATGTCTTCAAGCTGAATTATTTGTCCCCAGGCTGAATTCTACAAAAGGAACGGTTGTCTTCAAGCCGACTTTTCTCACCTTTTGTAAATGTAATTGATGTCATCAGATAACGTCTACAAGAGAAGTTGCTCAATGAAGAAAAGAACTTTGTGTTCCAAGCATTGTGTAAGATTACACTGCCTAAATAAATATGCATTAAGTAGGCGGAGAATATGTACTAGGTAGGTGGATTCACGTAAATTTTACTGAATAAAAGATAAAACTTTCTACCACTTGGTGTACTTGATTTGTGGAAACCTCCACTTTGCACCCTGCACAGAATAAAGAGTCTTTTCTAAAACTAGGCTCTGTGTCTGTGTTTAGAGAGCTCCTGAAGTCTGAAACACTGCCACACACCTCACCTCCTCTCCACCCTCACCTTTGGAAACCAGGGTCTCGGCAGCAGAGGTTACACAGTGCCTACTGCAAGCTGCGTTGCTCCCACACCGGCGTTATCAGCCCTTGATTTCACAAAGTACTGAATGTTTGCAGGGGTCAGTTGTTTTTAGAGGGCTGCTTTGCAGTTTTCTCTTGCATTCACCACAGAAAAGACTTACTTGACGGTTTTTATAGCTTCAGTGGTTGTCAGGTGGTACAAACCACAGAAGGCATGTGCCTGCACTCTGAAAAACTCCCTCTCTCAGTTGGAGATCAGGCACTATTACTGAAATAAAGGAACACTTCATTATTTTCATCCCTACACACTAGTGTCAGTTCCCTCTTTAAACTCCAGAGTTTTACATCCTGCCCATATTAGGACAGCGACCTAAGTGGTGATTCAACCCACCGGGCCTGAACTGCTGTTATGTAAACTTCTTCTTGTAGGCTTGTGGGGCTCTCAAGGTGTGTATCAGCAAGAGCAGCTGTGGTGCTCCAGCAAGCACCTTCACCTTGCCCACTGGAAGCGGGAATACCTGCACTCCTAACACCCAGAAAGCAGTTTGTAGCATTTTCCATGCAATCTGAGTCATGGTACAGCAGCTCAATGGTACTTGCTAGCTGGAGACAAGTGATGTGGATTTTGTGGGCATTTCAATGGACTTCCCTCACAAAACCCTGCCACTTTTGGCCCTGGGGAAGGAGGATGTGTGTCCCTGCCCCTCCCAGGATGTGATACTGGTGGAGAACTGCCCTTTCAAGGTAAAAAGAGGTAAAGCCAAGTTGTCTATGCCCTTCATCAGGGGCTTTTGAATCACCACTTGTTCTGCATTTTATCATGCTGAAGCCATGCCCCAGCATTTCCCTAGAGGCTTGAAACCAGGAATGCTTTTTTCCTGCCTTTGATGAATAACTTAGGTGTCAGTGGGAGCTGGGGCTGGGGGGAGGGTGCTCTCTGAAATCCCATGGCTTGGCTCGGCTGCAGCTAGGGACAAGCACCCGTGACTCTTCCTTCCCGGTTAATGTGCCTTGGGCATCCAGGGCCAGGAAGGAACTGGCAAGGATTCAGCACTGGGAAACTCCCCACGAACGGGGACAGGATGTAGGCGTGTGGGTGAGGGTCAGGATCACGCCTGGTGAGGGAACCAGTGTCAAACACGGCTCTGGGATGTCCAGGCGGGGCCTGGTAAGGCCTGTCAGTGCAAGCCGCAGGCACACGCTGCTGGGGGATGGCGAACTGCAGCTCTGTCTGGGCAGCGTTCTGGGGCAGCAACAGGATCCCACCTGGGGTCACCCTCCGCAGCCATTCATCTCGACTCTTTCTAAAAGTGCCAGGAGTCAGAATGGGTGTCTGTTTTTCTTCCTGGCCCTCCTGCCCTTCCTGCCTCTCCCCTCAGAAAATACCCTGGCAGGGTATTTTCCTATCAGAAATACCCTGCCAGGCAGCCCTGAGCCTGTTAGCTAAAGCCAACCATGAGTCTCAAGGATAGATAGGAATTTTGAAGAAAATAAAATTCTTCCAGATCTACACGGAGTTTGTCTGGGTGACTGGCCCAAGGGGTGGAGGGAGGAGGATAACCTTCCTTGTGCACCAGCAAGTCCACAGAGAAGGGATGTCTTATAAAGAAGCCCATCACAGAAAGACCTCCAGTCGGAGACTGCCTGTCACAAAAGCTGAAGGCACAGCTCTGTAGGAAAAAGGCTTCATGAGCTGCAGGGTGAACACGCAGAATAGGTTATCCAAATGTGCTCTTCAGAGCCCCCAGTGAAGGAGATGAGACTTGGACAGTATTTACACTCCTACCCTTTTATGACCGTGTGCATTATCCCTCCGGGTATCCATCACTTGCCTGCCAGAAAGCAGCAAGAGCAGCTTCATAAGGGAGTGGGTAGGTTTGATTGAGTAAACCTGACTCTGGCCCTAAAGGGATACTACACTGGACCTGTGAAAGGATTTCATACCATGTATGTCTTAGAAAGTTTTGTTTGCCAAGAAGCCTGAATAAAGCTTGCAATAGCTCCTCACCTTTCTATGTGACCATGCAACAGTCCCTCTTGCAAGAACAAAGGTGACTGACTTCACAGCACCAAGCTCCCATATATCCTACAAAGAACACAGAGCCACTGTTTCTTCTAGCCTTGCGACAGACAGACAAGGCAGGCAGACAGACACATCGCTGCATGTCATCTTCTCCTTTTTCTGGCACACACTGGGATGGCTCTGTACTTTCCAGTTGTGCAGGGGCTGTTGGCCCCCTGCCTGCCTTCAGTCAGCTGCCGGTGAGTCACCCGGGACGCCCGGCAGGACTTTCTGAGAACACCCACAAAAGCCATCAGTGACAGCGGGGCAGGGCCTGCATCTTTCCCCCGCCCCCCACTCACTAACTTTCACTGAGATGAACTTGCTGGCTCTCAGTGACAGCCGCTGCCAGGTCCCACCACAGCAAAGGCAAAAAAAAGCAACTGGGTTAATAATTTCCAAGAATAATAGAAGAGTACTTTTCTTTTTTAAGCATCATTTTCATGAATGAATTATTCATTCAGTTGTGGTAATTCCTGCATTCATAAAAAAACCCACCAACACACAAACACGGTGACTTCTCTTGACTGCTGCTGGCTTCTCAGCACTGGGATCCACAGGGAGGGAAGAGACCCGCATCAAGTTTCTGATCTGCAGGAAAGGAAGGAAGGAAGGAAGGAAGGAAGGAAGGAAGGAAGGAAGGAAGGAAGGAAGGAAGGAAGGAAAAAGTATGATACAGTGGCATTGTTGAGCACAGTGACTGCCCCACAGGTAACATGGGTGCCCTAGTCTCGGTGATGAATTTGCACACAACTAATTTTAGGTTGGAGAGTGAAATACCGCAAATAATTGCAATTATTTTAATGGTATTAATTTTGTATTCTGAGGAGATTTTGTATTCTAGGGAAATTATTTTAATGCTGTGGTATGATATTGATTTTTTATTCTGTGGAGACTAAAACTGTCAAAACTGGCCAATGTTACATGCTTTGTATCTCTGTCAACAGCTTACTTGCCAGCATATCCCACCGGGTATATCTTGCTGGGCAAAGCTGGATTTTTGTTCCTATCTCTGAGCCTTCAAGGCATCCCAAAAGGCTCAGCCAATCCCACTTGATTAAGTTCTGCTTTAGCATTAGAATCTCCGCAGGGAGTGGGTGCCCTATGGCCTCTGCCCAGCACCCCAGTCCTCTGAGCTGCCAGGACAACATTTACACAAACCCACTGCCCGATCATGGTTAGAGAAATCACAGGAAGCATCACTGCTGCTGGACTGGAGTGAAATCAGTTGGTCAAAGATGAAGAGAGGGGTCAAAATGCATTCTTTTTACCTTTTCAATCCTTCACCCAAAAACTTCACCTAAAACTTTTCATGACCCTCAGAGTATGGGATACCTAGACATAGGATCACAGAGTATCAGGCTGGAAGGGATGTCAAGAAGTCTCTGCTCCAACTTCCTGCTCAAAGCAGACATAGCTGTAAGCTCAGACCAGGTCTCCTGGGACTCTGTCTGACCAGTCTTGAAAAACTCTAAGAACAAAGGCTGCACAACCTCACTGGGTGACCCGGTCCAGTGCCTGACTCTCTCCCCTTGGGGAAGTGTATCCCTATACCCAGCCCCAGCCTCTTGTTTCAACTTCAGTCCCTTGTTGCTTGTCCTCCCAATGTGTAGTGTTGTGATGATTCTGGCAATGTCTTCTTGCTGATCCCTTTGTACGTGCTGGGGGGTTGCTCTTAGGTCCTTTGAAAGACTTCTCTGCCTCAGGTTGGACTAGACCAAATCCCTCAGCCTCTCCTCACAGGGCAAGTGCTTCAGCCCTTAACATCTTGCTGAACATGCCCCAACTTCCCTGTATTTGAGGGAGAGAGTGTGAAACTGGACATGGTATTCTAGATGTGCTCTGATGAGCCCTGCGTGACGGGGGATAATCTCTCCCCTCCATCTACTTCCCTCCCTAACTAAGACCTCAAAAATAAAAGCGTGGGCATGCATGACCTTTAATTCTGGACTCAGTAATTCTCAGAGAAGTTCCTCGCTAGCCCACTGTTATTATTGCGGTCTGGCACCAGAACACAGCACTCAGCACCTTCAAATGCACTCAAAAAGTTCCGCATGGGCAGGACACCTCTCCTCGGTGTCAGACATGCACTACAGCACCCACGCCAGCAATGCAAAGAGGAGACAAAGCCTTAGAGCCTGGCAGTAGGAACAGTCGATTTTGCTGTCAGTGTTTATAAGAAAGAGGAATGATCTGATTTATCCACACTACTGCCCCCTCACCAGTAACCCATCTACCTCAGAGGTCTGTGTTTATTTTTATAATGTGCCTACGACCTTACAGGATTCAACCCACTCATAATCTGAAGGTTTAATGGTGTTGAGGAGGTGAATCACCACGCGCTGCATGTCTTACATGCTACCAGAAACTGCCTGAAACCCGCTCCCTCTCATTCCCACAGACACCTACCTCACCCACGCCGCTGCCACCGAAAGGGCTGCAGCAGAGGGGACCTTCCCTCCCCGCGGCCATCGCACGAGGTGGTCACCACCATTACTCACGGGCAGGGAAGGGCTGATGGAACAAAACAAGGGCTGGAGGGTGAAGTCTAAGAAAATTCACATTGCGCCTAAATCTGAGGATGTCAAACACAGCCTCGCTGAACAGGAAGCCAAAGGACGTCAGCAGAGTCACACGTCTGTAAAAACAATGTTCATGAGATCAGCCTCCGGCCTCAAAGCAAGCTCAACAAACCCTCCACTGTAGCTGGCGATCACCTAAATCACACCTATGTTTGCCAGGCCAAAAGTGGGTTAAAAAAAAAGAGAAAAATTGCTTTCTTTTTTAGAGCTGACATTTCTACCTGCAGGACTACATGCCCTTAAAAGTAATCTGGTTTTAGGCAACTATTAGAAGCAGAGCTGAGCAGAAAAACAGCTGCACTTCAGAAATTCTGGAGCTTTTGTCAAAACAGCTGAAAATGTAGAAAGTCAGTGTAGAGTAAAAATGAGCAAACCAACAGACTTGAAAAAAACTTTCATTAAGAACTAGTCATCATGTGTCCAGCTGGAACTGGCCACTTTTGCAATAGGGCTGATGACCTTTCTTAGTGGAAATGATCTGCTTCCATCTGTCTAGTGTTACCCATCTTACGGTAAAAAGTCATCAGGAGAGTCTGGTAGAAAATAGCTATTCATTTCAACTATTACAAAATATCAGTTTTGAACTAAATTTGCTGTCGTTCGGAAATGAAAAATAACAGTGGTTTTCCCTGGTTCATATAGCTAAAAGTCACTTTCAGGGAAGTGGCAGTCAGTTCATGTGAAATTGCCACATACCTGGTACACAAGAAATAGATGCACCAAGGAATATTGGTAAATGTGCAGTATAAATGATTCAAGTGGTATTCTTCTGTATTTTTTCTGCTATTACGCAATCACAAGAGTTTGGCTGACACAAAATTCTTGCTAAATTAAGCAGAGGCACAGTAATGAATCAATATACAAGTGGACTTATGATAGGTGCACATGTTTCAAATTGATACTCGAGGACAGAATTTTGCTGGGTAAGGAGACAGTAAAGTGACCACCCTTGAAAGAGAAAATTTATAAGGGAATTGCTGTGAGGGCAGTGGCTGCTGATTATGACCCACAGCAGCAAAAACTGCAGACACATCCATGCTGAAACAAGACAAACCAGTCTGCTGGCATTTTTAGCAGGATGGGACAGTATGGGAAAATGAGGATGTGCACCATGAATTTATATCCAGGCGGATAATAAATAAATTTTTAATTTGAGGTTGGTACCACACCCTGGTACTAAAATAACCTAGCTGTGCTGTTGACTTCAGTGGAGCTGTTCTGATTTATTCAGGATCCAGCTCTTTGCTTAACCACCTGGTTAGTAAAAGTGAAGTAGAAGATAAGCCTATAGGACGGGAGGGGGCAGAGGACCTGATCCGAAGTTCTTTGAAGGCTTTCAAAAGAGATATTAACCTCATTTGTGTTTGTTTCTGCAGGAAGTCCTTAAAATTTTTTATGGCGTTACCACGGCAGGAATGTGGCTTCCCGAGCTGCCCTGTGCCACTTGTTGTCTCACTGTGCTGCCTTGGCTGTGCCCCAAACCCCACCTGGTGTCAGCACCCCACTGGGATCACCCAGCTGATGCATGGGGCACACGCTGAATGCCACTGCCCAGCACAGGCGAAACCACTGACGTCCGTCAGGAACCACTTGTTCCTCACAAAAAGAGAAATACGCCCAGGACATGGAGAGAGAATGCTCGGGGATGGGTGGGTGAGAACAAGGTCACCAAATGTGAGCGCTGGCCTCCCGCCACCCAGAGAGTGACTCAGTTGCCCACATATGCTCTAACCCACCTCCATCACGATGGCCTCAGCTCTGCTGCAGACTTGTGAAATGCCAGAGCGAAGCGGTGCCAGGCCTTGCAGCCGTGCTGATTGAACTGGTCCCTGCCAGGACTGGTACCAGCAGCAGTCACAGCACGTGCCACTGACATGGGGTTAAGGCTTGGTGCTGTCTCTGGTCCTAACTGGGTCAGGGCACAGAAGCACCTGAGACATCCAGCCTGCAGTGGTGGATTCTCCTAGTCGGCTTTTCATTATAAAGACAGAAAGCAAATTCTGAAACTAGATATTTGCACTATGAATACCTAATTTGCCCACATTTCTTTAATAGGAAAAAGAATAATTTGCTTATTTTCCGCAAAGTGGAAGTGTTTGGTGCCAAATGATGTTTATACTGCTTGGCTCCAACTGCAGAGTGCACAAGTTAGGGAGCTGCAAGGTAAACATCAGGAGACACCTCCAGTCAGTAAATCTAAGGAGATGCTGGACCAGATTGCCAACAGCATGTGTGAAAGCCTTATCATTGCAGGTGTATAAGAACAGCTAATAGGGGTATCTGTCACAATCAGCTGAGGTCTTCGAGGCCTGGTCTCAGGGCAGGGGTAGGACAGATCACCTCTGAATGCCCAAACTGCCTTGCCTGTCATGACCCATAAACTCATCTCAAGCCCATACTGCAAAAAGCACTGTAGTGACTGCTGATGCTAAAAAGTGTCAAAATGTCAGTTTTAAACACCATGAGAAAGACAGTAACTATGCTCAACAGTTTGTCTAACAACAGGCAGAGGTAAAGGATCAGCATTGAGTCAGAAAAAAAAAAACTCCTGCTGCCTCCTGAGTAATTCCTTCCACTGCTGCCATCTGTATCACTCAGGAATTTCTTTAACCATCTCCCACTCTCCAGCAGGGCCCAAAGCACTTTATCTACTGGTGTGTGGCATGTGTGGCTGTGTGATCACCTAAGGCTGTGGACAGGTAGAGACAGTTGATTTGGCCAGGGTTATTTTAGGTAAAATTCTCTGTTAGGGAATAAACTTCTCCGATGTACCAAAATGCACTTTCAGTTCCCTAAAGAAAGGTAATTTCTCTCAGATGGCAGCCACATGGATAAAAGTGGTTGCTTCCTCAAGAAGCTGAGCAAAGTGAGCAAAGAGACTGTCTCTCCTCTTATCTGACAACGATTAAAGCTGTCACTCTGTACCCACAGCACAGCAGCACACCGTAAGCTGCAGCAGGCCAGTGCTGAGTTCTGCCCTCTCACAATTTTCTTCCTTGTGCACTGCTTTCATCCACACCACAACAGGCCTCACAAAGGAGAGCAGCATCCTTATTCACATTCGATGGATGAAGAAACTGAGTCAGAGGGATACCATAGCAGAAGTATGAATACAGCACAGGTCTTGCACACCAAGAGCTGCTGAATAGGCAGACAGTCCTTGTGAAGATGTATGGCCACATCACCACGATTAAACACTGTGCCTTTGGTCAGTGAAGGGGTTGAGCTGAGGAAACTGGTCCCAGAGCAAAAATGACAGACTGCACTTCTTGCCCTGAAACATTAGCTCATGAAGCAACACCCTCCCGAGGCTTTGTGCCTGCTTTGAGCAGGGAGATACCTCAGCCACAGGTAGCTCACTCAAAGGTAAAAGGCATCCTCTGGTTGTACAAGCTACTGCCTGCTTTCCTGACAGTAGCAGGGTGGGAGGTGAAGGGAGGAGACATGCCTCTGCTGTCCTGATACTCAGCTGTGGTATCCCTTCTGTAGGACCATTTGATGCTGGCCTAGACAAAAGCAGAGCCACAGGCTGGTCTTTCTGACAGCCACTGGGACAGGCACGCAATGATCTTCAGCTCTGGGGTGTGTGTCAGACAGTGTAGTTATAAGGCAACATCTAACACACACCAAGGCCCTCTGCAGACTGTCCCACAAACTCCAATGGAAACCTTGTCCCGGTTTGAGACAAAATTCGGAGGAACGCTCTGGGAGGAACGTCTCCTCTATAGAAGGCAGGTTACAGCCACCCCTCCTCCAATAGGGTCGGGAAAAATTCCTCGAAGGAAAGTGAAAGATGGGAAAAAAACACTATTTATTTAACAAACACACGGGAAAAGAATAATGCTAAATAATAAAACCTCTTGCTGTGGGAAGAAAACCTGGGAAGATTTTAGAGTCCTTTCCGTGGGTGTGGTCTCTCTCTCTCTCTCTCTCTCTCCTCTTTGGAGCTGGGTCAGCTTGAGCCCCTCCGGGCCGAGGTGTGAGGCCTCCCAGTGAGGTTCTGATGTTCTGGTGTTTTGAACAGTCCAGAGGAGAAGGAGAAAAAACCAAAGTCCCAGGGAAACAAAGGAGTTTAACTCTCCGTCTCTCTCTTCCGAGGAAAAGGAGCCAAGAGCCAGGAAAAAGCAGGAAGGTGCTTGCTCTGCTCTGCAGCAGCAGCAGCAGCAGCAGCAGCTATCTCATCCCGTGTCCTTGAACACAAAAACTGTTTTGAAAAGTTTGTCTGGCTTTTTTTTTTCTTTCTCTCGCACCCAGTTTTAAAGACACGGAAAGGCACAGGAATCATGGAATCACGTCTGGGCACAGAGCAGCGATAGGGGATACACATCATAAAGTCACCCCAAGACAAACCGACACGAAGGTTTTCTGTGGCTGTCTGCAAGAGACAGACAGAGGTCCAGGGAAGAGATCTTGGTGCCAACACTGTTCTTCTAGGAAGGCCAGTATGGCAGCTGCAGTGGCTCTTTAGTTCAGCAGAACTGCTTCACATCCATAAGGCTCCTTTTTACAATGAGGACTGGTGAGAGAAGAAAACCTGTTAACAATGGCCTGTCTCACTTACCACTCTTTCTGCTTTACCCTCTGATGGTATCTTGCCACTGAACAAGGCCTCAGTCACTGCTCATCTGCTTATCTTTGTATCATGTGATTAGCATCACCGAGGCCACAAAGAAAGTATGCACACAGCTCCCAAGTCCAAGTCAGAACAGTCTGGAGATAAAACTTATCTCCTTGATGTATGTGAGAAGAGCAGCTAGAAAGCATCCTTGATCTCTGACAGGGCTCTGGGACATTTTCTAACAATGGCAATGTATGTGCAGGTGTTTCAGTCACTCAAAAACTATCTGACTACAACCATAATAAATGCCTTCATTTGAGAAATTGTCATGTTCCTCTAGAGGGACCGCATTGCTTTGCCTTTAAATGCTCTATTTTTGCTTTAAAGCTCTTTTAATGCTTTTCTTAGAAAAGATATTACCCTCAGCCAAAACTAGATTGTTTGGCAACAGTGGAACAACACCCTGGGAGACCTGAAAGCACCCTCACCTTTAGATTTCTGTGCTGTGCTGCACACATTTTTGTGTACTGTGCATTTATAATCACTGAGAGACTGTTCAATTCACACTCGAATAAATTCTCCCAAAACCTGTGTGTAACTGAAATTTGCATAAGAAAGTTTGAACATTTTTAAAGGCTTTTCCTCCCCACTTGCTAAGTGGAGAGCTAGTGGCTTCCTGTTAAGGAAACATTTAGTGTGCTCTCGTCTTTGTTAGTCAAGTCTGGCATTCCCCTTCGAAAAAAAAAAAAAAAGAGAGAGAGAGAAAAAGAAAAAAAGATATTGCTTAGAAGAAAGCAGTCAAGCAATATTAAAATAGCCTATACCTATATAAATTCACTAACGTGGGCACATCCTCCCACATCTGGTACACAAAGTGGGCTGAGATGATTGACCGTTCCACTCGCCACTTGCAGAGGCCATCCATTTCTAAGAATATAGTGGTTTTTCATTTCCACGGAGGTTCTTCATTCCCACATGCCCATATCTTTAGCACACAGTTTTACTCCAGACCAGAGAAGCAAGGATGGGCCTTTCCACTGAATGGATAGCAGGAGACAGAAACACAACATACCAGTGACTTCAATCTGCCATCTCTTGAAGCAACTATGCCAGCAAGTGAACCAGATAAATCCCTTTCGGGGTGACACTGATCATGTAGCTAAGGCAAATAAGATGGGTTGGATGTCAACAGCTGTCTCTAAGCAACAGTTGGTCTGTTGTGGCCACTGACAGGTACGAAAAGAATCTATGAGGTTAAGAGAGACTGAAGGTCTGCAGCAGCAGGACTGTTATTTGAAGAGAAAGTCATAAATGCTGCGGAAAAAAAGGGAGACAATAGGAAAGGACGAAAGTGGTTTGACCTTCGTTCCTAGATCAGCATGTTGCACTTAACTCTTTTAATTCTCTAAACATGCACCTACTAGGAGAAAAGCACTGTTGCTTAAAGCCGCAGTGAAAGCAACTTTGCAACCTAGCATGTATTACCATGATGCAACATCACTGACCTGATTTACTGTGCAATTTTTCAAGCATGTAACAGCAGCACGAAAGAGCAGCAGACTCTCCCCCACTGATAAAACAGTAGCAGGAGGATCATGCACGTTCTCCCTCCAGCCATGGCAGCCTTGCCACACTGCTGGCCAGAGGCAACTCTCACAAGATAAAACTACCCTCTGTCATGACTGCTAGACAGGGAAACGCTAAAGGCTTGCAGCAGTATTAAACACTTGTGTTTGACGACCACAGAGATCAGTGTTCCAGCAACCCAGGAGTAATGCAGGACAATGTGGACACAGAAGTCCACTCCTTTGTGGGGCAAACCATTCAAAAGTGACTGATCACCTCACTTGCCCTTGTTTGATGGTGTCTTTTAGAGTGGTACTTAAACCAAGCAGATTCTTCTACAGTACTGCATGAGCGCCCTTCCTTGAGTTTCTTTTGGGTGTCCAGTACATAAAAAATAAGACACCCCAAAGTAAACAATAACATTTGAAGATCTGAGTGGCAAAGGTAGCCATTTAAAAAATAATTACTAGTTACCTTATATTAAAAAGGATTTTTCTGTATACCTTCCAAAGGAGGCTATTGCTATTTTTGTGTATGCCTCATTCAGTTGAAATAGAACTGTACAAGGATGTTTATTACCCGATTTGGCCATTTTTCATTTGCATGAACGTGAGTACACCTTTATGACCCAGAAGTGCTCTGTGGATACAGTCCCTACAGGGAAGAGCTATGTCTCCTCCTTTTTTGAGTGGGTTCAGAGGATGATGTTTCACTCTACATTTGTTTCAGAGGCCGTGGATGTTGGTAAAAGGACTTCCTATTCATTATCTACACACACAGGTCTATTTCACCTGGGCTAATCCAATTTCAGGATGTGTTTGAAATATCCACACTTCAACAGCCCTCTGTCTTGCTAGAGACACTGTCCAAATTAAGGAAAAAACCAAAAAACAAACAGAGGCAAAAAGAGTCACTTCACTTCTCAAGTAACCCCAGATTTTTTGGCAAATAACTTTGTAAATTAGGGGTGCACTTTTTACTGGAATCATACAATTCTGGCTTCAGACATAGTTTATTAAGGAAGACCTAACTTCTATCAGCATAATTTTTGTCTTTTACTGCAGCACAGAAGCATAGAACACCTTCACAGCTGTGTAAACACAATCCAATCATTCACCAATCCCAGTGTTACAAGTCTCCTAGTCACCCCTGTACTGAATACAGTGAGCTGCATTCAGTGGTGTCTGGCTGATGCTTTTCATCCAGAGAGCTGTCCTGTTTTGATTTGACACTCAAGAGATCTTGGCTTCATCTTGTATTTGTCCTGATAACAATTAACTGTAATTTCATTATAAACAGTTAACTTCTCATTTGAACTTGTGTAGCTTTGACATCCAGCTACCAGGGATTGTTTGACTTTTTCTACCATTAGCACCTTGCCCTGTGTCCTTTAGGAGATGCCTATCAAAAACCAAGCTGATCTTCTTTCAGCTCAAGTTTTTGTGCCTTTTAAAATTCTCAGTGAAAGATGTTTTCTCCAACGTGCAAATACGCCTCATCATTTTTGAAAAGTGAATCTTCTATTTAAAAGTGAAGGAAGGGCTTATTCATTCAATTTTTCCTCTGTTTTTTTCCAGCTATATCAGCTGTTCAGATCAGATATGAACTCTACCTATACTGGCCTGCCTCCTAATTTTTTTCACTGTTCTTTAAAAATTAGAGTTTAGGGTTTAAGTTCGTGTGTTTGCATGCAGTAGGCCAGTGTAACAAATAGATACGTTCTTCCAGATAATAAACCAGATGTTCAAATGGACTGGGTTAGAAACAACACCATAAATAATTAAAATCAGCTGTCTTGCTGCTGAATCCTTCTAAAAAAAAGTTGTTGCTGGAGAAGGTATGTCAGAAAGATACTCTTCCAGAAGTTTAACCAGATAAGCCAGAAGCTCCCTAACAGCATATCTGCAATAAAATCTCATTAATAGGGTCCTTAATGGCTTGAGATGCATTTTAGAACTAAATACCTCCTTGAACCGTGTTACTGTTTCTGTGTTCTCTTCCAGATCCCAAGATACCTCTCAGGAGCTCCTCATGCTCATTGCTTCCTCCATGCCACAGGTACCAATCCCTACTGACAGTGCTTGTTGTGAGCAAATCCTTATATGCCAAAACAGCAAATGCAGCAGAGAATCAGTTGTCTAAAGGAGATACATGAGATTGGAGAGGAGGAGACTGTAGTGAAGAAAAAGCACAGGTCAAGGCCTACAGCATTTTCTGCTCACGGAATAACTAATATTAAACATTTTCCAGTAGTTGATGTCAGGCTCACAATTTCAGCTGTAGGTACAGCTGCAGCAGAAGACGAGGTAAGAAACAGCACAATCCCTTCATTTACCTTTCATTCATTACTTCCACAGTGAAATTAAAGAAAGCTGTGGCCTTCGTTTTAAGTCATATTGTTAAACATTACAAAAAGTTTTTAAAAAGGGGGGAGAAAAGATACTGCCCTTCCTGCTATGAGTGCAGAGTATGTAAAGGAGAAAACTCAAGTCTGAGACTAAGAGAAGCCACTAGTGAAGTCAAACACCAAGAAAATGGCGTATATTTAGCTTTAAGATGTTACTAAATGTTAATAAATGTTCTACGTGGTGTCAGACTCATTTCTCTGAATCTACAGACTATAATGACATTTGGAATAAATTATGGTGGAGAAGAAAACAAAGGTGTGGGTTCTTTTTCACTCAGAACTTAAATGTTTCTGTACCCAAAATAGTGACTAGTGTAAGGACTCACACTCGATTTGGGGCTTTTATTTTTTCTCCACTGACTTTCTGAGAACTAGTGACCTACATCGTAGAGGGTTTCTTTTTCTCCCCCTGCTCCCAACTGGCCTCGCGGATTCCTGTGACTCACAGAAACTTTTAAAAAACAAACCACCAAATGTGTGACTTTAAAACTATCAGTGACAGTTTCATTATCAGTTATCAGAGGGGATTCCACACACTGTCAGTGCAATCGAAAGGAGTACCCTTTTCCTCACTAACGTACAGGTAAATGCCAGTTCTAGGAAACTGCCTTCAGTTCCAAAGCCAGACTCCTCATCCATGTGCCCGGATTTCAGCTGTTGATACCAAAAGCTCTTTTGATTCCATCGAATCAGATCCATCCATCTTTTTGTAAAATCAGGATTCATCTAGATTTCCTTCAATATCAGACCTGGATTTACCCTCTACCATGCTCAGTGTTCCTAAATAATTATTTATCCCAGACCTGACCCTAGTTATGCTACATGGTGAGACAACCACCGGACTCCAAGGTAAGCTGCAGACCCGTTTAATTATGCAGTGTTTCTAACCCAATGTGACTAGAACAAAAATGCATGCCTGGTTTCATCTTTAGGGAAAAGAGCAAGATCCAGGGATCCAGAGTTCATTTCCAACTCTCCAGCGCACATTTCAAATATTGATAGAATAGATCTGTAAAATCGTCACGATACTTGCTTGCTTTTCTAAGAACCCACTGCTATGAATGCCAACATATTAATTAAGATCATTGAGTTAATATTAAAATTATTCACCACCACAGTGTACTACTCTGTGATGAGGAAAGCCTCCCTCATCACACATTACAGGCAGAGAGAAATGTCTACTTCACCAAACATCTTGCCAACTCATGTTTATACTGCACACAAAAATGTTTATTGGGCATTTACAAACCAAACCCTCAGGGTGGGAAATTGTAAAATTTAAGTTACCTTAGGAAAGAGTTCTTTCATGATCTCACAATGACTTTTCCCACCCCACTGCCATCTCCTTGCATGCAGGCTGCAAAGCTAGTTATTTGGCGGGCAGCTCTTTGGGCTTTCGTGTCCTCCTCTTTGCTCCGTACGTAGCCTCACACTTTACCTACTCCTCAAGCATGGCTCTGAAAATAAAATTACTCAGGGACTCTTGCTCTTGCCTCATCACCAAAGCATCTGAGTATCTTTGATAGTGAGCTAATCTTTGTTAGTAAGCCCTGCAGCGTGAGGGGGTGGTACAATCCACATTTTACACATAGGGAACTGAAGCACAAAGTGATTAAGGTCAAAAGTTTCCATTACTTTTTTGTACTCCCTAGGACTTGATTTCTCAGTTTATTTAATACTCTACTTTCTGTCTCCAAAGCCCAGTATGCATTACCTCAGCTTCTGCTGTGAGAACTCAGCACTCCTTCACGTCAGACACGAAATCTCCACCCACACATGCGTAATACAAGGAGCACCCAGTCAGTCATCACCTCTGACAAGGTAGGTTTCAAAAATTTGCCCAGCACCACACAGAAATTTTGCGGCAAAGAGGAGGATAATTACAGTTTCCCAGGGCAGCATGTGACTGCCTCCACCACACGCTGTGCTCGCTCTCAGTGCAATCCCTCTTCAGCCTGCAGCTTCAGAACGAGACAGCAAGCAAGGTGAAGGTCCATAAGAATCTATCACGGAGGCAGAGTGTGCAGAGATGACTTCCTCCCTGGGCCTCTAGGGATTCAATGTACCATAGAAAGAGAACACAGATAGATCATATAGATCATATAGATACCTTCTCCCATGGCCAATGTAACGGACCCATAGCCAAAAGAGTGCACAGTCATAGAAGCACAGGGACTCCTGGAATGATGCACGCTTAGGTGCCGGCCTCTGACCAGGAATGACTAATGACTGTTGTTTCAGATGGAGAACTTTTACAAAGCAGACATGTCCAGGCTGAGTGTACTCGCAGGGGCATGATGAGAGTGACCATGTCAGAGCCACTCAGATGCCGACAGGCTGTCCCTAGGAGTGACGATCTTGAAGGATCACTAGACAAGCCTGAGGCTTATCACTCAATTTGATTTTCCATCACACTGAAGTGAGTCAGATTAAGCCCCACTCAGGATGCAGTTTATGAATCATGGTGATAACTGATCACAATGCTGTTAGAACCACTGGATGTGCTAAAAGAGATACTTTCCTGCTCAGGTAGCCAGATGACCAGAAAGGATGCTATCAGGGCAGACGGACTTGATCTTACACTGCCCTGGCTACCCCAAGAGTCAGGAGCTCAGGGGTGTTCGGTGCGGGCAGATCTGAGCAGCAGGGATCGGTGCCCCCCAAGGTACAGCCTGCAGTGCAGCATCCTGACACTGTACTCCTAAGAACAGAAAGGCACAAAGGTTCGAAGGACTTGTGGGGAAGAGCTGAAAAGCTGTTACTGAGGGTGCCAAAGAATTCATGGGGAAGCTGTGAGAACCACCCACTCTGTAAATATTGTGCCACAGTCTTTGTTCCTGTTGCTTGCATTGTGCTGCCCCTGTCACCTTAGGGTTTAGCCTTCTCTGTTCCCCTTCTCCACCATCAGTGTACACACACGTGCATAGATGTATATCCTTACTGGAGCACATAGCCCGTGCATTACTTAATAGAATAACTGCTGTTTACACACACATCCAGCATATACTAGGTGGTCCTCAGTGTATACTTAAATTACTTTATTTAGTCCAGGAAATGACAGGATGCCATAAACCTGCTGAAATTACCAGGGAAAACCTATGCAGGCAGATGTAACTGACCTCACTGAAACACCTCAGGCCAGAGCAGGCCTTTACTGTGGTAACAAATCCTATGGAATAGTTACTGACTATGGGCTCCTTGTTTTTCTGCCACATGTTCTCATGAAATTTCATGACAAGTTATTTGAGAAGTAACCACAAAGTTAGTGTTTCCCTTTCACCTGTTTTAAAAATGAACTAGTTTTGGCAAAGTGCATAACCATAAAAGGGAAAAAATAGCAAAACAGCAGAAAGAGGAGGCTGAGGAGATCAGGATGAGATGTGTGCTGGACTTCTTAAATTGTTTGACTCCTGCTCCACAAGCCAGGCATGACTCAGCTAGGATAAAGCAGTACATACTGAACTTAAATTTCTGGCAATGAACTATCAGTCTTTATCGTCCACAGTGGAGTATTTTCTTCACTCTCTTTTTAGATATCATGCAAAAGCACCTGGTTTGTTTTTTTTTTTTCAACATTTATTCTTCTGCATGGAGAGGACTTGAAAGGTAAATTATTTTGATGTCAATGGTGAGGAGCTGACTAGGACTTTGGCAGCTCTCCCATAAAAAAAAAAAAAAGGTTTTGCAATAGAAAAAGCATATTTCTGTAAAACTGGTCTACCAAATAAAGAAATGCCTCTCTTAAGAGTAAGGCAAATTCATCAGTTCAATTAGAAAGCACGAGAAATGCTTTTGGACAATGAACTATTACAGGAATGTACCGAAAAAACCTTAAACCTATGGCCTCTCAGAAGTTGCCTGTCCCATTCAGTCTGGACTCCATCACTGCACCATCAAAAGGAAGTCCCGCTCCATCATGAAGAAGGTCAACTCAGAGAGATGCATTTACATGGTCCAGGTGATCCAGATCAGACAGTCCTTAGTTTTAACACTCCAGAACCGTGTGGATGGAAACAACTACTTGGGGTGCTCCACACACACCAGAGATGCATGTATTTCTATAGCATCTCCTAGACATTATACACTACCTTTTCCTGTATGATTCCCAAATCTGTCTGGGACTACTTTTACTTCTCTCCACCTGAATGAGTAAATTGGAATTTGTAGCAAGCAGCTACAAATTTTGCTTCTGCAGCATCAAAAATTACAAAAGTGGGAGTATATGACATGAAAACACACTACCCCCCCCCCCCCCCCCCCCACCCCCCACACAACAAAAAATC
>VZTA01004321.1:426003-465942 GCA_013398855.1 Mohoua ochrocephala
AGTGCCGCGGCTCGCAGGGCGGCAGAGCGGGCGCGGTGCGGCCGGGCTTGCTGCGAGCGCCGGCGGCCGCGGGGAAACCCGCCCTGGGGCCTCGGGTCCTTCTCCCGGGAAGCTGGCGGGCCGTATCGTGTCCTTTCCACCTTGCATACCCAGCCTCCAGCAGAGCAGTAGGTCAGGGAACTAAGAACGCGGAACACTTCCTGTGTGTAAACCAGTCCTGTGGGGTTTAAAAGACCCTCGGTCCTCATCTTCTGATTTGGTGAAGAGTAATACTGTGTTTTGGGTTGTACCGAGCAAAGACCCAGGCAGAAAAATCGTTGGGGGCTTAAAAGGTATTAAGCATGTTTATTTTAGAAGTTTTAGCAAATTATGGAGAAGTTTATTAATTGCCATTTTTCAGACAGAGGAGAGAAAATTAAAATAACTTTATGAAACCGAAGGCAGATCTCAGAACGGTATTCAGCTCTCCCGAGCCCAGCATCCTCAGCATTACACGTTTGGGAAGGATGCTGTCTCTAATTATTGTTTACAGCTGTTCCTTTCTGGGAATTCCTAGCCATTACTTCTCAGAAGGTTAAAGTAGCATAGCACACAGCAGAGCACAGTAGACTATAAACTAGTAGTAGCTCAGTTTTCTGACTCTTAAATCTGCAGACTGTTGCTTCTGTTTGTTTCATCACATTGATTTTGAAAATAAGGGTTGCATGGCTTTTGCCTTGGTTTACATTTATGACTGTAAATAGATAGGCAATAATTTCCACGTGTGGAGGGGAAAAAATGCCTGTAGAACATCGTGTCGAATAATGTAGTTTCAGTGAGTGCTTCTGTAAACTCAGTACTTTTTGTTACTTAAAGCTGGAAATAACCATTTCAAGAGTCCATGCCGGTAGTGCTTAGTCATGTGATTAGTCTTTATTCGTGTAAAAAAATCCCATTGACTCAATGTTTCTACTAACATAAGTAAGGAATTCAGTATTTTGGTCATCTCAGAGCAAAGCAGAGCTGTGGTTATTATACAGATTAGTATGGGGTTGTTTATATTCCCTTTATAGAATCGTTCATATATTTAAATACAGGATTACATAAACGGCATGTGTAAAACTATGCTGGTGAGGAGAGTGGATGAGAAAATGTGTTATTTTCATTTTAAGGCTGTATGCTGGTGGGGCAATGATAAGAATATGGCATCTCTATTACCTGAAGGAAAGCTTTTCCATGTGTTGCAAGATGTGACAGCTCTGAGCACGGTCCCTAGTGCTCTAGGGTATGTGAATGCCATTGCCCTAAAGTAGGTCTTTGTGGCATCGCCGGTTTCATCTGCCTCTGTTTAGGGCTTCTCAGGATGCCCACTGTATCTCTCCATCAGCTGGTTCTCAGAGAGGTTGTAGAGGTCAGCTCTTGGCACCTGGAGTTTGAGGTCCCCTCTCACCCTGAAGAGGGTCTTTTCCAAAGCTTTGGCTGGGCATTTGGAGGTGGATGTTGCCATTGGAAGTGTCTGGGTGAAGAGGAGGGAGCAGCTGTTTCCCTGTGAGGAAGGAGGTGTTGAAGTCCTTCTGTGCAAGAGGGGTCTTCTGCCTCCATAGACCTGGGAATGCCTTCCCAGTCAGTCTGTTAGGCTGGAGTTCTTCTTCCTCTCTCTGGCCCTCCTGACTCCCGTCTCCATGAGAAAACTTCCTAATAGTTGCATAAACAATTTTTCGTTGCTTCTTGTTTCCCTGGACTTGATGTCCAGAGATTGATGTACAAGTATGGCTTAATACTTGTCCCTAGATCCATAATCACAACGGTGGCTTCTCCTAATGTGACGAGCTGTACTCTAAACGTGTCAGGCATGCATACTTCTATTTGTCTTGATACAAACTTGGCTTTGTTTTTAAACAGAGCAAGAATGTTTGTGGACAGCATGTAGAGTCTCTCCATGTAAAAACAGGTTGTTGTTGTTGTTGTTACTGTAGTGCACGGGAGCTCTGAGGGATGTGGTCCCCAAGTTTGGCTCTAACTAGCCACAAAGTTAGTGTCCTCTGAATAAGTATTTCATAGAGTGTAGAGGGTTTGAGGTTATGGGTTTCTTTTTTTATGTTCTTCCTACTGTACCCTGTGAGGCCAGAGTTACTGAAGAAAGGGGTGCAGGGCAGTAAACATTACATGTCCTACTGTGGAAAGATATTGGGGGTTTTGAGCCAAATGGAAATGCTTTTTCAGCTCTGTTGACTTACCACTGAGTAATAGTGGCACTGCAGTCTGCACCCCCACACGTGGCACAAGCACCTCTGTGCCGTAGCTCTACCACTCACAAAATACAAAGAGCCTCAAGAAAAGTAGCCTAAGTTTGTCCTCGAGTGCCAAATTTCTCATCTACCATATCTGGCCACTGTAAGTATGGGACTGATACTAGCACAGCTTGCAGTTCTTTGGGCTCTTTCTGTACTCTACTGACCATCACTTCTCAGAATGTCTGGGCTGTGGAAATCTGAATGGTTGTTATCTGCTTTTTTTTTTGGCATGTTATCAAAGCAAGAGCTTGAAATGTGCTGAAATTCAGCAAGTGCCTATGGGATTACACTGTGCAATTATCAGTTAGTTAGGTTTCCAGGATAATTTTCCCTTCCCTTGATCTTGCCTTCTCTTATCCTTATTTTGATTTAAATGCTTTTTTTTTTGAATGATGATGCAGTTTCCTTAGTTATAAATAAATCCTCTTTAATATCACAGTAAATTTTATCAGCAAGTGAGTGGGATAAGCTGATCACTGTCTGTATCTGAGTAATGCAGAAAAGTTAGTGAACGTGAGCTTTAAACAAACATTATTTATGAAAGGCTCAGTTGGACTGCATCTACTCTGTGCTTGTTTTAGGCAAAACTGCATCCAGAATCCCGCCCCTGAAAGTGCCTTCTCAATCTCTGCAGAAGTGATAGCACCGTGATAGAAGGACGCTAGCATGCTAATAAAAGGATCCTTTCTCGTTTCAGATGTCTTCTAGAAACATGGCTGGCCAACACATCCTTCCTCAAGCTTTGTATCAGAGCAATATGCTGAAGGCTATGAAGATCAGAGAGAGGACACCTGAGGATCTAGTCAAACCTCCCGGTGGAATAATTCACCACTTCAGGACTATGCACAGATACACCATAGAAATGTTCAGAATGTGCCAGTTTTGTCCCCAGTTTCGGGAAACGCTTCAGAAGTCTCTGACTGACCAGGCTACCCAGACTTCACTGGAGCGCCAGAGGAAGCTCAACTGGTGCAGGGAAGTTCGGAGACTTGTTCCTTTGAAGACTAATGGTAAGTTACGGGCAGGTCTTTGCACTCGCAGTAGAACGGGTTATACGAATGTAGCATCTTTATTAATAGCATCTGAGTTCACATTACTGAAACAGAAACACATGGCTTTAAAAATGTGCTGCCTTTTAATCTTACTTTTGTAAATTAAAATTCTTTCCACATGATGTACCGTCCTGAGGCTGTAGCAGACCCCTGCCCATACCACAGTATGTGAATACTGTGGAAATTTCACAGATATTTTCATGTCAGTAACCTGTGGCACTTCAGAGTCAAGAACAAGGCAGGGAAACTTGATTCGGAACCCATCGCCTTCCCATGAATCTGACTGCTGCCTCGTCGGAAGCGCCAAACATCCTTTAATGCCAGGCAAGAGGAGCCTTCAGATGCTTTGAGCGACAGGGATGCATTCCCATGTATATTTAGCAGAAGCTAATATCCTTCCGATAAGCCCCGCTGGCAGGCAGGGTTTGCTTGCTGATCCAGCTTTAACGACAGTGACAGCAATAGCACTCAGAACATGGATCCTCTGGGAACCTGACACTGCTGTCCCTGGGGTCAGCACCCCACACTGGGGCTGCTCCCTCATCCTCAGCTACCTGCGGGGGTTTGCCCTGCTCTCGCCTTCCCTCAGGGCCCACCAGTAACCCCCAAGTGTGTGACTGACACCCATCTTTGTGCAACACAAAGTTTGCAGTGCCCTTTTCTTTCAACAGTCAATGCTGGTTTCAGGACTTGGCTTTTGGGTTACTTTGTGTGTGGATTGCATCAAGTGCTACAAATGAAAAGGCGCAGCAGTAGTGCCAAGGTTTCCTGAACAGGTTACGTTTGTCCGCAGTCCTGAGCAGGAAACCTTGGCACATGACTGTAAGAGTCACCAGGCATTTCACATTCAGTGGAGGAAAGATTCGGTAATGGCTATGACTTATGGTCACGCAACTGCAAACTTGGACTCAGCATTCCTTACAGCACAGGTTGCCCCTAACCAGGAAGAATAGACTGGGACAGTGAGGACTTGAAGAAGATAGAAAATACATATTCTTTGCCCAAGGAGCAGATCACAGCAGTTATAGAAACACTGGGTGTGGTGGACCTGCAGCCTGGTTGAAGTCCACGTTGTGTTCTGTGGTTGCTGCTTTCCATATCTGTTTCTATACATGTTGTCCTTATCTTCCCAGTCCACACTGTTCCCTTTCCAGGTTCTGCCATATTTCTCAGTCTGATTGTACACAGCTGTGTTGTACAGAAGCCATAAAAACAGACCCACTGAGTAGATGTCACTGCCCAACCTAAAGTTTGATCCTGATGTGCGTGTCTGTAACTGTTGTAGAGGCAGTGACCTTTTGGTGGGCTTTTTGGGCTGCCTCTGCACTGGTGTGAAATTCTCATGACTGCAATTAAGAGTGTGCACAGAAGTCACGGAATGTTGAGCTTTGGAAGGAGTGGAGTTGCAGCTAGGGCAGGCAGCGCTTTGCAGGTACTGGGAAGGTAACATCACTCCAAGTGTTGCATCTTAAAAACTTCACTCTAACAGATTTTCTAGGAAAATGGACAATGTGCACGATTTTCGCCCGGGGCAAAGAGTAACAGTTTTAGAATCCCCCATCTCCTGTCAATACAAATCCTGCAGGGGTTAACCCTACCTGGGCAGATCCTTGTGGTGACCCCATTACATTCAGTAAGACTGACCTCTTTCTTTGTCTCATGACCATCGGCCAGCGTTGCACGCGGGAGTAGCGGGGACTTGGATCCCGCCCATGAGCAATGTACAAGATGCTGAAATATTAAGGCAGGTTGAGGGAAGGCAAAGCAAGCACTCGGTTTGTGGTCTCCCCATAACCTGTGCAGACGAAGAACTTGGCTTCAGTTCAGTGCTTCAGGGTCATTAAGTGCATGAGTAGGAGTGCCTTTGGAAACCTGTGGGTTATGCAAAGTAGTCGCATTGAAGGACCTTTGCAGGAGAAAGAGGGTAAATTGGACAGTAGGAGAGGATCTCTGAAAGAAGTGCAGGAGTCTGGAGAAGCCCTGTATTATCCCAGAAAATAACTTTTTTTTTTTTTTTCTCCCATGTGGCATGAAAAATATTTCTTTAAGCATTTAGCTGCTTAACCTATGGATGTGGGAGGAATATGTTAATTCTTTCAGTCAACAGTGGGCTTTCTTCAGAAAATTCTGGGGTTTTTTCTGATTAAGTTTGTAGTTGTTGAAAACAGAGAAAGTATCTCCTACAGGATCTTTTGATGTATATTTTACCTAATATGTTTGTGAATCTGTGGAGTGGTGGGGTTTTCTTAATTAAAAAAAACTGTTTTGAATCACCACGTATTTCTTTGCAGACATCTGAATGGAGGATAGAAGGAAAGCGGTAGGAGGTACAAAAATCGAAACTGTTTGGGTTTTTTCTTTTTTTTAAATTTAAAAATTCCAGCATCTATTGGCTGTAGAGATTTCACTTGTATAATGAATTGGCAGTCATTCCAGCTCGCCCAGCCACACCCCCTGGGAAAGTCCGAGGGAGGCTACGCTGCGCCCGCAGAACAAAAAGTACAACTGTTGCTCAATTGCTAGTCAAACGGTGTGGGGGAATTCCAAGTGCTGTGTAAGGAATTTTGGGCAGTGCTTCTCAATAAAGAACCGAAAGTGAGCTCTCAGAGAGAGAAAAAATTTAATCTTATCTTTGCTCTAGATTTTGCAAAGGGAAAATTTTAATGGGATTAATATGTCATCTTTCTTGGTCAGAAGGAAACCCAGTCAGTTTTTCTGTCTTCTTTGTTGTTCCCTGATTTTTGAGCTCAAGTAAGCAGCCTGCAGAATTGAAGTAAGCTTTGCAAGACAGCGTTCAGAAACCAGAAGGCAGTTGCAGGAACCTGATATTCACCAATCCCGTAAAAATTTATGAAGCATTGAGTAGATTTCAAATTATATCTTATCCAGGAACTGGAGTCTGTTGTAGGCTTTCTTCTGCAGTTTCACAGAATAAGTAGCAAAAGTGTTCACGACGGTGTAATTGAACTCACAAAGTGTGTGGCAAACTGGGTTTAATTCTTTTGTGGGAGTTCTTTGGGTAGGTTTGTTTGGTTTTGTTTTGTTTTTTTTTTCACGTGAGAAAAATCTAGTCGCTTTACCAGGGTTAATGTCTTCTATTCCAAGAAAATCGCTGTGGTTTCTTAGCATTGGGTGAATCTGTTTACCACTGTAGTAAACATCAGACCCAGTTTTGCATCTGAGGATATGACAGTAATGATTCTTTATGTCTCCCTTTCAGGGGAGACATCCCCTTTGGAAGAAGATGGCTAGAGATAGAAACCCAGATATAGACATATTTTTTGTCACACCTTTTAATTCAGTTAGCTATCTCCTCTGAGTCTCATTTTCCCCTCTGAAACTGCAGAATATCACAGTCCTTCCTACCTGGAAAGAGGAATTTTTCAATGCAAGGAGATTGTGTAAATGAAAATGGAATCACTGTTTTTCATTTACTTAGTTTTAATTTTGTGTTCTAAAAACCAGCCCTCTAAATATTACTTGTAGTAAACACCCAACACACTATCATTTCTGAGAGGAAGGCCAGAGGTGTTCCTATGATTGCTTTACATAAATCACCTGCCACTCCCTTTCTGTCTCCTTTTTTATTACAATTCTTCCATCAAGCACAGCCAAGTGCCAAGCAGTGCTCATCAGGGGATGTGAGGCTTGGTGTTACTATAATATTTTCTTAATGGTTTTCGCTATTTCAACCCCATGCCATTGGGCGTATATTTGTATAAACACTGATGAGGGAGATTTACATCTTCTTTTGTAATTTTATGACTTTGTTGTGTTTAAAAAGCTATTTCAGCCGTGTTTGACATTTGTAGTTGACCCCAAAATTTAGTTTGTGATATCAGTCAAAGTTAAGTAAGATAGGTAAGGGGCATTGCTGAATGACAGCTTAACTTGGACTGGTACAGAGACAAAACCAGTAGGGAGTGGAGTTTTTCCTTTCTGTCCCTGAACGGAGACCATAACTCTGGTCTCCTCCTTTACAACCCTTCTGTCTGAGGCTTAGAGAGAAGTGCACAGGGAAATATGTATGTGTGCAGAGTAATTCTACATCCCACAGGCTTGTGGTATTTTATGTAAGTAGCCATTTGAAAATAACGCACTCTTTCTTTTTTTGCAGGCGACGGAAATTGCCTTATGCATGCTGCGTCGCAGTACATGTGGGGTATTGAAGACATTGACCTTGTCTTAAGGAAAACATTGTTTAGCGCTCTCAGGGAGATCGACACACGGAACTTCAAGCTCCGCTGGCAGCGGGAGGCTGTTAAATCCCAGGAGTTTGTAGAAACGGGACTCCGTTATGACACCCGGGTAAGGCGGCCTGAGGGAATGGTGCTGCTTTCTGAGCGCTCGCCGGCGTTGCCGTGCTGATTCTGTTTGCTTTGGGGCTTCACGGATTCCGTCATTAACGGAGAGCAGAAATAGTCTTCCTTTGGAGGAAATGGGAAAATGTGATTGTTTGAGTACTGCTGTGCTGCAGCTGGTTCCTGACCTCCATGTCTTTGAACAATTGATGACAGCTGTTTCTTTCCTCAGAACTGGGAGGAAGAGTGGGAATACCTCATTGAAATGACCTCCCCAGAAATATCTGGGGCTCGAAACAGGCTTCCTTATAATGCACTGGAAGAAATCCACATCTTCATCCTTGCTAACATCCTCAGAAGGCCAGTCATTGTCCTTGCAGGTGAGTTGCCTGGCCAGTCATCCCACTGTGTTACTCTTGTGCCGTGTTAGTAATGTTAGTCAACAGCTGTTGTTTTCAGGTAGATGCATTTCAGAACACGGTGTTTTCGGCAATTATTCTAGAACGCCCAGCATACCTTTTCTCTTGCCTGTAGCACGTACTTATTTGTGTTTTCTTTTTCTTCTTTATGCAGATAAAGTGGTTAGAAGTTTAGAGTCAGGCTCCAGTTTTGCTCCTCTGAATGTTGGTGGTGTTTACTTGCCTCTCCTGTGGCCAGCTGAAGAATGCTACAGATACCCAATTGTGCTTGGCTATGACAACATGCATTTTACACCGCTGGTGACTCTGAAGGACAGCGGGCCAGGTATTTTTCAAGTACCTTGTTTGGTATTTATGTTCCTTCTTCAAAACCGTTGTGCTGATAAAGCGTTTAAAATATGATCTGGTTTAGATTTCCATTTTAAAAGTTAAATAATTGGAAAAGATTCATTTGAAATATATTCTTAAAATGTGAGCAGAAACAGCTTTGTCTGTGAATCTGAACAGAACCTAAACGTTACCTTCAAGATATTGATGGGAAAAAAGAGTGCAGCTCACCTGCTTGCAGGCTGGAATTAGTCAAAGGGTAGCTTCTGCATTATTGTGTTCTGGCCTCCTTTCCACACCACATCGTAAGAGAAGAAGCTTTGAAGGATGCAGTCTCACAGCAGGGTACCACTGCCTGGCAGGAATGATGAAATACATGCTTTACCATTTTTAACGCATCTCTTCTCAGCGGACAGCAGTTCTCTAGTTTCAGGTTACGGCATCATCCCACGGAAAGGCATAACAAACAAAGATCTACAGTGCTGCTCACATGGAGAAGATAGTTGCTATGGGGGCATTAAAACCACTGTGGGATGGGGCTGACTTTGTGATGTAGGTGTGTCTGTGACCTCCCCCAGTGGTACCATATAGAAACTGATTACTCTGCCCAGCTGTTCTCCTCTCTCTCAAAAATTTAGTGGTGATATCTCCATGTGTTGCATTTCATGGTTATTCCTAACTGCTTGGTTATGTGTGTGTGTGTGTGTGTATATCTATCTATCTATCTATCTATCTATCTATCTGTATATCTATCTCTGTGTGTGTAGGTGTTAATCCATCTTGTTTCTCCACAGAAATCCGGGCTGTCCCTCTGGTCACCAGTGAACAAGGCAGATTTGAGGATTTGAATGTGCACTTTCTGACCGATGCAGAAGAGAGGGAGAAAGAGCAGCTGCTAAAAGACTACTTGATAGTGATAGAAATTCCAGTGCAAGGCTGGGATCATGGTACAACTCATCTAATTAATGCTGCAAAGTGAGTGTCATTCCTGTTTCCTCAAAGTTATCTTGTTTACAGAGGTGGGACAAGCTGGGCAGCCCAGTGTGTTCTTTTGGTCTTTCCTTCCTTCCCAGGTGGCCCATGTGTTTACTGCCTGAAATGTGAAACACTGGCATTACTGTTGATATGTTTTGAAGTAGTATGAGCTGACGCCAGTCTCTAATTTAAAGGCAAAAATGAGTTCAGACTTAGCAAACTAAAACTAGCATTTTAGAAGAAAAAATCCATGTGATCAGTTTCACTGACTTTTGGATTACACAGCAGGGTGGCTGAAAAGTAGTTAAATGCAGGAACTAGTTAGCCCAAGCTCTTGTGCTTTGAGTAAGGGCACATTGCATAATGGGCACTTGGTGTAATTGTGGCTGCCCTGGGGAAAGTACTTGGCAGTATGTTCTTAGCACAGGTGCCTCAACACCCTGGGCTGTTCCGTGTGGCAGTAGGCAGGAAGCTGTGGCCACTGGAGGAACTGGCATCTCTGCTCATCCCTCTGATGGCTGAGCATCAGTGACATGCAGGGAGCAGCTGGCAAGACCCGTCAGCTTCTCCTATTTAGTGGACACTGGTAGTGATGTCCAACCAGTCCCCTCACAACTGAGGGAGGGAAGTAACTCCCCGTATCCTCTGACTTTGCTTCCACTACCACACAGAAACGAATCTTTATGCTGTTGGCTGGTTCTGGTTTAGGGGCCTTGAAAATTGGAGTCCTTCTACCCTAGGGATGTATGCCCACCTAAAGGGTAGCACTTGAGCTTCCCTAGTCTCAGTGCCTAGATCAGTGTTCCGGAGTATTACCAGAAATGTTAGCTCCTCATGCTACCAACTGTGGCATGGTGAAGCTCCAGTGTGGGGTTTTCCCTGCAGCTGGAGGCAGAGTGATGGTGGTGTGATGGATGGTAGCATTGCACACACCGCACTGAAGCCCCACAGTTTGTTTGAGGAATTCTCCTGGTAGATACAGACCAAACAGGGCAGAACCAGGAGCAGATTTCATGATAAGCTGCATCGTGAAATGCTGAGCCCACTGTAGGAAGGGTTTGTTCTTAGTGTGGGCAAGTGAAGAAAGGGGTCTTCTACTCTCACCTCTGCTCAGCAGAGCACTGGTCCTCAGAGAAATTCACCATTTGGGGGGCTTTCTGCTTCTGAGAGATTACCCATATTCTTTGTGCAAACAGCTCTTAGACAGAAAACCCTCACCTGGCAAAGCCTTTTAAGAATACTTCTGTTTAGCATTGTGTCAGGACATTTATTTCTTTAGATGTGAAAGTCTCCATCACTAAACATCTGCTTTTAAAATGATTTCCATTTACAGCAACAGTGTAACATCCCAGATCTTCTGTCTGAGTAATATGGATGTGCATTAAATCGACATTTCTTTCCCACATTGCTTGTATTTGCTTCCACCCCCACCATCTGCTCTTTTCAACCACTGATGCAATCTTCCTTTTTTGGCTGTCAGGTTAGATGAAGGCAACCTACCCAAAGAAATGAACCTCGTGGAAGATTACTTTCAACTGGTACAGCACGAGTACAAGAAGTGGCAGGAGAATGCTGAACCTGCTAGAAGAGAGATGTGTTCCAGGAACAGACAGGAACTGTCACTTTCCCAGCTCTCCCTCTTACAGATGAAATGTGAAACGCCCAACTGCCCTTTCTACATGTCTGTGAACACCCAGCCCTACTGCCATGAATGCTTTGAGCAGAGGACCCAAGGAAACAAAGCAAGAAAGCAGACCTCCAAAGCAGCACCTGAGAAGCTGAAGGCAGCTGGGTCAGGCTCCTCCCGTGGGGATATTTGTGAACCTGGGGGATGGACATCTGAAGGGCCTGTAACAGAGCCTCGCTCGGCACCTCCGACCGCGCCAAGCCTTTTCCTGTACAGCGAAACCACAGCCATGAAGTGCAGGACCCCAGACTGCCCCTTTACCTTGAACGTGCAGCACAATGGGCTGTGCGAACGCTGCTACAACTCCAGACGGCTCGGTCCCTGCAACAACTTGGATGACCAGAGACACTTGGACTATGCCACGTGCAAAATGTGCCGTCAAAAGGCCAAGAGGACCTTCAATGGCATATGCAGCACTTGCTTCAAAAGGTCTACAGAGCAGTCCCCAAATGGCAGTCCCGCTTTCATGCCCGCCTGCCACCAAAGATCAACATCTGACCCGTCCCAGATCTCACAGATCCTCCACCAGCACTCCTGCCACCAGGTTCCCAACAGCCATGGCAAGGAGCCTCCACCACCGGCACTGCCTCCTGAGGAGAACAGGGGAGGCAACCTCTGTAGGAAACCTGGTTGCAAGTTTTTTGGGACATCACAAAATGAGGGCTTTTGCACGTTGTGTTTCTTCGAGTACAGGGAAAACCATGGTAAGTGGAGATGGAGTGAGCTTTGACACCCTTTGGCTGCAGATCAGCCTCCTTGAACTGTGAAGCTCTGTGTGCACTGGGTGATACAAGGGCAGGGGGTGATGAAAACTGTGTGAGGAGAAGGTGATTTTCTGTCTGTTATTATCCCATTGTTGTGGTTTAACCCCAGCCACCAACCAAGTCCCACACAGCCACTCACTCACTCTCCCACCAGCGGGCTCGGGTAGAGAATCAGAAGAGTAAAAGCTGGAGAACTCATGGGTTGAGTTAAAGAGAGTTTCATAAGAAAAGCAAAAACTGCACATGCAAGCAAAGCAAAACAAAGAATTAATTCACTACTTGCCATGGGCAGGCAGGTGTTCAGGCTGTGTCTCCTCCCAACCTCCCATGCACCCTCACCAGCGGGGCACTATGACAAGTAGAAAAGGCCTTGGCTCTGTGCAAGTCCTGCTCAGCAGTAACAAAAACATCTCAATATTATTAACCTTGTGCTTAGCACAAATCCGAAACACAGCCCCATACCAGCCACTGTGAAGAAAATTAACTTTACCCCAGCCAAAACCAGCATACCATAAAGGGGCACATGGCAGCAGTGTGAGAAATCTGTGAAATCTCTTGTAAAACTTCATTTCAGCTTCGATGGAAGCAAAACTAACTCAAGAGGGGGTGGCTTTTGATACCTTCCCATCATCCACTGCAATCGTGGTTTGGTATGAATTTTCTTCACAGCTAGACAAGTTGTAGAGGTCAGTGAGGGAAATGCTGTAAATGTATGGAAGGTACTGAAAACCAGTTATGTTAGCAAGGCATTTAAAAACCATTGAAGAATTTGAAGATATGTGTCTGTTCCGGATGTAGCAGGTATAATGCTGTGGAGTAACCACTATAGTTGCCTTGACAAGCAGAGCAAGTAGAAGTTGACTGTAGATAATTAGCTTGTATTTTGGAGTAACTTAGGAGTGCATTGTTACACTTTACCTTGAAGTCTTCCTTGGTAATGCCATGTGTGTGCATGCACATGTGTTTAAAGACTGACCTCCAAAGAGGCAATAGCCTGTGGATAAATCACAGCATGAAGTCTTCATTTTTCATGGATACTGCCCTGTATCACAGGTAAAGAGCCCTTAGGTGTAGAGCCTGAAAGGCACACGTAAGAGAGAATTATTACTTGTCTCTTCAGACTTTTTTTTTGCTGATAAGTTTGCCAATACTAATAAAGAAACATGGAATAGGTAGGGTTGGGTTGGAAGGCACCTTTAAAGATCCCCTAATTCAACCCCCCTGCCGTTGACAGGGACATCTTTCACAACACTGAGCTTTCCACATGCATTCAGATTAGAGAACTTCTATGCCAGCTTGCAATAGCTTATTTTCCAGCATTGCTCACAATGAATTTTTTTTTCCTTCTGATTGTGGAATATATAAGATTGCTTCATGAGACTAAAAAGTACAATGCACTTTTTCCCATTAAGCTCCGTACCACTGTACTTGAATTATCTGACGTGACTGAAATGGGGGAGGCTGAAATGAGGAGGTCACAGATGACAGTCAAAGTGAAGTCAAAGGTGAAATTCATCTCGACTTCAGTGGGATCTAGGTTTCCCTCTTAGGGCAAGTTTTTCCCAAATCATCTGTTTCAACAACTTCTTACATGAAAATCAGGCTGCATTAACACCCTTATTTATGTAACGTGAAGAAAGATGTACCAACTGGGGGGGGTCTCAGGATTGTCAAAAACCCACGTTTGAGGCTAGTTGATCTTTTAGATTTATTTTCATTTTTAAGGTGGGGAGCTTTTTGTAGTTGCTTTGGGTCATCAGATCTGTTGGGCACATTCGAACTCCTCCTGTTCATGCTTTGCATTACAGACAGTGTTTTGCTACGCCAGCAGAGGAGATCTCAGAGGAAGTCTTCAGCAGCAGATCAGATGGGGAGCTCCGCTGCCGGCTTCCGTAACACTGTGTCCTGCCAGCGGCGCGACTGCGGCACCCTGGGCAGCACCATGCTCGAGGGGTACTGCCAGAACTGCTTCATTATAGCCCAGAACCAGCGATTCCAGGAAGCCAGAAGGACAGAAGAACAGCTGGTGAGACAGCCAGAAGTAAGTGTGAACTTCTCAAAATCTTCCTCTTGCTTAGCGCTGCATGTTTTTCTCTTGTGTGAACAACTTGGGATGCATACTAGCTAATCTTCAAATGACTGCATCCTAACTATCATGGAAAGACAACCATGGAGCATATAATGTTTTTTTCTGCTGCAATTGAGCAGTGCTTCTAAAAAGTCATTCTTGGTTTAGGGTTGTCATGGCCATGCTCAGTTTTACCTCACCTGGGATTTTGCCAGCAATTTCAGTGGAAGCAAGTGGACCAACAGCTGGGTTGTTCATTCTTACCCTTAGAGCTGTGCAACTGCATCAAGGGATTCAAGTTGCATTTTTGATTGAGTCCATTACAGATTGTCTTTCTTCCAGATGGGGTTTTTAAAATTTGGTTTGGTCCTTTTAGAATTGAGGGTTGCCAAAGATAAAAAAATCAACCTTTTTTCCTAAGAAATGACAGAATTTGTGGTTTTCTTTGGCAAAACTCAACTTGGCTCTTGGTATTGCACTTTGTAGAAGTGCCTGCAAACAATCCCCAAGTGATTACCTATACAAACCACGAGCAGAGTAAAAAGGAAATGAAAAGCCATTTGTGCTGCCGGCACAGCGACTGACAATGTGTTTTAATATTTTTCAAGAGAACAGGGCAGCACAGAGATGTGCAGCGAGCAGCACTGAGTACCCAGAAGAGACAGTGTGGTGTGGCTTCGTGCAGAAACAACCTGGCCTGCAGAAGCGATGACCTGTGCCCCGAGTGCCGGCGCCTCAGTCAGCTCCCGCCGTCGGGGAGTGCCAGGGAGCCGGTGGCGCAGGAGCCTCCCAAGCAACGCTGCCGAGCCCCTGCCTGTGATCACTATGGCAATGCCAAGTGCAACGGCTACTGCAATGAATGCTACCAGTTCAAACAGATCTACGGCTAGTGGGGAGCAAGAGAGCAATACCAGCTACTTCCTTCGCTGAAATGGTGCTATGTCCAAAACACTTAACAGTCCTGGAAGTGGGAGGTTGGGGGGAAACATAAGCTGTCTGCTCAGATCATGTTTATTCCCAAGAATGGGAAATTTCTACTTCCTCAAAACACTGCGTACAAGGACTGCTGAGAAGGTCACATTGCCTTCTGCACGGAGCTCTCATTCATGACTAAGCTCTTACAATGCCATATTTAATTCTTGGACTTCCCGGGAGGAAGTATGAAGCATTTGAATCCAAAGAACTTCCCAGTTCTGCCTCTTTCTCAATACCTCCCCTCTCCCAGGCAAGGACCCATGTCTACTGTCGGAGGTGCTGGACCTTTTTATGTTTGCATACATCAGTCAGGGGCAAGTCCTTTCTGAACAGGATTACCCAGGACAGACTGATGCAACTTTCAGTTGACACGTGAAGAAACGTGGTTTGGGTTGCCCGTGTCCTCGCTGTTCTTACAGAGCTCGCCAGGGCGGGAGCTCCCGCGGGCGTTTAGGGTGATAACAGCAAGCGGTCTGTGTTTGCAGAGCCCTCAGCAAACCATAGCCAGAAACAAGACCAGCACTGGTCTGCTCCTTTAACAAGCTTAACCTAACCAGCATTTAGAACCTTTCCCAAATCCCGAGACAGCTGGAAAGACAGAAGTTACAGAAGAAATGCATATGATGGGAAAAATGCATCCTGCCAGTTCCCACTCGTGTGGAAGGAATTACCTCCAACAGACAAGAAAACCCCAAAGCCCTTTGTCGTCAGTTCTGAAACAGGAGTGACTCTTCCCTCTCTGGCGCTGCAACTGCCAGGATTGTGTGTGTGCTGTTCATACCCTCCCTCCCCCTTTCTGTCACACTTCCTGTCTTCCTTAATGGGATTCTGTTATCATGCAAACAGCTTGGAGCTCAGTAACGAGAGTTCTTCAGGGTTGAGATTTTACTCCTGGAGTTTATGCATCCACTTCTCAATCTGCAATATTTTCTTTAGGAACCTCAGCTTTACCACTGTGCCTGGTACCTGCTTCTCTCTTCTCCTTTCACACCTTTTAAGTTTTCAGCATCTGTTTTGCTGCTATGATTTTGGAGGTGATACCTCTTCTAACTTGCTTCTCAAGTTTAGAATCTTTTTCTAGTTACTAAAAAAACCAGTTTCTAAAAAGAAAAAAAAAATTAAATAACTCATGACTTATTTCTGTTAAATTTTATATATTTTGTGAACCTTAATGTGAACGTATGTTTTATTAAAATATTTATATTATTTGAAACAATGCAATTTGAAATTTGCACAGCTAGGATTTTTTTACATATATTTACTCCAGTGTTGGAAGTGACAAACTTAAATGTATAATTGAAAAACTTTCTGTGTTATAAAGAAATAAATTATTGAAGGATTGAATTTGTTATTTTTATATCTATACGAGAGAGCACGGTTGAGGATGGGACACCCCCGAAGGAAGCCTTCCTGTTCAGCACTACCATTCAGCACGTTACCGACTGCTCCTTGGTGCAGATGATGTAGCCAAGTGCCTCGAAGAGGTGATAACTTGCTCTAAGTGGGTGTTCTCTCAGGAAGAGCTCTTGGTTCTGTTGAAGGACCTGGGCATAAGGAGTGGGCTCCTGTGGGTGCAGAGCATTTTCAGTCCCCAGAAGAATGAGTGTGGGAGAGCATGGATGGTGCAGGGGCAGACTGCAGCAAAACGTAGGCTGCGCTGACTTGACTTGGCTTTCTTTGTTCATCCATCCCTTCTTTCAGGAATTCCCAATGTGTGGTACCACCCTGGGAGGTGGTGATGGTAGCACATGATCCCAACCTCCCCCCAGCTGTGTGTGCAGCCCCAAAGGCACAGACCAGGCCTACAACACTCCCTCTACCAGGGATGGCAGGGAAGCTTTGGCATTGGAGTTGCTCAGTAGCTCTTGAAGAGCAAGTTGCCAACTGCTCTTTGAAGAACTACATGAAAGCAAAGTTTTCTTCTTATCCCAAGCTCAGCCTAATCAAGCCTCACTGCCAGGGGATTTCTGCACTGTAACTCCTGTCCTGGCACTCAGGTGTTTCCGACCTCTGCCTAGACAGGCAGTACTTTACACTATCATGGCTTTTAGGTGTTGCTCGTGACCTGAAAGAAAAATATGAATCAAGGGTGCAAACATCCCTGTGCAGTTGAGGACCCTGTCCTAAGAGGCTGACCTCTCAGCTCAGTTGCTGTCTGTCCTGGTTAACTCTTTAATCCATAGCCCAGCTCCCTCTGCACTCACAGAGCTCACCTCTCCTTCCAGAGCACACAACCTAGAAGTCAGCCTACTCCTCCCGGAGCAGAGCCTGCTGGCCCTACCAACCCCATCTCTACAGCATATTCCTCTTTTACAAAATCTGACTCTGTTGACCAGTACCCACCTTCTCCCTTCTTTACAACTCGTGCAACGCACACGCCCCTGCGATTCACTGAACTTTGCATCAGGCAGACACCTCAGTGGTGAAAGAGCAGGCAAAGATTGGGAGGCATGCCTGCAGCCAGGCAGCAGGAGATGGAGGCAGCTCGTGGCATCCACTCTCAGCAGCCACCAGCCCCTGCTCACTGAAAAGACAGAACCTCCATCATGACACCCTCAGTGTCAGGAGACTGATTTACTCCATTTGCTGTTAATTGCAGCTTCTGCAGAGAGGAAGGATTTCAGATCAAATGCCCCAGACCCCACTGATTTTTCTCTGCTGTTTTCTGGGCCCATTACTCATAACCCTTGTGTCACATGAGGCTGGTCTCATTCTGAAGCTCCGATGTAAATGAGTGCCCAGCCTGTCTCTTGTGATTTGCTTGTGTGGGAACATTAAAGCTAGTGGGGCCTTTTTTACTCTGGTATTTCCCTTATGTCCTTAGGGGATTTTGACCCTCTTGATGCTTTCTGCTCTTTGCCCAGACAACTCTTCAAGTTCATATATTTTTTCCTTCCTGTTCTGCAAGAGCGAACTTTTATTTGGAGTGTCCCTTTTTGTGACCACTTCACTTAGAAAAGAAGGCTCTTTTCTAAGACACATATCTTCGATAGCCAGAGATTTTTTTTCTTAGCAGAAAGGCAAAACTAGTAGAGAATCATACAATTGTTTAGATTGGGAAAAATCTCCAAGATCACTGAGTCCCACTGTTAACCTAACACTTGACGTGTTCACCACTAAACCATGTCCCCAGGTGCCACATCCACACCTTTTTGGAACACTTCCAGGGATGGGGACCCAAACATTTTCCTGGGCAGCCTGTTCCAATGCCTGAATCATTTCAGTGAGGGAATTTTTCCTATTACCAAATCTAAAACTCCCCTGGTGCAATTTGAGGCCATTTTCTCTCGTCCTGTCACTTTTACCTGGGAGAAGAGACTGACTCTCACCTGGATACAACCTCCTTTCATGTGGTTGTAGAGCGTGATAAGGTCTCTCCTGAACCTCCTTTTCTCCAGGCTAAACAATCCCAATATGAAACAAATGGCTTAATGACTACTCGTATTGTACTGGAATTCCTTTTAATATAGTGCAGGATGGGATTGCTGTGCAGGCTCACACGTTCATTTTATTTGGGGAAGGGATACCTTTAAATGAATATAAGATGATCTGAATATTGTCTATGTTTCTGGATTTCTCAGGGATACAACCACTCAGTTCATAGATAACACGATACAGAGAAGAAGAAAGCCCTTAGCACATTTTCAGTATAGGGAGTACACAGGTTTATCTTTTGGTATTCCAGTGCTCTGCCTGGCAAGTCTTTGGCATGATCGGAAGTACTAGGCCACTTAACAGGTTTGGGATCACGAAACAGCATGTACTGTGTTGGATCAAAACACGTAGCACTGAGCTACCGACCTAATTGCATGTCCTAGGAGCCTTAGGCGGGGCTCAGTGTGGTCAGCAGTTTGCTGGTAAAGCAACAACGGAGGCTCCCTGCTGTTACACTCTCAGGTGGGGACTGTGATGTTCTTTCCACATGAACACAGAAGGGACAGGCAGCGTACTGATGGCCTGTGAGCCATCTGTCCATCCTTTCCTCCTGCACATGTTCAGCCCCATCCCCACCCCTCACAGCACTCCCCCTCGCTCAGCGGAGTGGAAGAGAAGAGTTACCTGGAGACAGAGGGAGCCTGCAGTCTGCAGTGCTGCTTCTTCACTGCAGGCAAACCCACGGGAGAACCGTCCTTCTCCAAGGCAGTAGCTGAAAAATGGTTATTGAAGTAAGGATGTCTGGTTTTATGAGCCTTTTGTGAGTTGCTTGCCATGCAACTCGGTGTACAGGTTCCAACTGACCCACTGATGGCCTGGAGCAAGTAGGAATGCAATAAATGGAAATGAAAAACGTTGGACTGAATTATTGTAAATGCAGGAGTGGCTTCATGTCTATTTTTTATGTCCTTGACTGAATCACAAGTGATAGCCATTTTGCCAGCTGTCTTTCATCCTGATGTCCCTGCACTTGCTAGAGACTGTCCTAATCTATATGACCCCATCCCTCAAAGTCTGTCTGAAGTCAGGTAACCACACTTATCTGGCAGCTGTGGCCTTTATACTGACAGTGATGGGCATAGGAGAAAGGGCAGTTCAGTGATTAGGATAAGCACACAAAAATAGGCCCCCATCATGAGACCAAAGCTCCTGGGATATGCTAAGGTGTCTTTCCTACCTGGGACCGGGATATTGGATTCTGAGCTCCTCTTCTGAACAGGCATGGCAGGGACTTTTGAGCAGCTATTTCAGGAGGGTAGTCAACCTACTGAACAAAAATTATAAACTTTCCTGCTCATCTCTAGCTGTGTTTAGGAGGCAATGAGTAAGCAAGGATATCTGGTAGAACCAAGGCCTGGCAGTTCGTGTGTCCAGGTTGATGCTTTGTTTGTGAGTCTTGCTGAGACTTTGGCAGCAGGAAGGCTTCTGCAGCATGGCAGCTGGGACACAGACTCACCACAGATATCCTCAGTACCTGGAGATTTTACTGATAGAGGTGATGAAGGACTTTTGGGGCTGAAGACAGTATTTGAGAGGATTCGTGGAGACTTCCCTAGTGTTTAGATGTTGGATATGTGTTCTAGGTATAAATCCCCCAAAAAATCATGCTGATTTAATAATAATGATAATAACAATAATAATAGTAATAATAATAAATTATTAAATTAATAATAATAATTGTGTGCATGTGAGTTCATCATGGTGATATAATGCATTATTTGTTCAGGTGAGAGCCACAGGGAAGCAGGGGCTGCATAATTTTATCCTGCTTACTTGAGTAGGAGACTATAGTGTAATACATACATCATTGAAATAGAAAACTACAGAACAGTTATAATTTCAGATTATATTGAACTGCAACAGTCCCTTAAAATCTGGAATTAAAAGTACATCAGAGTGCTCCATTTCTCTGGTTTCACATCTGACACACAGAGCAGCAAACCTGTCACTGATGGGAGCGGATTCAATGGACTAAACTAAACTTGTTCAGTCATTCCTGTGCTGATCCTTTCTCCCACATCAGTGATAAATACTCATAGCATCAACCCTTGCCTGGTTCAGAAGGGTTGTCCTAACTGCATGGTGAGTAAGACGAGGGGTTTGATTGAGCTGCTACTTCATTAAGTCCCCATTCCTTGACCATCCACGGTTACTTTGGAGAAGACTGCCCTAGCTCTCAGGTGGGTTATTCATCTAGCTGTTCAATGCACTTAGGTGTACCTCACAGCCCAGTCCTGCACCTACACAAATGTTAGCACTTCTCAAGCTGTGGTCAAGCCAGCTCAATGAGTCCGCCCAGGTTCCAGCAGCTGCCTGCCGCTGATGTTGGGTTAGAGCCATGGCCATCCATCCACCCACTGCCTCCCAGGCAGCCCAGCACCCTTGCCAAGGGCTCTTGCAGCCCTTTTCCACCAAACAGCTGCTGTAGGAAACCTGGTCAGCCTCATGTGATTACATCTCCGTTTGTCAAGATGAATGTCAATTGAAAAAAAGTCTCTGTGTATATATACATAAATCGATACTAAAAAAAACCCAATTGTACCATCTGTCAAAGAGAAATCTAAAATAAGAGCAGGTAATTTTGCTTGGGAGTTTTATGATGATTTCTTTTTGTACTAATCTTCATTTTCAAAAAAATTCCTCCTGTCTAATACTGAAAGACAGTCTATGGCATGCTATCCAGACTGCCCCCTCCTCCAGCCTCACTAAAGTGAATGCTACGAATGCAAACTCTCCTCCCTCCCACCATCCCTGATCTCTGACAGCAATGATTCTTTTTGTTATTGGTTTGGCTGGTTTTTTCCCCACAATTTCTTTTTTTTTTTTGGGTTAAGCTCTAGTACACATATGTGGTGTTGGGCAGGAATTCAGATTTCCCCTGGTGAATTACCGGGGAAGGGAGATCTTAGGTTCTGTTCTCTGTTTGTGTCTCGGTGTCAAGGGATTCATATGAGCTCATAGAAATGCACATCATGAGTTAGTCCAATTCCCAGCCAGCACTGTTTTTTAAAAGAGCCACTACTGGGTGTCATGTCACAAGAAGGAGTCAAAATCCCCTTCTCATTTACAACGTAAAGCAAAGCCAATGAGCTGGGGATCTGCTAAGAGGAACACAACCCTGTGAGGTGCTTTGTGCTTTGAAAGCAATGCTTTTCCTGCTGATCTCTGTCAGATACGCTGCTGAGTACTGTGGGGCAGAATTTGGTCATGGCATGAAGTATGGCATAGCATGGGATTGGTCAGAAATCACACATGCTAACATCATTTTTTGTGGGACTCATTTAGCTTCCTGTTGCCTGACACTGGTGACAGAAGAGTGTAAACTACGCTGACTCTGGATAAACATCTTGCTGCAAACTCCAGTAACATTTATATTCATGTAAAGCTGTAATAATTCTATTTGCTTCTGCAACTTTACTCCAGGTAAAGTTGGGGATTTGGCCAGCTATCATATAAAAATAGTCTGTTACTTCTTTTATATGTTCTGGAGTGAAAATATGCACTTCCACTTACTCACACCTTTACGATGGGGAGGAGAATCAGAAAAAAAATTAAAACTCATGGGTTGAGATAAGAACCATTTAATAACTGAAACAAAGTAAAATATACTACTGCTACTACTACTAACAACAGCAACAATATAACAATAATAATTACAAGGAGAGAGAGAGGAACAAAACTTAAGAAAAATAAGTGACGCACAATACAACTGCTCACCACTGACCAATGTTCATCCAGTCTCTGAGCAGTAAGATATTCTTTAGGATGGGAATAGGATGGGAATAGGATGGGAATGTGGTCAGATAACATTTGAAAAATACTCTCTTACCTCCTTTTATACATTCTGGAGGGAAAAGATGCACCTTAAATTCCTGCTGTTGGTATCCTCATGCCACAGAGCCATGCCTATCTGAGCAGACCTCGTTGTAAAAGTCATTGCACTTAAATAGATGCATGTCTTGGTGGCTTGCTACAGTTTAATGGGAACTAGGTGGTTTAGCCTTTGCTGTGGTCCTCAATGCACAGCAACAGAAGTTGTCAAACTGATACTTCAGCATGACAGATTATAGCTTATTTATCCTGCAACTCATTATCTGCAATGAGGACAAAGCTCATTTTTACTGGTGGGAAGAAATCACATTGTTTTTCATTTATGTATTATTAAGGTGCAGCCTAAAAGAAAAGGATGATATTGCATGGCTTTTTCACAACCGTGTGTGTGTCTAGACCAGCCTACATTTGCCTAAAAGAAAAGTCATCATTTCCAGAGACTTTTTTTTTAAAAAAGGGAAGTTTGGGCAGTTGTGATAGAACAATAAATGATAACCCCTGGCAGAGCTCTTCTCTTTGAAGGCTGGTGCCAGGTCAGGTGCTTGGAGGCAGGAAAGCCTCCGGTGCTTGCTGGCACTCCTGTGCATTTGAGTCATATCAGAAATGTGCACCATTAAAGTTCAAAATGCATTACTCACACTAAACATGTAGCTCAGCCCCATCAGGCCCGGCCAAACCTAAGTCTATATGAATGTCAAATTTAACATATTCATCACCAGAATTTCTTCCTCTCGCTTTTTCTTTCGTGCACTCAGCAGAGAGGACCGATTAAGGCGGAATTTCTTGTCACCGGGCTTTCATGATTTAATTAACCAACTTTCAGTTCAGACAGTTTGGTGTTGCATCAGACCTTTATCTTTGCTCATCTCCTCTGCACGGGGGCTGCACCAGCTTTCCACTCTGAGCTCCGTGATACACTGAGTCCTCCTCAGAGTGGTAGGATTTTTTCTGAGGATTTGGTTTGTTCATGTGCCAGCACACTGGAAGTTGACTTCCATCCACAATGTTGAGTTATCTCGCTGCCACATGTCTGTCCTCTGACCCAAGCTCATTCTCCCCTCCCAGAAGAGAAATCTGTCATCAGCTGGGATCAGGAACTATATGATCTTTAATGTGCAGAGCTTTGTTGTATTTTCCCCATCTGCATGTGCTAAATAGATGACACAGCATTTCCAGCTTTAGCCAACTTCCCAAGGTACTTGTAATTTTATTTCACAGCACAATGAGGCTTCTTCTTCACTGCTTTCCCACTGGTCTAGGTGCATCTTGGTTTGCTCCAACTGTTGAGCCAGCTCCCAGGGCATCACCTTCTTCTACTTCCCGAGGCTTTGGAAAAGGTGAGGGTCGCAAATGCAGCCTCCTGAAAATTTCTAGCCCCTAAGGCTCCTCTTTGTGCTTGCCTTCTTTGTCTTGCAGATGGATTTGTCTGTACAAATGCAGAAGTCCAGCCATGCTCTGCAAAGGGCTGACCTTCCAAATTTCACAGTATTTATTCTTTTGAGTTAACAGCACTTCCTATTTGTAAATAACTTCAAGTTAAGCTCTCAACAAAGTGCAGCAGCAAACGCAGCAGTGATGGGTAGGTTGTATCTCTTTTTCTTCTTGTCAACAATGAAGCCTCAGTCTGTAATAATAACATCTGTATTATAGCTGCCAGAGCTGTTTGTGCTTAATCTTTCATCAATATGCTTTTTCTGTTATAATTCAGGGTGTAACTAAATATTTTCAGTTCCAGAGAAAGTCTAGCTAGATCACATTGTTTGTGATTTATTTTTCCCCAGTCAAAAAGCCATAAACTATTTAAAAATACTCGCTAATGCATAAAAGATTGACTAAATCTCTATTTTAATACTGCAATGATGAAAATATCATCATCAGATAAAGTTAATCCAGAAAAGCCTATAATAAATGGAAAATAATCACAGGACATCAAAGACATCATAAAAATGAAAAAATGATAAGTTTATAGGCATGTGGAGCCAGTAAATGTTTAAAATCTCTTTGTTTTGAGCTGGTTGAAGCAAAGGCAAGTAGACACAAGAAAAAGTACAAATTAGTGCTTTATTCTGAAACTGAATTAGAACATTAAAGATAACATCAAGGAGTGTGTGGAAATCCCCTGGATTTGTTTTGTAATTTTTTCCAGTGAATCTCTGGATATCAAGGGTAAGTGGCTGACCACAGCTGGGGTAGGCTGTGTTTTGGTATTCCGCTTTTGCGGTGCAGACACACAGGGTGGAATTCACCTCTCTTGTCTTACCCTTCCTTGTCTACAAGGAATGTCCAGATGATTAGTCCAGATGCAGGTGTTTACACTGTAAAGGTGACACATTTGATGAGCTGAATCTCACAACCCATTTCTAAGGAGATGTGTCCTCTTGGAGAAAGTCAGAAAATCAGGGCAATACACAGGTTGCCTGTTTCCGAGCAGCTTCCCGACCAATCAGTTCGATGCTGGGCAAATGACAGAGTCACTCAAAACTCATGGCAACAAGTGCTTCCCGAAATCAATGGGTGCTAAGCATTTAAATGCCTTGCATTTCTGGGTAATGAACCTCTCAGTTCTTCCATTCATATATTCGTTCTGAATAAAATTGGAGACATAGCACTCACTTAGCTCTCCTCGGTAGTTATGAGATTAAATTAATTGATGATTACAACACGCATTGACATTCTGAGGTGAAAGGTGTGATATGTAAATAACAATAATTATTTCTATCTGCATGGAGAATGCACACTAACAATCCCATAACTTTGGGATCAACTGAGTCTCACTTTTTGAGACACTTCCATTTTTCTGAAGTCACTTTGTCTTGCTTTCTTTCAGGTACTCCATGGGATATAGAGGAATCAAAACTAAACTTGCCCAAAGGGAGCATGTGAAACCGCATGCAAGTCGCTGCACTGAACAACATCTAAATACTAGTGAATTATCATTCATTACCATTGCTTCCTTACCATTTCCTTGATTGTTTTAACAGTGTTCTAGAATGTATTTGAATTCTCAAAAAATTCCCAGTTCAGGGCCGACATGTTCTCAGTGTAGAAAATCAGACCAAATGGAGATGCATCAGGACAGGGCTGTTTGGAATAGGTGTTAATGGCAAGGCAATTGCCAAAACCAATATATCCTCCATGTGCATTAATAATGCATTCAAGAAAATAGGGTTTCCTTTGTAGTCAATGGAATTGCATCAAAGATCTGGAATTGCATCTGGCTCCATTATCAGCTTCTTTTCTGACAAAACGAAAATCTGACATTTTTTCAAACAACAAGGAAAAGTACTGAGTTACAATTTTCTGTACACCACTTGCAGCTGGTTGCAGATCAGCGTTTAGCTTCTTTGAATCATAATACAGTTGAGATGTACCAGGGAATTTGTATCCGGCTTACACAGTGATTAATGCTATAAACTGGGGCAAATAGATGACCCACTTGTTTACTCTGAGGTTTTCAAGGTTATCAAGGGAGATGAGAAAAAACCACTGTGGCATGAACAAGTAAGTGAAGTGAGAAGTTCATCTAGCTGGTTTTTATCTATTTCTGTAATGACTTACTGACATAATCAATTTTCCACTTTGTAGTGGAAAAATATTCGTAATAAAGATAAAATTGTGATTTCAGCAAGACCTGAGAAGAACCAATGAAAAGTTTTAGAATTACTAAATTCTAAGCACAGAAAAAAAAAATAAATCTCAGGAATGAGAAATACAGGGGCAAGAAACACCTTTTCTGTTAGCTTGCCAAGACATCCCTAAACAGTTTTACCCCTGTAAAACTGTGAGCTCATATTGTGCTCTTTGCTCACTGTGCCCCCTATTCTCTTTGTTGCTGTCAGGATGTAATACCCCACTTTGTAGTTTCCTGTATTAAAGTGCATTTGTTTCAGCAGGACTAGTTGCTAATTATCTATTTTACACTGTCTGACTCCTCTTCCCCCTCCATATTTAGTTTTCCCAGTTTCTTGGCATCTTCGGTTTGTACCAAAAAATATTAAGTTATGACTTAGTATTTTCTTCCTGGGCAGAGACAAAAAAGTAGAATGAGATCAAATCTGGCACTGATCTCTGCAGGAAATAACTTGAGAAGTCATGTGGTAAAGATTTCTTATTGCCAACATGTTAGTAATTACGCCAGGGCATCAGTTCTCAGTTTAATGGGCATCGGGTTTTTTTCCAGCAGGAGTTGCTAGATTTTTCTGTCCAAATATTCTACAATACCAAAACAAATACTTCACAAAAGTCTATGTATTTTCTTTTATCAACCAGGCTAGAAATTGACATCAGCAAAGCATTGAATCAGGTTTATTAAAGAAAATTTATTTTCTAATAATTAACATAGAATGACACTGGCTGTTCTCCTTCCTCTTCAAGCGAGTCTTGTAGGACTTGTGGGTGTAAGTTGCATTCAAGAAGAAGTGATGTTATTTACTTGTACCCCATATTAGCAATAATTTCGATTACATTATTATTAAGGTAGATGTTAGATAGAGAACCGAGATGTTTGCTGAATATTTTCTTCCTCTATGCTTAGAATTTTATTATCTCCAAAGGGTAATGACTGAGATTAATTGTATTATAAAAAATCCTTTATTGCTTTTAGATTTTCCTCAATGTGGGCACAATTCAGACTTGGGAAGATACACAAAATGTTCCTAAAGTCATCCTTGTACTAATGTTCATGTTCTAATAAAGGAGAATTCCTTTGAAAAGGTCTAATCATTTTATGCAGTCCATCGACCTTCAGTTCTGAGTTGCAAGAAATTTTGATTTCAGACAAAAATTGACCTAGGGAGATGTCCAACAGTATAAAGGCCCTCCAGTGTCATTAACCTTTAGTAGTCCCAGTGTACCTATCTAATCCACAAGAAAAATAAGCAAAGCCAAACCCTTGAAAAAGTTTCATACTGGGTAAAATTTTTTACCTACCTCTGTGGAAAAGGTGTAAACCACCCTATCTCCTGGCATCTGAAGTGAGACTTCAGGGAGTTTCAATCCCCGTATGTGGGAGAGACGTGCTCATGCTGTAAACAAGTCAGATGTCAAAAGAACAAGTGGGTGACACACAGGGTGCTGGGTTAAGGTTCAGCCGCCAAGTTTTGGCATTATGTGGCAATGCAAAAAGTTCCCTACTCCTACATGTCTGCACCATCCACGCAACTCCGCTGCTGTGCCCTGGCTGCTGAGCTGCTCCAGCACAGCCGAGGGATGGGCCTTTTGGTCCCTCCATCTGGAAAATGTGATGCTCTTTATTTTTAATTCTACACAACTGCTGTGTTGCACGAGGGCTAAACGAACTGCAAACACAATAAATATGAGAAAATGGTGTGGTGTTGGTTTCCTCCATCAGGTCACTGAAAATTTTCAAGGAGACAGCATTAATTTAAAAAAGAAAAAGTAATTCATATATTTGTACTAAGATTTAATAGGAATACAAGTAAAAGAACTTAAAGTATATTTGCTATCAGAAGAAAAAGTGCCATGTAAGTGAGAATTAAATAGCTCTTGGATTAGCATATATGCAGGAGGAAAAAAAGCTTATGAAGAAATGAGGTATTTTTATTTTTCTAACTAAAAGAAATGAAAAATGACAAATTTACAGTAGACCAACAACCATTAGCTTCTATGCTACGGGGTGTTCCATGGTGACCAGAAGTCAGCATGACTACACCTACACTTGTCTACGCTTGCTGAATCCTGAGGCAGGTTGCTAGGTTCCCCTTTTCCAGCACCAAGCCTCTTTGCAAGCTCAGCCCAGGTGAGCACTGTGTTCAAATGCCATGTGTTCCATCAACAGTCCTTCCTGGCAGGATCCCAGGCGTGGTGCTGCCACAGAGCAGGTGAGATCTGCAGCAGCTCACCTGGACAGAGCATAGGACAGCCCGTTCCCAGAGGAGAAATTAAAACCCCTTGTTCTACAGGGGGTATTTCTTTCTCTGGGAAAGAAACACGCCCTGGCCCCACTCACTGGTGGGCTGGTGTTGGAGCTGGCTTTGGACATAATCCCAGGGAAGTCTGTTAAGACTTTAACTCAAGAGAAACATCCTTTTGGATTTCCCTGTCGCTCTCAGCTCCAAGGACTTTAGGTTGCAGCTTGGAGGACTGAGGACACCTCAGGAACATTTTTCTTCAACATATTCATGCCTGATAGGTCTGAAGAGGAATTTTTCCCTCTGGAGGCTCTGTCTGGGGAGAGTCTGAATGGCGCTTTTACAAGGTGGTGTGCAAAGAGGGGGTTTCCCACTTGTGACCACAGGAGATTACCATACTGCCTGCATAAAAAGAGTTAGTTACAAGAACAGCACCTGCTGACTCTCAGGGCAGACTGCTGGGCAGAATCTGGATGAACCAGCCAGGGGTTCACACCAGTGTCCAGTGTGTGGTGCTGGGAGAGCTCAGCACACCTCTGTGCAGCTGGCACCTGGCCACCTCACCTTTGGCAGGACTTCCATTTTTTTCCTCATCTCCATGCATTTTGCATGCCAGCAAACACCAGCACCGCCACTTTACCTTGAAGTCCCCGTGTTTGCAAGCTGAGGCATTTCCTGGCAGGGTACTCAGGCAGGTCAGGGCATCCATCCTTGTCCAGCAATATGCTGGGTGATCCCTGAGCGGAAGGGCCAGAGCACTCCCCTTGGGCTCGAAGCAGTGTGGAAAACTGGGAAAGTCAGCTCACTGAATCCTATTTTCACCCCAAGCTCAATGCAGCCTCCATCAATTCCCCCCATACTACACAAAATACAGCCCGGGGTCTTTAGAGTATATGGCAAAACCTCTTGAAATCTCTTTGTCTGCTGCTTCCTCAAACATTGTCTTGGCTGAATTTGGGGTTTTTTTCAGGTTTTGTCACATTTTCTGTGAATTTTGAAAGCAAGTGTCTCAGAAAGTCCCCAAACAAGTGTGTTTCCAGCATGGGAGGAAGGAACACCTCAGTGGTGTTTCTCCTGCCCAACCCAGCCATTCACACCAATCCAAAATGTGCAGTGAAGCGTGAGCTAGATCTGAGTTTCTAACCACTGACATCACCCCAGTCACCCACCAATGGACAACCTTTTTTGCCATTAAATTCTGGTTCATCCATTCATCCCTTTTCAGAAAGAGTCTCTAGAGAGCTGGAGGCATGAGTGTGGACGGGCACATTTACACTGCAGCAGTCATTTGGGGCAGACCGATGTGCTGTTCTTAGCCTCGCTCACAGCGAATGAACCAGGGTATCTGTGCCCTAAATATTTCCAGGCTTTGAAATTTCAAGGGACCTGCAATTACAAATTTAGGAGGCAGCATTTTGCAGAAGTAATTTTTCCTGAAAAATTCTGTTCAGGGTAAAGAAAGAGAAAGCAGATAGTTTTGTTGCTTTGCTGGTTTTTTGAGTTTTTTTAAGACCGTAGCTTATCATTGTAAAGTTATCTCTGTCAAAACAACAAAGTTTTTTCAAAATCATTGTACATAATGTCAAAACCTTAACATTAAGTCCTTACCTGGCACAATACAATATTACTGAAAGGCTGGATAAGAGGACAGGGTATATTTGCATTGTGCCTTGCTTTCCTCCGTAACTAACATAAGTTACTTAACCAAAGAAACTGGTAACAGGAAAATGAGGTCTTGCTTACAACATTATTTATCTTGTCACCAGAACTAAGTTTATCACCTAAAGATAATAACTGCAATTACAAAGCCATCTTCTCACTGAATAACAGTGAGAAACAGGAAAAGATAAGTCACGCCGCACCCAGAAACTTTTCTTGCAGGTGATTTTTTTCCAGCCTTCAAATATTCACTTTAGTCCTCCTACTTCTGGCTTAATCAAAGACCGCGTGAAAAACTTAATCCAAAAATTTGCCCTTAAATACTCACCCAGACTCTGTGAGTCTGCCTTCATGCCCATCAGCATTGCAGTGCATGGGCTCATCTCAGCAGAAGATCTCCCCCTGTCCTACCTCCTCTGTCCCTCCAGGCATGAGGCAGTGGGCGGGATTGCTGTTTCACTGGGCCACATCGCAGCTCCCCTGCTACTTCTGCTTGGACCCCCTCCAGGGGAATATTGCTACAAAAGCGTATTTTATTTCATTTGATCAATACCCACTTGAGTGTAATGAGGGATTACTTCACCAGATGTTCCCTACTTTTCCCCTGGGTATTAATTACGCATATTCTTCCCCACCTCTTCTCAGTAAGACACAGGGGAAACTAGCCACTGGTGATGGCTTATCTGCACAGATTTCATGTGGTTTGTCATCACAAGACAGGGTTCAGTAGATCGTGCAGCTATTTTGCTAGACTAAGTGGTTTATTCTGATTTCTGTCACTTTGCTTTTTTTTATCCAAAGTCTAAGATTTTCACAGGTGGATGTTTTAAAAGCAAATTCTGCAAAATTTAGATGGTATCTCTCCTCTTTAAAACCTCTCTACTGAAAATCTAAGTTGGAAGTATATAATGGTTCATGCAACCTCTTCCTTTCCCATGTGAAAGTAGTTCTAGTTCCTCAGACACTTTATCTAGGTACTTTTCACGCTTCTATGTACCTTAGGTGGAAACACTCATAAGTCTCAGTTATTCTTTACTTCAGTTCATGATGAGTTGTTTTAGACACACTCTTATCTCCAGCCACATCTCTCCAAGCAACATGAAAATATTGTCATATTTTTTCAAAATGTCACAGGTACTTTCATACATTTCAAAAGTGATTGTGGCCAGCAGCTCTCAGACGGGAAGCAGGCCTTTGACTGGAGCAGCACATCCTGCACGCTCATCTGACGTCCTCAAACAATGCCTTCAGTTCCCACTGCTGCCTTGTCTTCCAGGGGCTGGTGGACCTCCAGAGCTTTGCTGTGTGCATGGTGTCCCATGTGCTCAGGCACCTCCGTGTCTCCGCGTTGGTGCTTTCCAATGGCAGAGGCTGGGTGTGCTCAGAACACTGAGCCAGCCCAGGCACCAGGGCAGTGCCAGTGGTCGGCACAGCTGTTTTCATGCAGTGAGAGTTGTCGCACTGGCAGCTAAAATAAGTTTCCCAGTGGGCAGATTCTTCTTCCCAGTTCCTCTTTTAGCCTTTTTTTTTTTTTTNTCTTGCTTGTCACAGCCTCCTCCTGCCTGCTTGGCCAGCAGCTGGCCTGCCTGCTGGCTGCATTTCATCTTCCCCTCTGCAAATGAGCACTTTGCTGGGTGACCAGCCAGCTCTGTCCTGAGCACACGGCTTTCCAGCATGCAATCCTTGCTGGCCCACCCCGCGCTCCACAGCCGCTCTGGGAAGCCCACAGCGCGCTTCACAGTGGCTGCCTGTCTCTGCTACGTCTCAGTGCTTCTCTCCCTCTTTAAGAAGGTGTGGCATCAAAATGGAAGAAGTGTTTGCTTTTGTTCTAGGAGGTTATTTAAGGCTGCCTGTTGCATAATTAAGAAATGTTTCCACCAAGTGGTTAGCAGCCTACCCAGTAGTATCTTTTTTTCACCATGCACTTGGAAGCACACCCAATCTTTCGCTTTGTGCTGAGCCATTTGCACTTTTCCCCTGCAGTTATTTTCAGTGGAAAGGGCCGAAGGCATGCTCATCTTCTGGGAAGAGCCGTGTGAAGGCCCCAGGAACAGCTGGCCCCAGATGAGCTGCATCCATTCCCTCACCCCACATGGGACAGACAGAAGGGGCTCCATCTCAGCTGGGTGAGGCAGGGACGATTTTACACTGTCCCACTGCACTGTCTGTGTTTCAGAGAACGTGATGTGAGTGTACAGCTTCACCTTGCCCCTTGCTAGCCAGAACAACCAAGCACTGCAGCCACTCTCACACAGGATGAGGTTTTATTCCTAATCATAACAAAAAGAGGGGACAATGCTACCTAATGGGCAAGGAAAGAAGTAATTCTCTAGATTTCCAAGAGAAACAATCTAGTCGTCTGTAATCCTCTAGAGACGTTTTCTATGCCTACCTTTTCTGAGGCACCCCCTCCCCAGAGGCACGCAGGTGCCCTCTCTCCCTCTTCACTCAGACTGTGCAGCGTGCTTGCACATGCCCCGTGGAGCCAGCAGCCCACACGTGTCCTTCAAGAGCTGCTGTGCTCTGCTTACATGGTCAAGGCTAAAAATGGCACAAGACCTTGGGAGAATTACTCCCTTAAGAACCTCTTCCTGACATTTAACTATGCTTTTTCCTTTTTTTTTTTTTTCGGCTTGAGAAGAAACATAGCTATTACTATTTGTAAACGTTTCCTCCCTCTTCAATAATGTTCTCCATGTCTTTCCAGTGGCTGTTGAAAGCAGAGGAAAATACCGCAGGCTTCAGTAGCCATCATGCATTATAGAGGTCAATAAAATATTCACATACCACAGCAATGAGCAAGATGCAGCAATGTGGGCTACAGCTTGATCTTCAGAGCTTCGTGAGAAATTTTACCCATGTTTCTTTCTAAAAGCAAAAAAGAGCGATGATGCGCTTTATATGAATCAGGTAAACAACCCATACCTCCCCTAGCACTTAATTGATGGACTGCACCGTGGTCAGCTTGAAGGAGGCAGACAGTCAGTGACAGCTTTCCCAGTGAGCAGAGTCACTTGGAAGTCCTCAGGTTCAAACGCATCACTCTGAGGTCAGGATTACCAGCACAGCAGAGGAAGGCACATTTATCTCAGCATCCTCCTTCATGGATTAAAACAGCAAAAGGAGAAGACCAGAGAGGAATCTCGTCTTAAATTTCATGCAAATTTCAGTGTTGAGACTGGAAGTGACCCAAAGAGCCACTGATACTGTTCCCGTCCCAAGGGGTATCACAAGCCAGGCAAGATGTTGCTTGTCAACACACTTCAGTTCTTCCATAAAGAAGGCCCCAGAAAACCCCACAGCTACACTCTGCCTCTCTACCAGCAGTTTTACAACTTGACATCCTTTTCCTGAGGAAGGTGTCACCTTCACCCACTTACAGAAAACCATGCAGAACTAACCTGACTTTATTTGCAGCTTGAAGTCTTCCACTGCCATCCTTAAAATCTGGTTGCAAGAAGTAAGCCAGTGCCTGGGTTAACACCACAAGCTTTCCAACAAAGCTTCCTCTTCACTTCAAACCTTGATTGTTGGTGGAACAATCTGATAGCAAAGATAGCAAATGCTTACAATTACAATTACAGAGCAGCCAGGGGGATTGTGTGTGGTTGAATAAGGGGAAGTACTTGACCTCATGGCACCCTTAGTTCCAGATGAGCAGTCCTGAGCCTTTTGAATCGGTATCTGACAGCTCGCTTTTTCGTCAGTGTTCGTCCTTGAGGTTATGTGTCGTATTTTTAACGAAATAATAATAACGCCATATAAACATTTGCTGATGGGTATTGATGACAGCTGCTAGAGGAATGCAGAACAAGCAGCATGTACCCACAAGAAGCACGGTACAGGTGCTGCAGCGCATTTAACATGCAGTACTTTCAGCCACAGAGAGAAAGAAGGAAAAGGTGAACAAAGTATTCATTTTGTGGAGAGAGGAAATAAGCATTGGGGTTCAGTTTCCAATGAACATAGCATTTAGATGAATCCTTTCTAGAGGCCTGTCTGTGAATAAGACGATTTTGTGAGTTTGGGAGAATGTGTGGCAGCTCTTAAGTCTCCCACACTTTTCCTGTGTAACCTAGACAAGTCATTTAACCTGTCAATGCTTCAGTCGTTGGTGGTTTTAAATAGCATTCCTAGTAACACTGCCCTGCATAACATTTCCATACACTAGATCAGGTGTTTGAGATATCCTATATAAATGTATCTTATATACGCACACCCCATCCTATCTTCTAGTGCTGGCGCAGCAAACAGAAATTACCCTCATCTCTTGAAGGCACAATGCTTCTGTAAGAGAGGGAGATGGCCAGAACCAGGCTCACAGCTGACAAGCTCTAAAGGGAGGCTCATAATCACAACTCACTTTCTATTTGGCGTCACAATGGGCAGTTTCATCAAGGACTGACTAAACGGAGGTGCAAGATTAGCTTGACAGCCTGTTAAGAAATCCATCATTTCCCCATTTTAGAAGGCTGCAACTATATGTTTTCTCCAAATTTGCATGAGTCTTGCTCCTGTTATTAGAAACGACAGAACTTGGGACACTTACTGGCAATTGACAGAAATGGACAAAAAGTTAATAAATAAATCACCACTTAGCGTAAGAAAAGTCTCTCGAGTATGCTTGTGTAACATTTTATTTGCATACTTTGAAATTTATACGGATTTATATTGGCATGACATTATTAAAAAATGTTTGAAAGGGTTTTGCACAATTTTAATTAAGTTTTGTAAATAAATTTGTAGTTGCCAGTTGACATGATATACCCTGGAGAAAGAGCCTTCCTTTTACCAAAAGACTAAGATGGAAGTAAAACTTTGATTCAACTACTTCAGCCTCAGATAAATCTCATTGTCGACACTTTCAGCGGACCTCAGCAGTTTTATTTTGATTATTGTAGCTAGTAATGTAAATTCCAGTCTCACTGCTGGAGCAGAGAAGAGGTGTAGAAAAAACACTATTGTCTTCATCTGGGAATTTGTGACAAGATTTTGAAGACAATTGTCATGGTCAACAAGACTCACCAATCCCTCTCTGTAGATCAGTTATTTCAGCAGCTATTGCCTGGCCTGCCTGCCATTCTCCATCACTTTCTTCTTAACCCTGGCAGTGCACATCAGAGCTCCCACCCAGGAGCTCAGCCTTGCTGGGCAGAGAAAGTTTGTGGTGCCAAAGTACTCTTACAGAAAACCCCAGTGATTAACACAGTGCTGTACCGACTGCTTACATTTCACTGTTTTATGTCAAGAAATAGGAATCTATTTAAAAGATTTTGTCAGACACAGATACTGAAGCAAAAATTTCCTATCACTGGGCACTCATCATAATGCTTGGGAAATTGGGATGCAGCATTACTTCAGCTCAGACAGAACTGGACTGAACTTCAGCTCCTTTCTTAAGATGAATCCACAATTTTCACATTTTAAATGTACAAGAAACTGTTAAAGACTTCCTATTAAAAAAAAAAATTACTCTTCTTTTTCTACTCTATGTAAAAATAAAACAGCTGTTTCACAAGGGGAAAAAAAATTCCTTAAAATAAGTAATTTAGTTGCCTGACCAAGAATGAGATAGGTCAAGGAATCATAGATGGAAAAAACTTGCCATACTGAAGTCAGTGATGGATTTTCCTCTTGTCTGTCTGTGAGGCCAGGTTTCCACATTCTGCTTGTGAAAGCAGCCTGGGTATCGTAACAGTTCTAAAAAGCAGGTAGTCAGGAAGAAAATGCATTAGAAAAGTTAACCACATCCAAAGTGGTTGAAAAAACCCGATACAACACTTCAGACTTAAAAAGAAGCAATGCTATCAAAGCAGTATTTGTAATATCATGTCAGTTCTGCCAAAATACTATTTCACAGGAAATGAGAAACTCATGACATAATCAGATGGTCTGCTTAAAATTCTCATTAAAAACAAGTAACACTGAAACTACGGATTTTTGTTAAAACGAAATTTCTGTGTGAATCTGAGCTAGAGTAATTGCGGGCCTACACTTCCTCTGCTGAATTTTTATCACTTATCTAGAATTCTTTGGTGGCAAGTTCAAAATTAGGGCTTCAAAAATTTCAAAACATTTTGTGAAAGAAATTCTTCAGCCCCTCTTAGTGATTTTTAATTTGCTTTCTTAAAGATTTTGAACCTAAGAATTTGATTTCTAAATCGTAATAGAAACAAGCCAACGTTTAATATGCAATGCTTCTTACTCTGAGTGTTATATTTCCCTTATGGAATGGATCAACGCTTTCAAATAGGGCAGGGTACCACTTCTGCACGCCCTCTCAGAGGCACTGAAGAAAGTCCAGATGTGCCCAGGCTGCTCCCATGGCAGTAGGAATGCCGTGAGCCCTTTCCAGTGCACCCAAGGGCAGGTCCTTCACAAGTGATCATTGATGGAAGGTTCAAGACCAAGTAGACACCCTAGGTATTTCTTTTCCATGATTTCTAGAGGGAGTAGAGACTAAGGAGGAGGCAAAAATGAGGGAGAAGCAGCAGAGGGAACACAAGGGTCAGAGAAAGGGGGAAGAGGTGCTCCGTATGGGAGCCCATACAGCTGGCCAGCAGCCCATGGAGGATGCACGCTAGAGCACACGAATATTCCTGAAGGACTGCAGCTTGTAGAGAGCCCACATCAGAGCAGGTTTTTCCTGACAGCAACTGCAGTTCATGGGCAAATCAGTGGAGCAGAGGAAACATGAGGAGGAAGGATTAGCAGAGAGAAACCACTCTGTACTGATCATATCCACCCCTGCCACTCTGCCCCATTTGGAGTGGGTAGAAGAGTCTGGATTGAGGGAATTAAGTTGAGCCTGGAGAAGGGGAGAGGAAGGGTGTTGTTTTAATGTTTTTCTTTTTGTTTTCACCATTTTAGTTGGCAATAAATTACATTGATTTTCCCTAAAGTAGTCTGTTTTGCCCATAACAGCAACTGGCAAGCACTGTCCCTGTCTTTATCCTGGCCCATGATCTTTCTCGTCCTCTTTTCTCCCTGTGTCCTACAGGAGAAGGAGGAGAGGGAGGAGGAAGTGAACAGCTGGGTGGGTATTTGGCTGTTAGCCAAGATTAACCCACCACAGCCTTCTTTTGGCATCCAAGGACTTCTTTGTGGGAAGGGGCAGAGATGTCCTACTTTTGCCTTACCCTTCCTCTGCCACCCGGAAGTACGGCTGGCACAGCCACTGACTGACCAGTGCTCCATATCTGGGATTTCTAGCAGCATCTCAAACTGAATCGGGGGTGTTTCCCCACAGTCCCGGCAGGAAATGCCATCCTTGGCCTCCATTTGAATTAGGCTGGGTCTAGCACTAGGGGACAGCTCAGCACCTCCATGCTCAAGCTCCACGCTGTCCAAGCTGCCCTGCTCAAGCTGGTTTTGTGGAGAACTTTGTCAGGATGGGTCTTCCTGCCTCTTTGGCCTGTCCACATTAATTTTTCCATGAAAAGACTATTTGATTTTATAAAAATGATGCTGCATCTTTAACACGGGTTATCGCAGAGTTAGAAGGCGTGTGAGGCCTTTCGTTGCGGAACACAGCCATCTAGTGGCTACCGCTGGTTCCGTGGTCAAAAGAGAACACTGCTAACAGAAGACCAAGAGAACGACGGGGCACGAGTCAGAAAATTTCCTTCCTCCTCGTACCTCACACAGAGTGACCCTGGAAGTCTCGGCCCTCTTGGCCATCTCAGCTTGTGGCTATTGGCGGACTTTCTAAAAAAAAAGCCGTGGTAAGGTCAGGGCACCAGATGCTCACCAATACCAAATGGGTAATGCCTGACTGAAATGGCAACAGTTCCATTGCTCCTTGCATTAATTCAGTATTTATGTGAATATATATCTATAAAAAACCCTTACACAAACGCTTAGCATCCTGATGTACTTTTGATCCTTTTCTTTTACACAAACGGGTTCATTTCCTAAATAAAATACTTTATTACTTATTTTCTAAAAAAATCCTAGGCTATTTTTAGCATTTCCACTTTGGTTCAGAGAAATGTTGACTCAAGAGTCTTAAAGAAATGCATGAAAACTGAAATAAAAAAGAACACAAGTATTTAACAGCTTTATTTCATTTAAATTGCTTCACACATCCTAAACAGGCCATGTGGGAACACTTACTATTTAGCTAGTAGTCAAATCATGAAATGATAAAAAGGAGCTGCAGAAGAAACTGCAGAAATGTCTGACAGTAATCAAATCATGCCCACGCACCGTGCAGAGGACGGCAGCACGAGGAACGGGTGTATTTCAGCCAGAAAAAAGGAAGAGCAGTTGCGGTCACTTATGCCCAGCCGTAGGTCCCCCAGCGCACCACTGCCTATGGATGAATGCTGGATGAGCTATTTAGGGGCTCCACAAAGCTGCAGCACCTCAGAGCAATGCGTGAAAGAAGGCAGGACTCCCGACCCCATCTCTTAACCCTGTTTGCTTTAACAAGGGGCATGCACTGCAGCCTAGATCTTAAAGCATCAAAAATAAAATTAAACAGAATAGCCTTCAGCAGCTATGTTTGTATTCTCGTGCCGGTGCAGTTTGCCTTGTGTGGCAATCTGTCTGCAGAAATAAATCAAGCATTTTAATATGAAATGCATACTAATGAGACAAATCCTTTTTTAGCAGATTATAGACACATCATGAAGACAAGCCCTTTCAGGCACATGTAATTAACATAGAAGAACATATGGATTTATACATATGGATTTATATAAAGGGATTATAAGGTTTGTGAGAAGAATGTAGAAATCGAGGGTCAGAGGAAGCATTCCAGTTCCCAGGTTTAACCTCCTGTATCACATCAGCCATTTGTTTCACCGTTAGCCTTTTCTTTGATTGCAAGCGAGTGTGAATATTATTCCTGCGATGGGCTGGTCCTCCTGAGCTCCCCTTTCAAGCTCACACACTCACCGGTCAGGCATGTTTCTGCCACCCATAACCTCACAGCCCAGGGATTCGGGTGCCTGCCAGCCATGGCCCAGGTTTGCAAGGCAAGGCTGCATGGCTTTGGTGCAGCTTTATTGAGGGCACCACGAGGAACTGTGGGGGATACTTAAGCTAAAGTCGTACCATATGACAGAAGTAAAAGCAAAGGCAGGAGTAAAGATGTTCAGACAAGATTAACTTCTAACAAGAGGATTCAAGAGACAAGTGGCAATGTGAAGCAGTATAAACCCCTACGAAATAAAGCAGAGAGTCAAAATGGCTCAACAAGATCAAGAATTAGCCTGTTTCAAGGTCCGATGGAGGCTGCTATGTCCCCTGGTCACTGAGGGCTGCCAGGCTAGCAGTGACACGACACATGTATGCACACCAAAATACAGCCCAGTAGCACATCACTCCCAGAAACCTTCTATGCACTATGCAAATCTTCTAGTCACTAGATTATCACTGTGTACTCATAAAGTTGTGCATAACCTGCTTATGCAACCTTTAGGCCCATTGGATGCCCAAGAAAAAACAAACCACTGAATAAACAGTTACAAATCATACTGAGCTGAGAACATCCTACAATCCTCCTAAGAACATAATACTGATACAGCGTGATCTTCACATCAAGATTTCCAGTGAGAAAAGTTCAGGGCCTTCCTGTTGAAAGTTCTTTTATTTTTGTGCTATTTAGTGTCACTGAGCTTTTGAGTATTTTAGGGCTGGCTGGGCGCTGATCCCACAGGTCTCTGTGTGCACGCTCCACACCTGAAAAAGGCCACACCCCAAAGCAGGGAGAGGGGTCACAGCCCACAGCTCCTCTGAGGCCAAGGTTCAGCTGCAGTGGGCTCTTCACACGCAGCCAGACCATGGCATCTTCCTCATCTCGTAGAGAGGTCACCAGCCCACGAGTCTGTCCCCATCTGGGGAAGGCCTAGCTTCAAGTCCAAGGTACTTCTGGGAGCCTGTCCCAGGTTTCATATGAGTAGCATGTGGCAATCAACCGGACAAGGCAGTTTCCAAGCTGTTGCCCGGCTGCTGCTAATCCCTCCTTTTAGGCAGATGAGGGCGGTGAGGCCGGGGTTGCCGCCAGCCCTTCGGGAGCCCAGGGGATGCCACAGAGGAGCGCGGCTCCACCCACGCGCACCGTCCCGCGGGCGTGGGAGCTGCTCCTGCCCCAGCCACGGGAGCCTCCCGGCCCGGCCCCCCGTACGTTTAACACTTCACAGGGAAGCGAAAAGGGATTCTGCCCGCTCCCCTACGGCCGTGGGAGAGGCCCAGCCTGGGACCAGTTCTTCAACAGCTGATTGCCCAAAGCGGAAAGGCATCTGCCCGCCTTTGTTCCGCCTTTGCCTTGGTGCTGAGACTGGCCCGGCTGGTGAAG